>PYWC01000068.1:899975-930313 GCA_003182015.1 Tuber magnatum | reverse complement strand
TGTATCAATCGATAGCACACGAAACAATACAAGTATCAAACGATACTGTGAAACCAAACATAAAACAATGTGTGTATCAATCGATAGCACACGAAACAATACAAGTATCAAACGATACTGTGAAACCAAACATAAAACCCTAGTAACCCGTACCGGTTACAAAACTGATGGAAGAGTTTCTGGTATAAGATAAAACTACCTGAAAGTCTATGCGAGAACTCTCCTACTCCAACAATCAATGCTCGCAAGACCTTAATTGAGTGAAGCGTCAGGCTTAACAATATTAAGTTTTACGGTTTACTTTACTCTTGCACCTGTGTGAACTTTTGGCGATAAGTTTGAAGTTGTTCGGTACGGTTGCAACCTTGGGATCCATCTTCCTAGAGGCGCCCCCGTTACAATCACATACCAGACCCCAATGCGTATAGAGAGGCCATGGAATCGCAGGATAGAAATGAATGGCAGAAGGCCATGGACAAAGAGATAAAGGTACTGAGAAAGCGAGAAGTAGGAGTAGAAGTGGAAAAACCAAGTGGTAAAAAGGTATTAACAGGACGATAGGTTTAGAAGGCCAAAGTAACCAAGGATGGTACTATTGAATGATGGAAAGTATGATACTGTGCAAAAGGTTTCAACCAAGCCCAAGGCGCAGACCGTGAAGAAGTTTATGCCCTAGTTGTACTGTTAGAATCCCTGCGACCCCTACTGGGAGTAGCTGTCAAACAAAGTCATAGGTTCTGACAAATCGACAATAAAAGTGTCTTCCTATATGGCAACATAGACATGGAAACCTACCTGTAGCTCCCGGGAGTGTATCACAAATCATGTAACCGGTACGGGTACTGGGTTGTTTTATGTTTCGGTTCACAGTCTCACTTGATACTTGTAATGTTTTGTATGCTATCGGTTGATACACATATTGTTTTATGCTTTGTTTCACAGTATCATTTGATACTGGTATTATTTCCTGTGCTATCAGTTGACAGACACCAAGTTTTGAAATGTCACTCCTACTAGAGATAAGCGATATGCTGTGTTTAAAGATCGCTGATTTCCACGATGGAAACACCAGACTTTGACACACAGTATTCTAAATATACTTGGTTGAATGGTTACTTCCTTGATTTCGAACTACACCCTGTTCGAAGACTGCTTTAGTAAGCAGCACTCGCTTCTTGTTGATCAAGAAGCCATCTGCTCCTATCATACGGCTACATGATTAGGGCCCAGCCCGAACATGTTACAAATCAGGCAAGATCTGGAAGCTTAAGAAAGCCATCTAGGGACTCAAGCAATCCCCACGACTATGGTACCAATGACTATCCAAACCCCTCGAAACTATGAACCTTAAAGTTAGCGACTTTGACCTGTGTATTCTCATTGTAAAAAAACCTCCTTTGTTGCATTTATGTTAACGATATACGAATAGCCAGAACGCCCTCACTAGTCGATACGTGTATTGACAAAATACAATCTTATTTTCAATGTACAGACTCTGGACAAGCATCACCACTGTTAGGCATGCAGATTGAAATCTCGAAAGACAATCTCAAGATCTACTAGGAACAGTATATAACTGAGATCCTCAAAGATTTGACCTAAGCGAAGCCAAACCAGTTGCAACCCCTATGGAAGTCCATACCACATTTATAAAAGCAAAAGATGATGATCTACTGCGCAATCAACGACACGACCAGTCCCTCATTGGATCAGTAATGTATGCAGCTGTTAGTACAAGACTTGACGCTGCACATGCCAAGGCGTTCCTCAGCCAATTCTTCTCAAAGCCTACTAGCATATATCTTACTGCCACCAAAAGGGTACTAAGTTACCCAAAAGGAACCAAGACCAAGGGATTATGATACAACGGAGGCAATAAGGAACAACCAGTAAAGATCTTTAGCGATCCTTCATTCGCCTGAAATCAAGAAGACCGAAAATTGTTTCCAGTATGATAGTGCAACTTTACAGAAGTACTGTGATATGGCGATGCAAGAAACAAAACACTGCAGCAAGATCTACAATGGCAGCTGAATACGTTGCACTCAGATTCCCCGCTCAACAAAGTGTCTGGCTAAGCCAAGGAATGTCACTTATGAGAATTGAGAATGTGCTAATCCTATATTATAACAACCCAGCAGCCATTAAGCTTACTGAGAACATGGGCGTTTCCGACCAAACGAAATATATCAATGTTCAGTACCATTATACTAGAGAGCTACGGGAAGTGGGGAAGTTAGGTGTGATAACAGTTGGAACAGAGGACAATTTGGCAGATATATTTACAAAGGGATTAGTTAAGGTGACATTGGAAGGGTTTTCTAATAGGCTGGGAATGGAACCACACGGGAGGTGTTCAAAATTACAATATCCTATTCCTGTACGGTGGTGTGACTGTGTTGGTCATATGACACAGTCACATGACCTGTTGTTATGCTAGAAGATCCTAGCAGGTTCCATAGATTTCCTTGGTATAAGGCAGTGTTTGTGTAACCATAGAAGGGTATAAATAGGGGTGTATTTCCCTTTCAGTTAGAAGAGTATGCAAGCTTGGATTAATCTATGAGTCTTAAAGATATACCTTGTTCACTACATCTACTCCACTATCACCAGTGCAAGTGACTTAGATACAAATATTCTCAGTATCAATATTCGGATATCCAACTTCCATCGCTAGAGCGTGGCATAGCTCGTCGATGAGCAACAGTCCTTCCGCCAATGAAATCCACATTAACGCCAAAATCCCAAGACTCGTGAGGGCTTTACCCTGCCCTTTTATTCTCTCCAGAGTCTCTGTGTAGGCATTTCTCAAGCCATTTGCCATCTCATGGAGCTTCCTCCTTCTTCCACCGATTGTGATCTCTCCTAATATTGAATCGATCTGCAACTTAACCAGAAGGAAGCTTCGGCCTATCCTCAGCTATCAGCCCGTAATGATATTGAGCCGTGCTTACATTTCGGAAGATTCCCGCAGAGGTTTTGTCATAATTACCGCCCAGAGGCCCTCATCCATCTCTCTACGGTATGAATTAGTGTCTAGCTTTGTCACCAAGTACTTTTTTTGATGTCACTAAAGAGAGGTTGTATGGTGATAAGGCTCATATTCCGAGGGATATGGCTTCCTACATTCGATCGCACAGCGGGCCTCGCCGTGAGAAACAATCTACTGCTCGGTGATCCGTCCAAGATCTGGCGCAGGGAGCTCAGAAACCAGGCGCTGTACTCCACCGCAGACTCATCCAGTGCATCGACACAAATGAATACCTGCTGGAAGCGTTCTAACTCTGCCGGGAATAGTTCAACGATCCTTGCAAGCTCTAGTGTCCGTCCTCCAATACGAGTCTTCGCGGCTTGGAAGGCCTTCATGATTGCTTCCGGAACTTTCAGTAACCCCGTCACAAACTGCCTCAAGAGGCCCCCAATCATCACTTCTGCCGTTTGTGCTTTCTGCCCCCGATGTTCGCAGTACAGGAAACCAACCGCAATATTCGGGCCCGTAGTCTCGTCGCATAGCATATCTATAACTAAGGAGCTATCACCGGGTAAGTAGTTACTTGAGCGTATCCAGGGTCACAAATCATACCAAATAAAAATCTTTCCTGCCCCTGGAGCACCATGGCAAAACAGAATCCTACCAGCTGCCCAGTAATTTCCATCCCATCGCCACGCGTGAAACTCGCTACTTTGTAGCACCCATTCCCCTATACCCCCGACATGAGCACGAACCACATCACTGTGCCTCTTCCATGACTCCAATGGTGATATCCATGTCAGGATCTCCGATTTTTGTTCACTGACGGTTGTGTAATTGTTGGTGTTCAAATTTGTGACATCAAAACTCACGCTGTTATTGTTGAACAAGTTTCTGTTGTAGCCGTTGTTCTCTTCCAAGCGCGCTATCGCTGAACCGTGCAAAAGCGATAATGATGGGGATACTTGTATGGTATCATAGTAAGCTTCGAACAAAAAGTGGGGTTGTGCTCTTTGCAATAACGCAGCCGTAATAGGCATGTTTCACAAACTATGCTGGCTCAACTTTCCTATACAGTAGTAGCGTGAAAGCTCACCTGCCCGGGATCATACACGTACCGGTACGACACCCTTATTCGATGCGTGACAGAATCAGGGTCGAGCAATTTAAGAAGCCGCAAACTCACCCCCCGATCCTATCAGCGTGCCGTAGGCCTTTAATCTGTACTCGAGGAGTGCTGTGCTGTGCATGGTGAATTTGTTATATTTCTGGAAGGCATTAGAGCTTTGGTGATACAAGTAGAATGGGGGGAGGCAACACCCTCTTCGAGTGCCGATACCGTATTCCAAGGAAATTATTCGAGCAATGCCCACGAACAAAAAAAGAGAAAGAAAATATCCACCACACCATTGTCGACCTTCACTCCGACCGTACCGTTCTCCAGTACTGTACAGTACCCTATCATACAGCGCGACACTGCACTGTACATAACAGCACAAAAGTCTCCTAATGAAATTAAAAAAATCTGTCAGACAGCTGTGGCGCCCCTTCAACAAATCCACAACGCCAAGAGGGAAGCTGCTGGCCATGTTCGGGTTCACACCATCAACACAACTGGACTACCACTCCCACAGCTCAATGTGCATGCACGATGGGGAACAATTCCTAAAACGTTTATCAGCTCATAAATAGCAGACATGAAAGTTTTATCGCGCTGCTATCTAGCTTCTCCAATCTGTCAAAGCATCCAACCCCACTGCCAAGATAGCGATGATTACGCCTACGTTCTGTTTCTGGAGGGATCGATTGTGGTGCTGGTACTGTACTCCTCCTATTCCGCAACCAAGTTATGAGATTGTTAACCCGGTAAATTTGAAGAGTCTTCCAGTTCAGCATGTCGGTTTCTTGATCATGCACCAACACCTCGCAGCGGAAGCAATGGTATCCTCCCCGCAACGAACAGGAATACCGCCTCATAGTGGGAAGAGATAATCTCCGTCAAGCCGTGTATGCCAATATCACCTCAATGGCTAGAATCCTACCTGACACCACTCCACACCGCTGATTCGCTGGGGCGCACATTAATTCCCACACAGATTTTTTGTTCCTGGGGCTCCAGCCACATGCACCGTACTACCATAATCTACAGTCGCCATTGCAGACTGAAGGATCGAAAAGAGATACGCCTTATCTAATCGCTAGCGGTGCCAAGGCTCCCTCCACTTGGGAGGAGGTTGCGCGACCGTCAAAGTTCACGCCACTCGCGAGGACCCGACAGCTCAATGAACAATTTACCGTATTGTGATGGAAAATATATACATCAAAAGCTTCCGAAACTCATGGATCCTTTTCCCACCCCTCCCCTCCGCACCCTTCTCCTTTTGTACTCCGTTTCACCACTTCTTGAACCTTTTTTCTCCTTTTTTTCAGCCGTCTTCTCCTACACGGTGTAGCCTTGTAGCCAATATGCCCCCCAAATCCGACTCTCCACGAATTTCCTATCTACTGTTTGCGACCTATGGCCAGAAAGAAGCCAAGCAAACATAGACATGCCACAGCACTCGGGAAAAGTACGAGAGTGCAAGTCATAGAGTTTAAAAGTAGTCGATTCGTAAAACCTGATAGCGGGGATGTAGCGCAGCGGAAGAAAAAATGGCGACGCGGACAATGATGAAGATGAGGCGAGAGGATTTGGCTCTTCTCTCCGTTTAGGAGGACTGAAAGGAGACTAAATACTGGAAAGACAGCAGCAGCCACTACCAGCGCTGCCTCACACAAAACAGTCACAACAACAAATCGGGGTCCGTACCAAATACTCTAACACAAACGTGTGCACTCCTCAGTCTATGATATCAATCCATCCTCATGACAACTTGCTTTTCCATATCCTGCTAGTGGGATTGTATTTTACTATCAAAACTGGCGGTTTGTTGCGAATTCTTCGTTGGACTGTGGGTCGCTTAGCGTCCTTCGCCGTGACGGGAAACTTGGCACGGCCAACTCTTTTCTTTCCCACTCCCTATGATAACTTGCTACCCATCCATCCCTCCAGCCTAGCGCCCGCACAGGCGGCCACCGGGTCACTCCACTCCCGTCGATCGCAGACCTCACCCTTAGTCAACCCTCCTAGTCACTTATCACCCTCTCTCAGAGTACTATACCGTACCCGCACCGATTCACTCGGCAGCCCTCTCGCGGACTGGGTCCTCAATCTCCTACGATACTTCCTGAGAATATTTGTATCTAAGTCACTTGCACTTGTGATAGTGGAGTAGACCTGGTGAACAAGATATATCTTTAAGACTCATAGATTAATCCAAGCTTGCGTGCTCTTCTAATAGCCGGTTCCCCTCCTATTTCGCGTTGCTCATAGTCGGGAAAAGCAAGTGAAACGCAATGCAACACAACGGAAAAGCAAGTGCAACGCAACACAAAAGCAAGTGCAACACAACACAAAAGCAAGTGCAACACAACACAAAAGCAAGTGTAATACAATAGAATGCAGGTCAATGGTTATTTTTTTAGTTTATTTGTTATTGAGCTTAATGTAAATAATATAGGTTCAAAATAAAGTATTTAAATCCTCTTTCATACTAGTGAATTTCTATTTAACCTTCATAATCAATTAGCAGCACCAAACCAGCATTCCCAAACTAGCAATACCAAATCAGCAATACCAAATCAGCAATTACGATGACAGATATCAGCGAAATGCTAGAAGTCAAGCAACGACTGGATAGAGCCTTGAAATTGCTTGAAGAGGAACCTACAGAAACAGCAAGTACAGTGGCGGAAATATTCAATGTGAACGCTGCCACAATTCGAACGCGCCAGCGACGTCAGAAGAAACAAGTGCGCAACACACGAGGAACCATGAATCGTCATGGTAGTAACAATATTATCCTGATGAAGGCACAGGAACAAGCAGTTTATCTGTTTTATCATGAGCAGTGGGAGATGGGAATTGCAGCAACTCCAGCGATTATTTTTGCAGCAATCAGTCATTTTCGCCAAGCAGAACAGCTGGACCCTCCGTCTCAAGTTTGGTTTCAACAATGGCGGAAGAAAAACCCAAGTCTCCATACAATTAAAACAAAGCCAATCGCGAGAGCTCGAATCATGACACACACAGAAGAGGACTGAAAAACATTTTTTGTCAACTGTCAGAATGCACTGTCAAAGTATAACATTGATAAGGCTAAGTATATATACAACATGGATGAATCAGGTGTCAGAATTGGATGTCCTGCTGGGGGAAATTGTTATTGTTCCCATGGAAGTTAAGGAGTTGTATACTTCAAGCCCTGAGAACCGTCAGTCCGTTACGATTATTGAAGCAATATGCGCAGATGGATGTCCACCCCCACCTCCAATCATTATCTGCCCAGGGGAGAAGATTATAGAAAATGGGATACACGAGAACCTAACCGGCGCGGAAGTAATTACCGTATCACCGACTGGATATACCAATGAGAATATAGCACTTCCATGGCTAAAATCCCGTTATTAAGCATGTAGGCACAGGGCCAGATAAACATTGGCGTCTGCTACTCCTCGACGGCTATAATTCTCACCGCCAGGAGGACTTTATAATTAAATGCCATGAGAATCACATTGTGCCATTCGAATTTCCATCCCACATGACCCACGTTCTTCAACCTCTCAATGTTGGTGTCTTTCGTCCTTGGAGGCATTATCATTCAAAGGGTATCAACAATGCGCTCCACTCTCTCAAAATCGAATATACAATTTCCTTCTTTTTTCGTGACTTGGATTCGATTCAGAAGCAGACTTTTAATCCATATACAATCAAAAATGCTTTCATGAGTTCCGGGATGTTTCCTGTTTCTTTCAAAAGTGCATGGAAGAAAATGCGCTATTACAACAACAAGGCAAATGGCCATTTGGGCCGTCAGCAACAGCTATGAGCAATCCTGAAGCCGCCTCCGGCCAGAATATGGTTCCACTTGAAGAATATGAGGATACAGAGCTTCCTAAGACTCCTAGCACATATGTTCAGTGTCAGCAGGGAATAGCAGAGTGGATCGATCAAGCGGAAATCTTTAGTCGGACTGGTAAAGAGCGTTTTCAACAATGGGCGAAAGGAACTGGAGTTTATCGGGCCAAAGCACAACTTCAGGAAGATACATACCACAATGTTCAAACTAGAATCAACGACGCGGAAAAACGCAAAGTGAAGTCAAGGCGTGTGATTCAGAAAGGAGGACATCTTAGAGTTGAGGAAGCATGATTCAAGTAATATGAAAAACAGGTGAAGGAGAGGTCTGCCGCAATCAAGAGAGCCCAAAAGAGTATTCAAGTAGAGGTCAATAAGGCTAAAATGGCACTAAATCGTCGTGGAATCAATGCTCGGAAGGCCGAAAGGGAAAGAAAGCGGCAAATCCAAAATCTGCAAACTCAAGGTGGAATTATTGCCCCAGAGCTATTGATTGCAATTCCAGATCCAGAAAAGAATCCGACAGCGGCAGATCTTGAGTCACTTCAAGCACCTCTTGACCTCCTACAAGCTTTATTGTTACTTGATCCAGGTGCTATGAATACTAGCAACTTAATTGATCCATAATTACAACTTGAAGTTGATAATCAACAAATAGATGTTGAAATATATACTCAAAGACAACTAGTTATTGAGGGATGTAGGATACAAATGGCAAATGATGGAAGAGCTAGTATCACAGAGAGTAATGATGACGATCTTGCGTGTGAATCAGATTCTGATTCTTTACGTATTTCACATGACTCTATTACCAGAAATGCTGATTTTATATGCTTGAATTGAGGCTAGACAAACTTATCTGGGGATATAGATATATGTTTTATAACTTATAATATGTACATTAATTTAATAAAGAATTTAAAAAAACTATGGTGTGATAGTGTGTTGCACTTGCTTTTGTGTTGCATGGCACTTGCTTTTCCGTTGTGTTGCACTTGCTTTTCCATTGTGTTGCATTGCGTTGCACTTGCTTTTGCATTTCACTTGCTTTTTCCGACTATGAGCAACGCGAAATAGGAGCGGAACCGGCTATTAACTGAAAGGAAAAATACACCCCTATTTGTACCCTTCTATGGTTACGTGAACACTGACTCATACCATGGAAATCGATCCAACCTGCCAGAATCTTCTAGCATAATAATAGGTCATGTGGCTGTGTCACATGACCAACACAGTCACACTGCGGTGCAGGAATGAGATACTGTATTTTGAACACTTGCTCTACGGTTCCATTCCCAGACTATTAGAAAACCTTTCAAACGTCACCTTAACTAATCTCTTTGTACATATATCCACCAAATTGTCTTCCGTTCCAACTGCTATCACACCTATCTTCCCCGTTTCCCATAGCTCTCTAGTGTAGTGGCGCTTAACCTCGATATGTTTCGTTCAGTGGGAAACGTGCGCGTTTTCGGTAAGCTTGATGGCGGCTGTGTTGTTACAGTCTAGGATCGGTATAGTCTCAATTCCCATATCTGACATTCCTCAGCTAAGCCGGACGCTCTGTCTAGTGGCGAATGGCAGTGCAATGTACTCGGCTTCTGTTGTAGATTTTGCAAGAGTTTTTGGTTTCTTTGATCGCCATATTACGGTAGTTGCGTAAACTTGCACGATCACACCAGTAAACCATTTTCTATCTTCGAGATTTGAGGCGAATGAAGTAACAGTAAAGATCTTCAATGGTTGTTCCTTGTTGTCTCAGTTGTATCGTGATCCCTTGCTATTGGTTCCTTTTAGATACCTAAGTGCCCTTTTTGCGGCGGTAAGATGTGTGGTGGTGGGTTTTGAGAACTATTGGCTGAGCAAAGCCGTGGCATGTGTGATGTCAGGTCTTGCAGTGACAGCGGCGTATATCGGTGATCCAATGATGGACTGGTATTGCCGTTGCTCGTATAGTTGATCGGCGCCTTTTGCTTTCATAAATGTAGTATGGACTTCGATAGGAGTGGCGACAGGGTTGGCTTGACTTAGGTCGAATCACTCAAGGATCCCCGTGATATACTGTTTCTGGTAGATTTTAAGGTTGTCATTTGAGATTTTGATCTGCATGCCTAACAGTAGTGATGCTTGTCCAGAGTCCGTACATTGAAAATGGGATTGTACTTTGTCGATACACGTATCGAGTAGTGAGAGTTTTCGGGCTATTAGAATATCGTCAACGTAAATGCAACAAAAGAGGTTTTTTGCAAGGGGAATACATGGGTCGAAGTGGGTAACTTTAAGGTTCATGGTTTCGAGGGTTTTGGTTGGTGGTTGGTACCATAGTCGTGGAGATTGCTGCAGTCCGTAGATGGCTTTCTTAAGCTTCCAGACCTTGCCTGGTTCGCGATACCCTTCCGGTAGCTCCAGGTAGGTTTTCATGTCTATCTTGCCATATAGGAAGGTGCTCTTAATGTCGATTTGTCAGAACTTGTAACCACGTTTGACAGCTACTGCCAGCAACAGTCTCAAGGATTCTAACTGAGTAACGGGGGCATAAACCTCTTCATAGTCTTCGCCTGGGGCTTGGTTGAAACCTTTTGCGCCATATCGTCCTTTCCGACGTTCGATCCTGCCATCCTTTCTGACTTCGGCTTTAAAAACCCATCTTCCTGTTAACACCTTTTTTCCACTTGGTTTTTCTACTTCCACTCCTACTTCTCATTTTCTTAGTACCTTCATCTCTTCATCCATGACTTTCTGCCATTCCTTCCTCTCCTGTGATTCCATGGCCTCTCTATACACATTGGGGTCTGGTGTGTAATAGATGACACCAATAACTCTATGTTTTGGAAGATTCCCTTCTTCATTCTGAAGCTGTTCATCAAGTTTCCCTCTTCTTTCTTCAAGACGCTGCATCTTGTCCTTGGTTAGGCCTCCCAGGTTACAATCTTTTTCGTTTCCTTTTATTTGACGTTGCAAAGACTCTATCTTCTTTTCTATTTGAAGTCGGTCTTGGTCTAGTGCTTTCTGTGTCTTAGTTCGTTCAGGAGTAGAATGGCAGGGTGCTGGAGGTTCTTAGCAGGAGGTATCTGGAGGAGCAATTGGTGTTGACTGGAATTCGCCAGGCATAGAGGTATTCGGAGGTGGTACTGGTACTGTTGGTCTTACTGGGGTAGACATCCCGTCCTCATTGGTATGTGCCCATTCACTGGATTGATCAGACCTTTCCTGCTCTTCTCTTTCTATTGTTCTTGGAAGATATTCAAACCAACCCCTTTTGTCTTTCCAAATTTGACATTCCTTGCTTCGATCACAGTATGCCGGTTAGGTATGTAAATACAGTAAAGCATCGGACGGGACATGTCGTCTCCTATGTGACCTTCTTCTGCTGTCTGGTCAAACTTGCTTCGCTTCTCAGCTGGGATATGTAACAGGACATTGGCGAACAAGGGATGGAGGTGAATAATCATGGGTTTCGTTTTATTTAGTTCCTTGACAGGTGTTGTTTTTATTGATGAATGGCACTAATAATTGGAGAGGTAAGCTGCTGCGGAATAGGCTTCTCGCCACAACGATTTTCGTTCAGGTGCATCATACATCGTACCATTGTTGTAAGGGTCCGATTTAGCCTTTCTGCGACTTCGTTTGATTCAGGGTTGTAGGCTGGTGGTGTGGTGTGGATGATTCCTTTTGTGTTTAAGGATTTGGACACTTTCCGGTTAAGGTATTCTGTTTCTTTGTTGCTATGTAATCGCTTGACTCGCTTACCGAATTGAGTAGGTACCATTCCCCAGAAGTGTCTTATGGCAATTTCTGCTCCATCCTTTCCCTTTAGTAGGTAAATCCAACAAAACCTGCTATAATCATCTATAAACGTCATGGAGTAGAGATTCTTTCCCAGTGTAGATGTGGACATTTGACCACTAAGATTGGAACGGACTTTGTTGAAAGCTGACTTGGTTTCGATGACCTTTGACTTTGGTTTTACACACGTGGTTTTGTTCCGATTGCATGTCGTACAGTGAAAGTCTGATGGAGGAGCGATAGGGGTAGCGTCCGTATAACAATCCTTAATCACACTTGGATGTCCAAGGACTTTGTGCCATTCTTCGTAAACAGAAACAAAAGACTTCTACTTCCTCATCCTAACATACCACGACCCATTTTTCTTATCCGCAACTATGAAAATCGTCCTTTCCTTCTCAAACATCTTCCTTCCTTTTTCTACCATCACCTTTACTCCAACATTGTCCAAGCAGGATTCAGATACCAATGAGTATCGAAAGGTGGGTACATACAGTGCTCATTTGAGGATAACGGTATGTTTGGTTCCATCCAACAGGTGCACGTGGAGGTAAGCATCTCCGGATGTAGTTGCCTAGTGACTTCTGCCATCTGCTATTACTATCTTTTCAGAGGAAGGCGTAAGACTTTGGAAGTCTCCTGAATTGGGCGAGATGTGGTTCGATGCTCCAGAATCACATAACCATTCGGTCGAGACGTCCGCAGTTGTTGTACTGCAGACAACATGTTCCTCTGGTGCATGAGGTTCCCTGGCCTTCGCTATAAGAACCGTGACTGTAGCATCGATAACGGCTGTGGTGTTTGGCTTGTTCTCCTATTTCTTTTTTTTGGTTTTTTCGCTCGAAAGACCGCGACATTTGTTGGTATTGTGGGTAACGCTTTTTCCAACTCTTGCTGCACACCATGTACAATACATCAGTTTCTTGTTCTTTTAGGATACCCATAGTACCTTTTCCTCCTCTTTACCTTCTCCTTTTTCTGCTGCCCTACTTAGAAAGTAATCCCGAACGTCGACGTATCTGGTTGTCTTTCTTGCTGACAAGACATCGCATGGATCCGGGTGCAACTCGTTGGTGGATAGCATGAAGACAGTACCCTTGTCTTCTTCTGTTTGTCTCCATGCTCGCATCGCGGTTTGGAATTTGTTGGTTCTTTCCTTCGCAGCGGAAGAACACTGTTGGGCAAGTCGGTTCTATGCAGTTTCGAATTCTGTAGCATGGTTGGAGATAGATTGGATGGACACAAGTTTGATTTTGAAGATCGCTGCAAGTAGCATCATGTGGGTAGCTGAAGTTTCTTGGTCGAATCGGTCTTGGAACACTTGCTAGACCTGCGCTGCTGAATGTTTGGCAGAGAGGCCGGCATGATAGATAGAGTTTACTGCTTGGTAGAGGTAGAATCTAGCTTTAGTGTCCTTTTTCTTCCACGTTGTGACTTTTGTAGCATCTTCTGATACTCTGATAGTAGCGACCTCAGGCTTCTTTTCCGTTCCGAGTACTACCTCTAACAGTCCAAGGACTGCGAAGACAACCAGCCAGGCTTGCACCCAAGTCTGGTAGTTCTCTTGTCCTTGTACGTTTGGGTAGTCGGTTACGGATAGCTTGAAGATGGTTTTGGTATCGTTTGACATATCGTTTTAGCGTGGCATGGATCCGATTACCGCTCTTTCCGATCGTCTGTTTTGTGCAAGGGGTCGGTTTCTTTGTGAATAAAATCGCCAACTGTTTATCTGGCTTAATGTCCTGATTGCATCACAGGGTAGCTTACCGTAGTATTTTTCACCGGAGGAAAAGAGAAGATAATCGGTTGAAAGTCGGCGTATTGTATTACAGTGAGGACACGTCCACCAGTCTAGTGCATCAAAGTACTGGCGGGCCAGGTTGGTTTTGTTGAAGGAAGAGGTTGAGCAGAGGATTAACGGTATACGCTCGCTTATGAGTGCACTTATGGCCTTGCGGTATAAGATGTTCAGGTTCGCGGAAGATCATACAAACCCGGGCTCATAACCTGAGAATGTTTGTTCCTAAGTCCCCTGCACCTGTAATAGTGGAGCAGACCTGGTGAATAGGATATATCTTTAAGACTCATAGATTAATCCAAGCTTGCGTGCTCTTCTAACTGAAAGGAAAAATACACCCCTATTTATACCCTTCTATGGTTATGCGAACACTGACTCATACCATGGAAATCTATCTAACCTGCCGGAATCTTCTAGCATAACAATAGGTCATGTGGCTGTGTCACATGACCGACACAGTCCCACAACCGTACAGGAGTGAGATACTGTATCTTGAACACTTCCCCTACGGTTCCATTCCCCGCCTATTAGAAAACCCTTCAAACGTTACCTTAACTAATCCCTTTGTACATATATCCACCAAATTGTCCTCTGTTCTAACTGCTATCACATCTATCTTCCCCACTTCCCGTAGCTCTCTAGTGTAGTGGTGCTGAACGTGGATATGTTTCGTTCGGTAAGCTTGATGGCTGCTGTGTTGTCACAGTATAGCATCGGCATAGTCTCCATTCTCATATGTGACATACCTCTCCTAAGCCAGATGTTCTGTCTAGCGGTGAATGCGAGCGCGACGCATTCGGCTTCTGTTGTTGATGTTCCTGCAGTTTTTTCTTTCTTTGATCACCATATTACGGTACTTGCGTAAACATGTACGATCAGACCGGCAATCAAATTTTCTGTCTTCGAGATTTGAGTCGAATGAGGCATCACTAAAGATCTTCAATGGTTGTTCCTAGTTGTCTCGGTTGTATCGTATTCCCTTGGTCTTGGTTCCTTTTAGATGACTAAGTACTCTTTTTGCAGTAGTAAGATGTGTGGGGTTGGTTTTGACGAGAATTGGCTAGGAAGAGCTATGGCATGTGGGATGTCAGGTCTTGTAGCAACAGTGGCGTACATCAGTGATCCAATGATGGACTGGTATTGCTGTTGATCGCATAGTTGATCATCGTCTTTTGCTTTCATAAATGTAGTATGGACTTTGATAGGAGTGGCAATTGGTTTCGCTACGCTGGGGTCGAATCGTGCAAGAGTCTCAGTGATATACCGTTCCGGGCAGATTTTGAGATTGTCATTCGGGATTTCACTCTGCATGCCTAACGGTAGTGATGCTTGTCCAGAGTCTGTACATTGAAAATGGGACTGTATTTTGTAGATACACGTATCGACCAGGGAAGGTTTTCCGGCTATTAGAATATCGTCAACGTAAATGCAACAAAAGTGCTTTTTTGCAACGAGAATACATGGGTAGAGGTTGGTAACTTTAAGGTTCAAAGTTTCGCCGGTTTTTGTAACCGGTACGGGTTACTAGGGTTTATGTTGTATTGTTTTATGTTTGGTTTCACAATAGTGTTGGATACTTGTATTGTTTCATGTGCTATCGGTTGATACAAACAAAGTTTTGCAATATCGCTCATACTGGAGATAAGCGATATGCTGTATTTAAAGACCGCTGATTTCCGCAATAGAAACAGCAGACTTCGCCAGACAGTATTCTTAAATATACTTGGTGAAACGGTTACTTCTTTGATCTCCTATTACACCCCGTTCGAAGCCTCCTTTAGCATGCACCGCTGGCTTCATGTTGATTGCGAAGCCATCTGCTCCTATCATACCGCTACGTGACTAGGGCCTGGCCCGAACACGTTACGTTTTTTTAACCTCAACAAGTGGTTAAGAAACCGGCAGGGACCTGGTCGGATCAACCTATAAATAGTCCAATAGGGAAGCTAGCATCAGGGAGCGCCAGAACCACGAAGGGTTCGGCTCCATCAACACGACAACATTGAGTCACTAGAGACTCGATGTGGGAAGCAGGTCCCACGAGAAGGCCTTACCAAGAAAAGGCAATCCAAGAAACTCAAAGGGCCAAAGAGCGGATTCTCGCTTGACGAAGCTGAACGACAGGTAGCGCGAGATTGGGCCAAGCAGACCTTTAGCGAATCGACTGACGAATTAGCTAAGGCAGCTACTAGGCTTCCTGAGCTATTTCCCCTCTGCCCCAGCAAAGGAAAGGCTCCAGCGCAACCACCGAAGAAACATAGCAAACTGGAAAAAACGCCTAAGAAGGAAGACGACGACGAAGAAGCATCAGATCACTTGGTAGTAAGGCAGCCACCAGACTAACCCCCTAGCGACTCTCCAGGAAGCTCCTCAGATAACAGTTCCAGTAACGAAGAGTCCGAACACGAAATGTCTGAAGGTGAATCCGCTGGACCGCCCGGCCCCTGGGCTGGGCCATCAGGACCTAAAATCAAACACCCACTGCCACCCTCGTTCGCGGGCAAAAAGGGCGACTTAAGACCTGAAGTTTTTGATCGATGGGAGGTAACAACCTCTCAATACCTGGCCCTGCACGGAGTGGACAAGACTAAGGAAGGAGGCGGAGTATACTTTGGAAGCTTCTGCACCGGAAAGGCAGAAGAAGCATACCACCAAGCAATGAACCACTATGAGAGCGGAGGAAAAATCCGTGGAACAACCCTGATAAAGTACTTGAGAGAGCGATTCCAATCCTCGCGCGACACAGAAGAACTTTACGAAAGGTTCAAGGATATCCAGCAAGTATGAAATGGCAAAACAGAAAGAATAACCCTGGTCGCGACGGATCGCTTGATGTATCATGGACGATTGCCTGCCGGGACAGTGTCTCAGTATATGCTACAACAAAGATTGTATGAAGCAATGCATCCCAGACTACGCCAGGAGGTAGAACCCATGGAGGAGGATGGTGATTCCTTTGAGAAGATAGTTAAGCGGGCCGAGCGGCAGGATGCTATCCTGCATGAAACAGGAGTTTACTGAACCCATGTGCCACAGCACAGGAATAGCAAAGGATCATCGTCGCGGGACAATACCAAGAAAGATAAACCATACCGCAAGGATTCGAAGGACAAGAAGGACAAGAAACAGAAATGACGCGAGGAAGGCACATGTTTCGAATGCGGAAAAAAGGGGCACTACGCGAAGGATTGCTATGCCAAGAAAGGAAAGGGAAAGACCGCAAAGAGAGAGAAAAGCACAAACCACATGAAAGCAACTGAATATGACGAAGTGGAAATTAACTCAGTGGAGATGGAAACCCTGCGAACACAACCGACATTGGCAATAAGGACCCGTGACGCTATGGAATGAACAATTCACATAGAAGGCCATCCAGCAAAGGTACCATTCGACACGGGAACAATCGGCTGCGACATAATTAGCGCCACCTTTATCTCTACCCACGGTATCCCTACGGAACCCCGACCCCAACCTACAACAGTCAATATGGCTATGAAAGAATCCCGCTCTGCAAGCCACAAGAAATGTGGACTGACCATAGGAAGCGGGAAAAAGAAATGGAAAAAATCAGGAGATGTTGGTAGGAAATTTGGCAAAGTACGACGCCCTAATCGGAATGCCGTTCCTGAAGCGACACAATGCTCTGATCAGGTGGGGGGATACAGTAGTGGAATTTCCCGATGACAAGCTGCGTGTGCTATGCAAACCAACAAGCGGGGAAATCCGAGCCGCTGTGTCAAACACCATCTCAAAAACATTGCTGGAAGAATACAAGGATGTATTCCCGGACAAGGTCCCTGAAACGCTACCCCCGGTGCGCAAGATTAGCCACCACATTCGGCTAAAAGATCCAACCGACCTATGAAACCAACGAACATACTCAATCCCAGAAGCCTACAAGGAAAAACTCATGAACTGGATAGAGGAGAAATTATGAAGTGGAGTGATTGTACGACAAGAGGTACCTGGGGCGGCGCCTATGTTTGTACAACCAAAGTCAGATAGAAGGATCTGCCCCCTGGTGGACCTGAACGTGAGAAATGATAACACAATCATGGATAGTCCTTCAATTGTAAATCAACAGCAGATCCTTAACAGGATAGGGCGAGCAAAATTCAGGAGCAAGATCGACCTAAGCGATGCATACTTCCAAACACACGTGGACAAGGACAGTGTTAAGTTCAACTCATTCAAAACCCCATGCGGAGGATTTGTGAGCAAAGTAATGCTCCAAGGAGACATGAATGCACCAGCAACATTTATGTGAATAATGGAGGACCTCCTGAGCGAATATTTAAATTATTTTGTATGGGTATACATTGATGATATCCTCATATTTTCAGACACATCAGAAGAACACGATAATCACATACGCCAAGTATGTGATCTTCTCAGAAAAGCAAAATTCTTTGCGAGCAAAAGGAAGTCAGTACTTTTTGCGGACAACCTTCAAGTATTAGGACATATAGTGGACAACGAGGGGATCCATGCCTCCCCCCAGAAAATATCATCCGTTGCAGAATGGGAAACACCACAAAACAAGAAGGAATTGCAACGATTCCTTGGAATAGTGAATTATGTGGCCCAGTTTCTTCCACACCACGCTACATTGATGGCACTGCTAACCGACCTAATGGGAAACGCCGAATTCGTATAGACAACGACCCACCAAACCGCATTTGACATGGTCCTAAAGCGGATAATTGATCACCAAGTTATGCGACCAATAGACATCCGAAGCAAAGAACCAATTTGGTCGGTTACGGACGCCTCAGATTTAGGAGTTGTAGCAGGAGTGGGACAGGGACCCACTTATGAGACGGCATGACCAGCCGCGTTACTCAGCAGAAAGTTCACCAATGCTCAGATGAACTATGGGACCACTGGTAAAGAGGCCTTAGCCATAGTGGAAGTCCTGAATCGGTTCCACAATATACTAAAGGGAAATTCCTGCACGATAGTTACCGACCACCAACCCTGAAAACACCTGCGAACGGCCAAGAACCCTAGCACGAAACACGTGAGATGGCTAAGTGCCTGGGGAAAATAGGATGCGAAAATAGTCTCTGTACCACGAAGCAGAAACTATTTAGCTGATACCCTTTCCCGAATTTACGATGTAGAACCAGACTTGAATCCACTCTATGTCCACGATCATGCGAAAGAATCGGATGACATCTCGGATAACACGGTCTACGAGCAAGAATCAAACACAATGGAGCCCACGCAGGAGTTCTCCCCTACTTCCCCTCCTTTCCCCTATACTGAGTACACCAAGGAGGCCCCTGTAACTCCCGAAAGCCCCTGCTCAATCACTGCAGGAAACGATTGGGGCGACCAGTGTACCCTGCGAAGCGCGCCACCGGAAGAACTCCAACATAGCGCCCTACACTACTCACACTGTTATGTGGATCATTGCCCATATCATCAAACTGAGATCAAATTTACGAACAACCATCCGGGACGACGGGGAAATTCGACCCCTTATCCACTGAGTGAAGGGGCGAGCCCCCCAAGCACAGAAATCGACCCGCGCCCTCCGGAGTTCCCTGGAATCAATGACTAGGACTGGCAACAAACCAGGGGCGAAAGACCAATACGTGTGGGATAAGGACCGTCCACCCTGGCCCAGCCGAGACCTAGACCATATGCAATTCCGGCACTGCTAAACCCGGAAGCCCCGGCATTCCAGATGCCGGAGCCAGAAGCAATAGAAAGCCTTATGACCGAGACCATAGCGGCATTCCGAATACCAGGACCTGATAGCCCACCACCCATTAGGCGAGCGGAAAAGCTAGAAAGCCTTACCAATGAGATAATAGTCTCAGTTATGCCCTCAACAATGACAGAATATCGGCGCAGGCTTTGCGATGTCTTAGAAGACAACGAGGAGGATGACCTACCAGAGACAACCACAGGAAACGAGATAGAAGACTAACTCGACACCTGACAAACAGTCAATGAAATGACGGGAACGTTACGAGCACACATGGTAGCAGCATACCGGAAAGAACCAATTTGGAAGAAGGTAAACGAGAATATAGACTCTACAGGAGACTTGTCCTCTTACAAAAGTGCTAATGCAATGCTATACGCCAAAACCAGATACGGGGAAGACTGCCTGGATGTTCCGAAAGGCCCCGCATACGGAAATACGACATTAAGAGAATATGTCATTAGCGAAATTCACAACAAAGGCCACCACATTGTTGAACGAAACTTACGGTACGCAACGGAATACACGTCTTGGCCTGAAATGCGGAAGGACCTGAGAGCGTATGTGGCCCAGTCCCACACATGCAAGGTAAATAAGAAGCATACAAAATTGCCAGAAGGAAACGCGCAGACAATTACCCAGCCGTCGGAAACCTTCGAATCAATAGCCATTGACTTCGGGGGACCCTTCCACAATTCATGGGGATACGACACGATCCTAGTTGCGATGGATAGATTTTCAGGATTCACGTGGCTTATACCTACAACAAAGCAAGTAATGGCAATAACAAGCTGGGAACTTCTACGCAAGAAAATATTTACACCCCATGGCTACCCGATATCTCTAGTAAGCGATGCGGACCCAAGGTTTGAGTCACATGTGTGGAGACAACAGTGTCGATGGTTAGGCATCGAACACATCAAGACGGCACCAGGCCATCATGAGACGAATGGACAAGTCAAAAGGGAAGTTCGAGAATTAAAAAAAGCTCTCCGAAACCTAGTCAACGCTAGACAAAACAACTGGTTGGACGCCATACCAGAGACAGCAGCATACCCGAATGCGGGATGGTCAGAAACTCCCGGTATGTCACCATATAAAGTGATTTTTGGAAAGAATTACCTACTACTGCCCCTAGCAAACTTCAAAAACTCCGCAGTACCGGCTGCCAACGAAGTACTAAAGAGGCAGCAAGCAATCCGGAACGCGGCATTCAATGAGATTAAAATGGCGCGGTTTAGAAGTACGAGAACGGCAGCAAAATGACACAGACACCATACACTGATAGGAAAGGGCAATTTGTTACTGATATACGCAAGTTTATTCGCAACAGAATCAGGACGTAGCAAGAAATTGCAACCGCGCTTGCGTGGACCATTCAAAATAATTGGTTACGATGAGCATATACAAAATTACATGGTAGAAATGGATGGCAGAATGTATGGAAACCGAGGAGCAACATTCCTTGCATCTACCGTGAAAAGATACCACCCGAACGATGATGTTTCCTTCCCTGCTAGGAGCCACGCAGAACCACCCCCAATCGTGGTAAATGAGAAACCGGAATGGAAAGTAGAAACCATACGAGACCACAGAAGACGATATGACCGCGACCAGTTCCTAGTGAAATGGGTGGGGTACCTGGAATCAGAAAATAGCTGTGAACCCCTTGAGGGATTGGAAAATGCGATGGAAGTTGTTAATCAATGGTGGGAAGACAACAAACCGGAGGACGAGCTACCCCCTACAATAAACCATGTGATGGTGGCGTGGAGCCCAACCCTGCCAGAAATCCAACACGTGCGCCCAGACACGGAGCAAGGGATACAGGACGGATTTTGGTCAGCCCACTTCGCGAGCAATTTCGAAAGCAGCGAGAATGAAAATCGGGTAATGGAAGATGAACCGGCATACCTAGCCCGGCTGGCCGAGGCGGAGTACTGGCAATAGCGAAAGGAAAGAACACTCCATCCAACAGCCTTATGATGTCAAACCATGAGCAAGTACCTGGAAGACTGCGCCATCAGCTAATGGGACTGTTGGTGAACTGTGATATTATCCCTAGATTATATCTTACTCATTTACTATTCATACACATCTGCAACAAATGCTTAGAAATAACAACAGAATCGACGAGATGAATGTGGGGAGAAACATTGTCGGATGTTTTCCGCTTTGGTAGCAGGTGCTACCTGAGCACAGAAAATTGTGATGGTTGCCTGGAGACGCAACAAACCGAAATTAAGCAACCCCCTTTTTCCTAAAAAACCTAAGCGAGGCCAACACCTAAGCGAGGCCAGCAACTAAGCGAGGTCACCACCGAAACATAAATACCGGGCACCTGCCCTCTAAAACCGCCGAAGAAAACAGATCACACTACCAGACCTCTAAAACCTTAACCTCTGACAAAACCTTCCCCCTATTACAAACTTATTTTTACACAAAAATGTCAGCCTACGCAGAAGTCAGCATAAAGGGACGAGACCTCATTTTGGGGTACCTACCCTACCGAGAAAAAATTCCTGAAGACGCATACTGGAAGATATTTTATATCAATCACTGCGAGGATGGCGGATGAATCGATGTGGAGATGGAGGAATGGGAGGACCGGATAGTACAGAAATTCGTGGACCTGCCACACTACTAGGAGTCAGGTTGCTTTGTGCCCAGAGCGCCATGTGGGGAGTGCTTAGAGAGATGGTTGGAAGGTGCGGAATGGATGTTGCAGGACGATTTGAGATTGCTGCACAATAGCGATGACGAGGAGGATAGGTCCTTTCCGGAGCATAGCGGAACTACTGGCCATTAGGATTTCCTTAGATTGTGTTGTTTTAATGAAATTGTTATTTTATTTTGGAGTGTAACCGGTATGGGTTACTAGGGTTTATGTTTGGTTTTACAGTATCGTTTGATATTTGTATTGTTACGTGTACTATCGTTTGATACACACATGTATTATGTTTGGTTTTACAGTATCGTTTGATACTTGTATCGTTTCGTGTGCTATCGGTTGATACACGCAATGTTTTGCAATATCGCTCATGCTGGAGATAAGCGATATGCTGTATTTAAAGACCGCTGATTCCCGCCATGGAAACAGCAGACTTCGACAGAGAGTATTCTTAAATATACTTGGTTGAACGGTTACTTCTTTGATCTCCTATTACACCCCGTTCGAAGCCTCCTTTAGCAAGCAGCGCTCACTCCGTGTTGATCACGAAGCCATCTGCTCCTATCGTACCGCTACGTGACTAGGGCCTGGCCCGAACACGTTACAGTTTTGGTTAGTCGTTGGTACCATAGTCATGGGGATTGCTTAAGTCCATAGATGGCTTGCTTAAGCTTCCACACCTTGCCTGGTTCGTGATACCATTCCGGGAGCTCCAGCTAGATTTTCATGTCTATGTTGCCATATAGGAAGACGCTCTTATGGTCGATTTGTCAGAACTTGTAATCACGTTTGACAGCTACTGCCAGCAACAGTCTCAGGGATTCTAACCGTGCAACCGGAGCATAAACCTCTTCATAGTCTTCGCCTGGGGCTTGGTTGAAACCTTTTGCACAGTATCACACTTTCCAATGTTCGATCGTGCCGTCCTTTTTGACTTTGGCTTTAAAAACACATCTTCCTGTTAATACCTTTTTTCCACTTGCTTCTTCTACTTCTACTCCTACTTCTCGTTTTCTTCGTACCTTCATCTCTTTATCCATGGCTTTCAGCCATTCATTCCTCTCCTGCGATTCCATGGCCTCTTTCTACATATCGGGGTCTGGTATGTGATACATGAGACTAACAACCCTATGTCTTTGAAGATTCCCTTCTCCATTCCGAAGCTGTTCATCAAGTTCCTCTCTTCTTTCTTGGAGAAGCCACATCTCATCATTGGTCAGGCCTTCCAGCTTACAATCGCGTTGGTCTCCTTGTATTTGACGTTGCAAAGACCGTATCTTCTTCTCTATTTGAAGGCGATCTTTGCCGCAATCTTTCTGTGTCTGAGTTCATTCACGACTAGAATGACGGGGCGCTGGAGGTTCAGAAGAGCGGGTATTGGGAGGAGCAATTGATGTTGACTGGAATTCACCGGGCAGAGAGGTATTCGGAGGTGGTACTAGTGTTGTTGGTCTTACTGGGGTAGACGTCTCCTCCTTATCGGTATCTTCTCATTCACTGGATTGATCAGACTTTTCCTGCTCTTCTCTTGCTGTTGTTCGTTGAAACTATTCAAACGATACCTCTTTTGTCTCTCGAAATTTCACATCTCTTGCTTCGATCATAGTGTGCTATTTAGTATGTAAATACGGTGAATCGTCGGACTGGCAGTGTATGTTACACATAAGACAAACTGGCATAGCGTAATGGGCATGTCACGTGATCATTGGCAAAAGGCCATGTGTTCGATCCCAGGGTCTGCCGGAGTATTTGGAGAAAGAGTGAATTTCTACCAATACAACATCGGCACAAAACCCTCATTTACGCCACCATCGAAGGTCGCCGAGCGCAGCGTTTTCGCTCAGTCTTCAAGAGAGTACTCGCGGCTATCCGGACCAGGTCGAAGGAACTAAATCGGTCAGTTGGTTGTGGAGATAAACGCATGCAAAGATTCCTCAGCTGCGCCAGTGGATGGACACCAGCCGGGGGGAGGTCGGCTACTCCGATAGGAGTCCCCGGCTGCCATAGGGGCAGCAAGACCGAATTTCAAGTCCGTTGGTGGAGGAATCCAGAGGAAAATCCTGATGAGGGGACGACGCCCAAGAGACGATCCTCCACCTACACCCCAAAGGCATGACAAGATAGAGTCAGATCAGGGTCTACCACGTGAAGAGATCAACCTTGAGTGCAACCAGGCCTAACCGCCATTGGAGTGATAAGGCAGAAATGTACTTGCTGTGGGTTGACAGGGGCGGATGAGAAATCTGGCTGTCTTGATAAGTCGGTCATGAGAGCTGATCACTCCATATGCAGAGATAGAACCAGTAACCGTTTGCCACAGTGAAAGGGTTCGAGTGACTGCGATTAGCATGAACACTGCAAAGAGATGGGTAGCGCACCCACTTGGCTCTTCCAGGAAATCAGAGTCAAGCGGGATTAAGGTTTTCAGGGTCTACGAAGTTCGTACCAAGTAAAAGAGGCAGAAATAGATAGGCCACGATCACCCAGATGCGGAATATAAATATCGGGGTGCCTCCCACGCTTTATAGATGATCAGCGACGGAGACAAGATCTCTTGAATATACTTGTCCTGCGACCCGAACCTACATTCCCTCTCGAAATTAGAAGTGAGCCTTTCTAGAAATCACTTCGTCATGTATCAGGCCTTAATCCAGACTCGCTTGTCCTTAGAGTCGGCTACCGCCTAACACTATATTGATATCTTCTATACTACTGCGGCTCACAACCACCTCTTTCAACGAACCTGAAAGACTGGTTATCTAGAGCCCGCAACCATCTATCTCAAATTTACCTTCAACGAAACCCACACATCTACGAGATCTGGGTTGATCTCAGCGGAAGCGAAGTCTTCAAAGACGAGAACGTTCCCTTCTGGTTCACTGATCGCGGGATCAAGTGGGCCCTCAAACACCTCACCCTCATAGAAAGAAGAGGCAACATGCCGCTACTAAGAATCAAAGCAGGATCGGAGGATTCTAGTGACACCGACATGCTGCGCACTCAGAGACACCAGTGGCTAATCTCTGCATGGGAACCAGGGCAAGATAGCTCCTATCCACTCCCACCACCACCTCCAGGAGATGACATCCCCCCGCTATGGCTAGGTTCTACACCCACACCGAGGAACCCGTCGGGGCCACCAGTGCCCCGAGGGCCAACTCAAAGTGTCACAAAAAGACTAAGCGGGCAGAGGTCACGCTCTGGAACCTGAAACCCCTCAGGCACTACCGATTTGGGTGCTTTCGCCGTATACACTGGGACACTGATTGGCCAGTTGGACCGCAGCGTTACCCAAACCCAGAACGACCCGATGGTCGCATACAGGACCTTATCCAAGGAGAGGAAAGTGACAGCAGGAGGCCTTGCTCAAGTAAGAGAGCGACTGCTAAACGGGGAGAAGGTAGTGGAGAGGAATTGGCACTCTGGCAAAATAAGAGTAGGAAGCTGGAGGGAGACGTAGTGGCCGAGATCACGGGATTTAAGGGAGTGATCGAAGCGGCACTCGCTCGCATGCAAGAGCGATCAGAACAACGAGCAGCGGTGAGAGGACCGCTGCACCAGGACCTGGGACGCACTATCCAAGAATCGGTGAGTCGAGATCAAGAACTCTATACAGGCCTGGATAGACTCTGGAAGGAGTTAGATGAAGAACAACGATGTCGGAGAAGCCATGAACTGCAGTTCGTGACCGAACTACAGACCCTCAATAACAAGGTAACCACTGGTCTCAGGGACATGCAGCAGAGCATGACTCAGATGTTTGGCCAATCGACAAGGGAAATGATGGCGCTGGTACAGAGAGCATTAGGATTGCATCAGGGGGGATCGACCCATGATGGTGAAACTGGGCGAGGGCAATCAGGGCCGTCCCAGCAAGACAAGGGAAAGCAGCTCGAGGAACGGGACCCCCGGCCAGAGACCATACAGAGTGGCTAAGAAAGAACCACGGCACCTCCCAACGTGGCGGGAGGAGCGGGTGACCCAGACCAGGGAGACGACGGGTTGGATAACGGAGGAGAAGGACCAAGCTGCCCGCCAAGGGCACTACCCCTAGGAAGGCCGCAGACGGCAAAGGAAGAGGAGGAACATCAGATGATGTTGCAGTTGGCCAAGGAGTTGGCCTGACAAACTGCTTTGCATCAGCAGAAGCCCAGTGACCATCTATTCGTATACGAAGCAAAGTCCTGCCAGGGTATAAAGACCTGGCTACACCCGTGCCAGGACTACTTTAGCCAAAATCCCATGTCGTGGATGGAGGACAAAGATGGGATCATCTACGCCTTGGGAAGAGCGAAGGGTGCCGACGTGACACCCTTCAGTAACTGGTATAGGAAGAGCATAGAAGGGCTCGAAGGGTATCCTGCCCATCCTGAATTGCTGACATGGGAATGGTTTCGGCACGAGATTATCGTGCGGTTCGCACCGATCAACGAGGACTGGAAGGCTTTGGAACAGATGGGAAAAATCAACTATGAGAAGGACATCGATGTAAGTTGTATTCTGCAGATGGAAAACTTGAACATCGAGGCCAAGCTGCAAGGGACAGCATGGAGGAAGATAGTTGAGGACCGACTAATGGAGGCAATACTGAGATGGTTGTCTTATAAGCGATACAACAGCGACGCCGAATAGCTGGAACACCTTCGAGCAGTTGGGAACCAGGAGGAGACTTTCCTCAACAGCAAACGGCAAGGGGAAGATAATCCGTCCAGCTCGTCGAGTTCTTCCGGGCCACTGAAGCGACGCCAGGAGGACAGAGAAAAGGAGACGAAGCGAGGAAAGGGGGAAGGGCAACCTAGCAAGTTCCAGAGGAAGACGGCATCGGGGAACTTCAAGTGAGCAAGGATCGCCCAAACCAACAAACTGACCAAGATCCCGGGGGTAGAACATACCAACTGGAAGAAAGCTCACGAAGGAATACCCCCAAACTTGGTCGACTAAAGCCGGGAAAATAAAAGCTGCACATGGTGCGGACTCACCAACCGCAAGTGGGGAGCTTGTAGGACGGGAGCTGTTGTCGCAACAATAGAACAGCGGAAAGCAGGAAGGTTTAGGCCCCAAAACATGCAGGTTCGGAATACCGCCCCAAGGCCAGCAGTAAACCAAACCCATGTGCCACCAGCACCTGGACTTTGGGAGTTGTCGGATCAAGAAGGGGGATAGATCGGACAAACGAGAGCCCTGTATAAAAACCACGACCTACATTCCGAGCTAAGGCAACGGCTTAGTCAAGAATGTCAGCGAACTGCACTGACTGGGTTCCGAGCATGGGCAGGGACAGAAGTGTGAAAGGTATGAAAAAGCGTGTATAATGGAGAAAGTTAACCCATCTTGGGTAGTAAATCAAGAATGACCCCAGACCTGGATGTGGGACGGCAAGACTTTATACTCCTCTCTGGGTAGAGAAGGTTCAAACCTGGCACACATTAAAAGGGGACTATGGCGGGGGGCAACTCAGGGCATCCTTACTCATTCCTCCAAAGGTCATGTACGGGAAAGGAGTCAGGATAGCGCAGGACCGCCTGAAGGGGCTTCCCCAGTTCCGGGATGGCACCACCGGTGACGGCGAGTGGGTAGGCTGCATGTTGCTAGGCGAGGCAAAGGACAGCGTGCTCGCCTTAAATCGTATGCAACAGCAGGAGTCGAACACCCAAGGCCGGGTTAGAAAGGTCGCTCCCTCAACTATGCACTGGTGGCATAGACCGGTATGATTAAATATCGTTATTGAGGGGAAAGAAAATAAGAAAGGAGCGGCACACCGTAGGGACCGAGTTTTTCTGAGGAGGCCTGGATGGCCGAAATTGTCCGCGCACAATAACCAACACCCAAGATTATTGAATGCCCCGAAAATGTCCAGTAAACGAAGACAGGGTGACCCTACGGGGAAGCCAAAAAGACTGAAATCTCAAGTCCCAGCACCTACAGATTACGAGTGCCG
Organism: Tuber magnatum; assembly: GCA_003182015.1. NCBI lineage: Eukaryota > Fungi > Ascomycota > Pezizomycetes > Pezizales > Tuberaceae > Tuber > Tuber magnatum. The sequence goes on along the minus strand of PYWC01000068.1, from coordinate 902,476 downwards.
ACAGGGCACAACACACCTACGAATACAAGGAGAACGAGTACCCATTCATGTGTTATTAGACTAGGGCTTACAGATCTTTGTAATATGGGACACGCTAGTCCAAAAACTCGGGCTAGCAATGATATGGCAAGAAATGCCAGTTAGTATAATGGGGTTTGACGGCGCGCAGTCCCAAAATGCGTGAAGGTGCTATACGACCACTATCATGCTCGAAATTGGGGCTAACCGACATTGTTCAGAAATTACCTATGAAGTTATGAGCCAGGGGATCCATGACTTGATAATACCTTTTGGTTGGTGGCACCGCCAACACCCCCTATCATACATTGAGAACACAAGCAGGTGGAAGTTCCCGGTGGAGCAGTGTAAGGCACACCGGGAACATGAAGATGAAGGAATCTGCATTGAGTGGGACGAGACAGTAGCCTCGGACCCTGCAGCCAGATACATCGGCTGAATCGCAGGCCCAGGAGACCCCAAGGCAGTAGTAATGGAGACTCTGCCAAAACCCTACCAGGAGTACACCGATCTCTTCCTGCCTCATGCAGCGGAACGGCTCCCAGGTCACAATACCTTCGGTCAAGAGCTCAAGGTAGTTAAAGGCGAGAGGCCCCCGTGGGGGCCAATATACCTGTTGTCCAAAAAAGAACTACGGGCATTGCGAGAATACCTGTACAAAATGCTGCGTGAGGGAAGGATAATCCCAAGCCAGTCACCCGCAGGTACACCAATACTATTTGTGCCAAAACCTGATGGACGGCTGAGACTATGTGTGGACTACCGCGGGCTGAACAAGGTTACTATCGCCAACAAGTACCACCTGCCGCTCATGAGTGAACTCAGAGACTGAGTAGTCGGGTCGCGTCTCTTTACCCAGTTGGACCTAAAGGATGGGTACCACCTGATACGCATAAAAAAGGGGGGACGAGTGGAAGATGGCCTTCCACACTCGGTACGGTCATTACTCATATCGGGTAATGCCGTTCCGGCTAGTAAACGCACCTGCCACATTCCAAGACATGATGCATGTAGTCCTGAGGAGATTCCTAGACTTGGGAGTAGTCGTATATATAGACGACATGCTAATTTACTCCAAGACTGAGGTGGACCACGTCAAGTTGGTAAAGGAGATATTAACCGAGTTACGGAAATACCGCTTAGCAGTGTCTATTACTAAATCAGTATTCTACACCAAAACGGTGGGGGTTCTGGGCTACATAGTAAAGACTAGTGGGATCATTATGAGTGATCAAAAGGTCAAAGCCATGAGGGAATGGAAGAGACCTGAGTCCGTAAAGGACATACAAATTGTTATGGGATTTGCAAATTTCTGCTGAAGATTCATTAAGAACTTCTCGGGAACTTGTGAACCCATAACGGAACTATTGAAAGGTGACCAGAAGGGCTTCGCCTGGGGAAAAGAGCAGAAGGAGGCTTTCGAATTCCTAAAGGAACAGTTCGTGACGGCACCGATCCTGGCACATTTCCACCGAGACTGGAATACAGTGGTGGAAATGGATACAAGTAATTTTCGCTAGGGTGCATGCTGTCACAATACATTGAAAAAATGCTGCACCCAATAGCATTTCACTCCCGAAAACTCAACTTGGCGGAACGCAACTACAACGTTCACCATAAAGAGTTGCTCACCATAGTTGAAGCATTCAAGAAATGGCGTCACCACCTCTCGGGAACTAACGAACCCATCACGGTATTCACAGATCATCAGAATCTACAATACTTCCTCATGACCAAGGCCTGGAGTGCTAGGAAGATAAGGTGGGCACAGAAGTTGGCAGATTTGAACTTCAAAATCATGTACCGACCAGGGTCGAGTGGCGGGAAACCAGATACACTAAGCAGATGGCCGGAGTACTGTCCTGAGGGGGGAGCTGCGAAAAGCGGGAAGGTGTCAATTTTAAACCACGCACATTTTAACCAGGTTATGGTTATAGTGGTAGGACAAGAAGAGGAACCTGGTCTAGGCCAGAGGATACCCGAACCTGAATATGCCTGAGCCCTGCGGTTACACCCGGAAGCTTGAATTCCAACAAGGGGCTTAAGCGAAGCGGCAGGACATGACATCTAGGCGCGGGAAGAAGTGGTAGTGCCTGCTTGCGGACAAGCGACAGTAGCCACCAGAACAGCCTTAGCGTTGCCAGAAGGAACCTACGGCCGAGTAGCCCCAAGAAGTGGCCCTGCTATCCGCCATGGGATCATGGTCCGGGCAGGAGTCATTGACCGAGACTACCAAGGCGAGGTAAAGGTATTGCTATTCAATCTGAAGGACCAGGACTACCATGTGGGGAAGAGCGAACGAGTTGCGCAACTCGTAATAGAAAGGATTCATGATGGGGAGCTCCATGATATGATGGAGCTCACGCTCCGTCTCCGTTACAACTCCGGTCATTGAAAAAGATTTCCTAATCGGGAACGACTTAACACCAGAGAACTATCACCACTTTTACGGGTCTCGCACCCCCCCTCTGGGGGGTGCTAGA
>PYWC01000068.1:842927-898821 GCA_003182015.1 Tuber magnatum | reverse complement strand
TGGGGCATTTTTCTCCTTTCCAGGTCTTGGAGTTTCTAATTTGTGGGGATCTAACTGTTGTCTCACTGTCGGGTGGGGTTTTCCTTTGTGCTGCGTGTCTGTGGAGGTTTTGGGTTTGCTGTATTCAGCTCCATCACTGAGGGTTAGTGTTTTTATACCCCAGAGGGTTTTCCATGGCTTCTTGCGGGTGGTCGGACTGTAGTTGGAGGTTTTTATCGCCATACCACGAGGTTTATGCATTCTTTGTACCTAGTTAATGAACAAACGAAATGACAAAGAAAAAAAAAAAAGTGATGTGATGGAGCTGGACAACACTGAGAGGGGCCAGGACGGATTCGAAAGCACGGGAACCAGTGTGGTTGAAACCCAGACCAAAACCAGTCAGTTAAAGGATGAAAGCGGGCTAAATCAACAGTTCGAGAAGTGCGATCTGGGACGACACAAGGCCCTGACAATGGAAGAAACCGTGCTAAACAATGCAGTGGTTATCAAGGCAACGGCACCGACATTTGACACCCAATTCCTGAGACAGGTGGAGGAAAAGGGAGAGGTGGACCAGGACTGGAAGGTGAGGAGAAAGGAGTTGGAAAGACTCCGAGATGAGGGAAAGGATATGCCAATGCACTGGTCCTTGTTGGGTAGCCTCCTGTATTACAAGGGACAGCTGTTCATTACAAAGGACGAGGCCCTGTAAACGCTGATCGCTCAAAGCAGCCACGACTCCAAGGTCGCTGGGCATTTCGGCCAGGAAAAGACAGTGGAAATCATAACCAGGGACTTCTCCTGGAAAGGGCTCGCGGAATGGGTCAAGGACTACGTACGGTCATGTGACGAGTGTCAACATAGCAAAGTGCCACAGCACGGAAGATACAGGTTTCTACAGCCATTAGAAATACCCTACGCAGCGTGGACCTCTATCTCTACCGACTTCATAATGCAGCTACCGAAGTCAGAAGAGAACAGTCAGATCATGGTGGTAGTGGACTGCATCACCAAAATGGCCCACCTTATAGGGTTAAGGGAGAATGCAACGGCAAAGGATGTAGCCCAGGTGTTCCACCGGGAGGTGTGGAAACTGCATGGGCTACCCACAGAAATCATCTCGGATATGGACACGAAGTTCGCGGGAGAATTTTGGGAATCCCTCTGCAAACCCTTAGGCATTAAGCGAAAGATGTCAACGGCATACCATCCTCAGACAGACGGACAAACAGAGAGAACCAATCAAGTGCTGGAAGGCTATCTCCGCAGCTTCGTCAATTACGATCAGGATGATGGGCACTAACTGCTCCTGTTCGGGGAGCATGCCTGCAATAACTCTGTTACGAGTGCGCACAGACTCACCCCATTCTACACGAACTGTGGATACCACCCACAGACGGAGTGGGTGAAGGAGTCTGAAGCTCGAAATCCAGGAGCCACTACGTGTGATCACTAGATGACGGAAATACATGGACAGGCGACGGCCACCTTGAAGGCAACCAGAGAAGCAATGGAATGGTACCATAACAAGAAAGTAAGGCCATAACCGAACTTTCAGACCGGTGATTTGGTGTTGCTTAACGCCAAGAACATCCGTACCAAACGACCCTCCAAAAAGCTTAGCCCAAAACTATATGGGCGCTTCAAAATCTTGGAGCAACGGGGTAACCGAGCATTCAAGCTGGAAATCTCGGAACGCTGGAAGATCCACCCCATCTTCCAGGTATCATTGTTAGAGCCATATCAGACGTCCGTTTGACCGGCTCGGGAACAACCTCCCGCAGCGCCAGAGGAGATAGATGGTGACTTGGAATGGGAGGTTGAAAAGATAGTCAAAAGTGAGTTTATTTCATACATTCGCAGGGTTCACGGACACGCTAGGAGGATCTGAGAACTGAGGTAGTTTGTGAACTGGCAGGGGTGCTCGGAGGATGAAAACACCTGCCAGCCGTCGAAACATTTGGGGCATATGGTGGAGCTGATAGAAGGGTTCCACAGAGAGAACACAGAGATGCCACAGATATAGAGTAAGGATGGCAAGAAAAGGTTTTCCTAGGCGTGGCCAAGGAAACGCAGACAGGTTTTTCACGCTATCTTGCCGACTCCTTAAAAGAATTTAATTTGTACACTATTAGAAAAATAGAGTTTTAGAGACGGGCCGAACCCTTAGAGAGGGGGGCTCGTGTTACGCATAAGACGAACAGGCATAGCGTAATGGGCATGTCATGTGATCGATGGCAGAAGGCCACATGTTCGATCCAAGGGTCCGCCGGAGTGTTTATTGAAGGAGTGAATTTCTACGAATACGACATCGGCATAAAACCCTGATTTACACCACCACCGAAGGTCGCCGACCGAAGGCTTTTCTCTGAGTCTTCAAGCGAGGACTCTCGGCCATCCGGACAATGTCGAAGTAACTAAATTGGTCAGTTGGTTGTGGAGATAAATCATGCAAAGTTCCCTCAGCTGCGCCAACGGATGGATGCCAACTGGGGGGAGGTCGGCTACTCCGATAGGAGTCCCCAGCTGCCATGCGGGCAGCAAGACCGAATTTCAAGTCCGTTGGTGGAGGAATGCAGAGGAAAATACTGATGAGGGGACCATGCCCAAGAGACGATCTTCCACCCACACCCCAAAGGCATGACAAGGTACAGTCAGATGAGGGCCTACCGCATGAAGAGATCAACCCTCAGCGCAACGAGGCCTAACCGCCATTGGAGTGATAAGGCAGGAATATACTTGCTGCGGGTTGACGCGGGCGGATGAGAAATCTGACTGCATTGATAAGTCTGGTGTCGGAGCTGATCACTCCGCATGCCGAGATAGAACCAGTAACCGTCTGCCACGGGGAAAGGGTTCGAGTGACCACGATTAACATAAACACTGCAAAGAGATGGGTAGGACACCCACTCAGCTGTTCGCAGAAATCAGAGTGAGGAGGGGTAAAGGTTTTCAGGGTCTACGAAGTTCGCACCGAGTAAAAGAGGGCGAAATAGATAGGCCGCAAACACCCAGAGGCGGAATATAAATATCGGGGTGCCTCTCACACTTTATAGATGATCAGTGACAGAGAAGAGATCTTATCAATATACTCGTTCTACCATACGAACCTACATTTCCTCTCGATATTAGAAGTACGCCTTCCTAGAAATCACTTCGTCACGTATCAGGCCTTAGTCCCGACTCGCTTGTCCTCAGAGTCGGCTACCGCCTAACAGCGTAGCCGCCTAGGTGACCTTCTTCTGCTGTCTGGTCAAACTTTCCTTGCTTCTCATCTGGGGTATGTACCATGACATCGGCAGACCAGGGATGGAGGTCACTAATCATTGGTTTTGTTTTATATAGTTGCTTGAAAGCGGTTGTTTTTATTACTGAATGCCACTGACGATTGTAGAGGTAAGCTGCTGCGGAATAGGCTTCTGGCCACAATGATTTTGATTCACATGGCATCATACCTCGTACCATTGTTGTAAGGGTCCGATTTAGCCTTTCTGCAACTCCATTTGATTCAGGGTTGTAGGCTGGTTATGTGGTGTGGATGACTTCTTTTGTGTCTAAGAATTCAGACACTTTCCAGTTCAGGCATTTCGTTCCTTGGTCGCTATGTAATCGCTTGACTCGTTTACCGAATTGAGCAAGTACCATTTCCCAGAAGGGTCTTATGGCAATTTCTGCTCCGTCCTTTGTCTTTAGTAGGTAAATCCAACAAAACCTGCTATAATCATCTATAAACGTCATGTAGTAGAGACTTTTTCCAGGTGTAGATGGTGACATTTGACCACCAAGATCAGAATGGACCTTGTCGAAAGCTGACTTGGTTTCGATGTCCTTGGACTTTGGTTTTACATCTGTGATTTTGTTCCAATTGCATGTCGTACAGTGAAAGTCTGATGGAGGAGCAATAGGTGTAGCGTCCTTGTAACAGTCCTTAATCAGACTTGAATGTCCAAGGGCTTTGTACCGTTCTTCGTAAACAGAAACAAAACACTTCTCATTACTCATCCTGACATACCATAACCTATTTTTCTTATCCGCAAGTATGGAAATCCCCCTTTCCTTCTCAAACAACCTCCTTCCTTTTTCTACCGTAACCTTTACTCCAACTTTGTCCAATCGGGATTCAGATACCAATGAGGATCGTAACGTGGGTACATACTGTGCTCGTTTGAGGATAACTGTATGTTTGGTTCCATCCAATAGACGCACATGGAGGTAAGCATCTCCGGATGCAGTTGCCTGGTGAATTCTACCGTCTGCTGTTACTATCTTTTCGGAGGAAAACGTAAGACTTTGGAAGTCACCTGAATTGGGTGAGATGTGGTTCGATGCCCCAAAATCACATAACCATTCCGTTGAGACTTCCTCAGTTGTCATACTGCAGACAACCTCTTCCTCTGGTGTAGGAGGTTCCCTGGCTTTCGTCATAAGAACCGTGACTGTAGAATCAGTAACGGCTACGGTGTTCGCTTTGTTGTCCCCTTTCTTCTTTTTGGCTTTTTGCCTAGAAAGACCTTGACATTTGTTGGTATTGTGGGTATCGCTTTTCCTACCTCTTGCTGCACACCATGTACAATACATCTGTTTCTTGTTCTTGTAAGGTACCGACACTACCATTTCCTCCTCTTTACCCTTCCAATTTTCTGCTGCCCTACTTAGAAAATAATCCTGAACGTCCACGTATCTGGTTGTCTTTCTTGCTGACAAGACATCGCATGGATCAGGGTGCAACTTGTTGATGGATAGCATGAAGACAGTACCCTTGACTTCTTCTCCTTGTGTCCATGCTCGCATCGCGGTTCAGAATTCGTTGGTTCTTTCATCATCAGCGGATGAACATCGTAGGGCAAGTCAGTTCCATGTAGTTCTCGAACTTTGTAGCATGGTCGGAGATGGATTGGGTGGAGACAAGTTTGATTTTCCAGATGGCTTCAAGTAGCATCATGTTGGTAGCTGGAGTCTCTTTGTCAAATCGTCCTTTGAACGCTTGCCAAACCTCCGCTGCCGAACTTTTGGTAGAGATATTGGCATGGGAGATGGAGTTTACTGCTTGGTAGAGGTAGAATCTAGCTTTAGTGTCCTTTTTCTTCTACGTTGTCACTTTTGTAGCATCTTCTGATACTCTGATCGTAGGGATCTCAGGCTTCTTTTCTGTTCCATGTACTACCTCTGACAGTCCAAGGACTTCAAAGTCAACCAGGCAGGCTTGCGCCCAAGTCTGGTAGTTCTCTTGTCCTTGTAGTTTTGGGTAGTCGGTTACCGATAGCTTGAAGACGGTTTCGGTATTGTTCTACATATCATTTTACCGCGGTATGGATCCGATTACCATTGTTTCCGATCGTCTGTTTTGTGGCAGGGGTCGGTTTCTTTGTAAATAAAATCGCCAACTGTTTATCTCACTTAAGGTCCTGATTGCGTCACAGCATAACTTATCGTAGTATTTTTCACAACAGCAAGGGAGAAGATAATCAGATGAAAGAGGGCATATTTTATTACAGTGAGGACACGTCCACCAGTCTAGTGCATCAAAGTACTAGTGGGCCTGGTTGGTTTTGTTGAAGGAAGAGGTTGAGGGGAGGATTAACGGTATATGCTCGCTTATGAGTGCACTTATGGCCTTGCGCTATATGATGTTCAGGTTTGCAGAAGATCTCACAAACCCGGGCTCATAACCTGACAATATTTGTTTCTAAGTCACTTGCACTTGTGATAGTGGAGTAGACCTTGTTAATAAGATATATCTTTAAGACTCATAGATTAATCCAAGCTTGCGTGCTCTTCTAACTGAAAGGAAAAATACACCCCTATTTATACCCTTCTATGGTTACGCGAACACTGACTCATACCAAGGAAATCTATCTAACTTGCTAGAATCTTCTAGCATACCAATAGGTCATGTGGCTGTGTCACATGACCGACACAGTCACACCACCGTACAGGAGTGAGATACCGTATTTTGAACACTTCCCACCCGACGGGTTCTCTGAATACCCATGCACCTTAGTAATACCCCATACCAAGCAAGCTTCTCCCGGGGCACGATACCTGCGACTTTCACCGGAGTTCGCCGAGCACGAACTCTCAGATCCTGCGCCTGCGATATAAGACATTTACGTTACGGTGGAAGGGAGAGGGGAAAGAAAAAGATTTCACCGGAAGGCTGATATTAAATCCTACCGGGGAAGAATCGTGCTTCCCTGCCCGGATAGTAGGTACAGTGGGACGAAAGCGGATCCTCCCGGCCCAGGATTTCTTGACGAAAAATCCCCTACAGTTTGTAATCTAGGATGCTGCCTTGTCTGTTATAAGATACAGGACGGAGACATACTTGATACCGTATCATTACGGCATTCCCGTAAACGGTCAGGAACCGCAGCGGAAGATCCGAGAACTAATATCCTACGATACGGCAATTCTTTTCAGTAACAAGGTAGAAATTTCAAGCGCCCCGCAAGCACAGACGGCATGCCGTCAAATGGGCTGTGGGGGATCAATGAAGGTCCCCCCAAATCATAGAGTAACAGTCTATCACACCCAAGGTTAAAATCCTTTGGGGTCATGCCGGTACGCAGCAGCGATCTTTGGCATTGGTGAGCGTGCATCGGAAGAGTGCTACATGTACTATTCCAGGTTAATGATATAACATTGATCGGGAACTCACTCGGCTTTCAAGCTGGGCGGCGGGAGTGCGCTGGAGCGCCGCAGCAAAGAATAAACTCGCAGGAATATAATGGAAAAATTAGCCCATTTATCTATATACACATTTAGTGATATTTGTGGATGCATGTCAGACTTGTATTTACACGGCCCCTCCCCTCCCCTCCCCCGTTTCCCCAGCTACACTCCTCAGCGCTTCTTGCTGGTTCTCCCGCCCAGCGGCATTCATCTCCTCCTCGGTATCATTATAGCGTCTGAAAAGTACCCAGAAAGCGATACCTGCGACTGCGGTTGCAATGCTCAACCCCGAGAAAGCCCACACGAGTTTGGGATGCACACTTGTCGGCGAGACAGCGATACCCAGGGCAGAGCCAACAGCATTCGTCAGGAGAAACAACGACATTATGAAAGACTTCATGTTTGTGGGCGCTTTCGTGTAGGCGTATTCGAGACCCGTTATTGAGGCGAAGATTTCGGAAATTCCACTAAATAATTCTCACGTTGGCTTTCGTTCCCCCTGAGGTGAATTGGGGATGAATGGGGGGGGGGTGTATACATAAGAGCATATGAAGGAGCTTGGACTGCAACATGCACACGGTTCGGCACCGCTCCGTCGAGACATCCACGGGGATTGTCGTAGCAGGGACCGGCGTTATAGATCATTTTTTGGCAGCCGGCAGCGTAGGCCATTGCTCCCGAGGCAAAGAAAAAACCCCATGTTATACGGGTTATTGGCTTGAAATTTATGCCGATTGTCCGGAGGGCTGGGTAGATTAGGCGTTCCATTATTGGGATGAATATGATGATTGTTATGGCGCCGACGTTGAGGATGACATCGTCTGGGATATTGGGTCAGCGAAGGAGAAGGAAAGGAGTGAAACGGGGGAGAGAAGGGGATGTACTAGGAATGCCGTGGGTTTCCATGGTTCCGGCTTGGGAGACAAAGTTGCTTATCTATCAAAAATTGTTAGCTACACTAAGAAATTACCCAGTGACTGGTTGACATACCATCTGTCCATAACAAACCCAATATATGGGATAAAACACAAACACCCTACATGCAACCAAACCTCTCCTCAACTCATCGACAAATTCCTCCGGCCACGGCGTCTTATACTTCCTCCCGTTCGCAACCTGATAACTCGGCTTTGCAACCTCCATATTCCCCTTATTCTTCAGTGCAATCAACCAAACCTTGAAGGCGCACAAAATGACCGATCCCTGCGGCACAGCAGTGACATAATATTTCCTCCCAACGACCAGAGTGAAGATTCCAACAAAGAAGACGCAGAATGGCAACAAGTAGGCCGACCAAAATCCCACTTTGAGTTCCAAGTATACGGTCGCAATGCCAGATAACGAACCCAAGTTGATACACCAATAATAGACCATGTACAGTCGTTGGATAGTAACGTTCGGGTCGACAATCACCCGGGCACCGCTTTTTAGGGTTCGGATGAAGGGGCCGCGGCTGCGGTATTGTTCTGCAATCAGGGGGGCGACGTTAGCCTTTATGCCACCAGTTCCGAGCCCGATGATTAGGATGGATGCGATTAGGCCACCGAAAGCGTATCCACCGTCAATCGCTTTAGGAATTGCGGTCGTAACGAGGACAAGAAGGCCAAGGACATAGACCCCAGAGAAGACCATAATTGTGTTGTATTTCCCGATATATTGATCGGCGACTTTTAGCTCCAGTTAGTAGTTGGCACGGGAGTAGAGGAACTCGGAGAGAACAGCGGAGTACCAATTGCGCCAAAAACTGGTGTGATATAACACCAGAATTGCCAGAAGTACTGTAAAGCGGTGGCTGCGCTCTGGCCTAAACCTAATGCTCCAGGCAGCAATGGATCGTCTTTTTCGTTCTCAATGTAATTTTGGAACGGCGCCTTCAAACCGTCAGCTCAAGATGCCTCACAAAGTCAGGCTGGGGGGAGGGGGGGTATACAGAAAGCCCGTAATAAGCAAACCTCTCCGTCAATTCAATAAAGGCAACAAGATACCCTCCTATCGGGATATTGTCAGAGACTCTAGGAAGGATCTTCAGTTCCTCTTCCGTCGGCTGGTCATCGTCAAACCCTGTCGATTCCCTCACATGTGCGTTCTTGGTTAGAAGTCTGCCGGCAGCGTCTCGGGAGTAACCCGGCGCTAGGGTTTCTCCATGAAGCCTTTCACGAGGTCAATCTAAATCACCGGCCTAGATTACGGAAGAAAATGCAAAGCACTCACTGTCCAGCCTTTGCTTCCTCCCCCATCTTATCCTCTACCTCTTTAATCTGATGCAGAAGTGCAAGCAAAAACAAGGCCTAAACGGCGATCAGCTGGGGGAGACAGGCAGCAAAATGTGAGCAAAAGGCGCACTCTCCGACACATATACAAATGTGCCACCTCCCTGCTTAGGAGACCATCCGAGCAAGGTGAGCTATTGGTGCGAAAATTCTTCCAGAAACGGATTCCACGAGCGAGGTAAAAGCGCTCCAGGCTTGAATCAATTTTTTCTCGCCCTTAATGTGAACCCACATTGAGTTTAAATAAACCCTTGCAAGGTGCCGCACCTTCTCCGAAGGGTGATCATTTTCCCATTCCTAGTTATTCTTTTTCTTCCCATCCCCCATGTCCCCTTTCTCAGATCACCCTTTAGCTGGAGTTTGGCCGGTATTTTAGACCATCACCCCCAACTCTTCCAGAGCCCATGAGGAAGCACCTAGCCAACATCAGGAAACCTAACTGCCGTTATCCGCCATAAATACCCACAGACTACGCAACCTCCCCGAACGCGCTGCTACCCCTACCGTATCCGCCCGATATGGACTCTTCCGCGCAGGAAATTTGGGAGTTCGTCCCGAGGCTAGGTCAGCCGCAACCGATAAGAAAAAATCCCCCCGAGGGCACTCAAATCGCCGGATTGGAGGAACGTTTTTCCCGGCGGGGGCGCACCAAAGGGGGTTCGACTTCGGTCCGGCGACATCAGTGCTCGCAAGTTTCACGAACGTCCAGACACCTTAGGGCCAAAGCCCACCGAAAACGTAGATCCTTGGTGCGCGGGTGGCGGAACATCGTAGTACGCGAGTACTGTACGGGTTTAGTACGAGGATTGGGCGCGAGCGGAAACCCCCCCCAACTCACGTGTGGGGATCATCAGCCACACCCGTTCAAAGCGGTTGCCAAGCAATCGATGCGATAAGACATGTGGCTCCGTTGTGAAATGTGGTAGGATCCATAATACTGATGATCTGAATCTAGGCCGCAACCGGCTCTTCTAAATATGCACACTTTCCCTTGCTCGGCAAAGGACCAGGAGAGATTTACTTTTTTCGATAGATGTATTGAATTGATGCCAGGCACCCGACCCATCAGTAATATATGTCCAGAGTAACACACGAGTATAAAGAGACAAGAGCAGATAGAAATCCTCCCAGGCCCAATTTTTTTACTTCCATCGGTTACGCACCTTACAATTCCCTTATTTCATCCCTAACCCTTGCCTCTCTAGTTTTTTTTTTTGTTGATGAGGTGGGCATGAATTCGGGGGTTTTTCATCTCTTCTGCCGTCTAAGACTGTGAAATTCGCGACTATGTGTTCCATGCCCAGCTCAGTAGGCAGCTAGCTATCTCAGACTATATAAATTCAGGCCCTTTCAACGCCCATGTGATTCAGCCTCTTCGCAACGATTGATCGCCAACAAACCACGATACCCTGAATGCCTCCGGAATGGATTTATTGTGACCGGTGGTGGATCTTGCTGCTTGGACTGGCCCAAGGGATACCGCAATGGTTCTTTTTGATGTGGCACTAAGTAGCTTCAAAACTGATTTTATTTTTTTTTGTTTTCCCGCTATGATATCTACTGCACCGGGCAATCTATATAGTATGGTGCGCAGTATTCAGCATGTATGCTTTTGGTTATGGGCCGGAGGAGGGCGATAGTTATTGGTATGATATCACGGTATAATAGATGTTAGTGTAGTAGAGTAGTTGGTATTTGTCCGTCAACCACCTGCTCTTACGACTTGCAGCATTACAGCTGATATCCCTTTGCATAGTGCTCCATCGCGGCTGTGGGTATCAGGGGTATTGCACTAGGGTATTGGTTATTATTATTACATATCGTTAAGTTTACGGAGTGGTGCGGCCATGAATCTGATCGCCATGTAATAATAGAGAACCTGGTCACAGAGCAGATCTTCAATCCCCCTCAGGCCATAGCAGCCTCAAAACAAATTCCTGAGTTTAGAGACCTACAGGATCATTTCATCTTACACTATTCCCCCACATTGCAGGTATGATATCAGCTTCAGATTCTCCCAGCCATACATCCTCAGCGCATGCCTCCCTTGCTATTGCCCACCCAGCTTCCGTTCCTCTCTCTCCGGCATCCCTTTCTCTTTTCTGTCATCTTGCTCTTTCCCCACCGCCTTGTCTTCCTGCATATCTATCTTCTCAAATTCTTGCCTCTTTAGATGCAGCAGGTGTTCGCATGTAGTAGTCCACCAGGGTCGGAAGTGAGTTCTAGATGCAAATATACGCTCTGGTATTTTTGTAGAACTGGAAACGCAAAGTGGTTCTATGGGTGGCGATAGGACTCGTGGAGCAACTGCAGGTCTTAAGCCGAAATTTTATACTATTAAGTTAACTTCTAAAGCAGGTTCTTAACCCGGTGTCCTACTCTTAAGGTATCTCATCTTTTAGGCTTTCGATATATATAGAAATTGCTCTAAACATAGCTCCTGGGCAGGGGGGGAAAGGAAATGTTAAAATTGTGATTAAAAAGAGGGAGACGTCTGCAGTATTTATAAGAAAGGCTTACCATACAGTACGATGGATGGGTGAGGACAGAGGATAGGGGGCTGAGAGAAAATGAAAAAAGTAGGAGAAAAGGACAAAAGACAGATCAAACTCTGTGAATCACACACCGTACCAGTAAGCTCTCATCCATTGATCCCTGTGGCACATCCACTCCCATACGTGCAGTATGGGTATCTATTTCTAATTTATGTCCAGATCTATGAAGCTCTCACACACCCCTCTCAAAATACAATAGGGTGACGGTCTGGGTTGTGAGTGTATAAGTAAATATAAAACGATCATTCAAAGGCGGAGAGTAACCTAGGCCAACGTGCAGAAGAATAAAAGGTAAAATGAAGAGGCGTATATATAGAGAAGAAAGCATAGAAAGAAACAATGGGCCAAGGGCAGGGTCAAGATTAAAAAGGGGAGAACAAAACAAATATGAAAATAAGAAAAGCGAATCGGAATCGGGTAATACAAATGCACGAACATGTCAATGAGGTGCCCTGAGCGAACGATCTGGGGGCCTGGTATGTATGCCGAGTGCTCAATCAGAACAGTGTACTATCGGCAGCCCGGTAGGGGCTCTGTTTTGTGAAGTGTGTTCCACTGCTGGGAGGGGACGTCAAGTGGGTGGGGGAGGGGCGGGGAAGTACCGAGTTTCACCCCTGCATACCGGAATCCACGGATCAGCTCGGGAGAATATTCAGATGGACTGGGTGGCTTGGTAGAGAGCTTTGTTGATTGCAGGCTTGTGTCATATGTGGGAATCAAATTTGACCGTTCCCGGAGCAACTGTGCAATTCCCTCATACCCATTCTCGGCAGCCCACAAGAGTGGTGTTTGGCCATGGTAGGTGTCAACAATGTCGGGGTTAACGTCGGTCCGTTTCAGCAACATCCTCGCGACCTCCTCATGACCATTCCCGGCAGCCCAAAAGAGAGGTGTTCGCTTCCACCGGTCCCCTTTGTCGGGAGTGACATCGTTCCATTCCAGTAGTATCCCCAGGACCACCGCATGCCCACTCGCAGCGGCCGACAGGAGCGGTGTTCGGCCATACCAGGTTTCAGCTGTGTTAGGATTGACGTCACTCCGTTCCAGCAGTATCCTCACGACCCCCTCATACCCATTTCCGGCTGCGGAGAAGGGCGGTGTCTGGCCACATTCGGTGTCAGGGGTGTTGGCCTTGACGTCGCTCCGCCCCAACAACAACATCCTCACGACCCCCTCATACCCATTCTCGGCAGCCAGTGAGAGCAGCGTTCGGCACCACTTATCTCCTTTGTCGGGATTGATGTCATTTCGCTCCAGCAGCGTCCTCACGATCCCCCTATGCCCATTTTTGGCAGCCCACAGAAGCGGTGTTTGGTCATATTGGGTACCAACTGTCTTAGGGTCGACATCGCTCCGTTCTAGCAGAGTCCTCACGACATCCTCAACCCCCTTCTCAACAGCCCACGTGAGAGGTGTTCGGCCATACGTGGTGTCGGTTGCATTGGGATTGACTCCGCTACGCTCCAGCAGTATCCTCATGATGTCCTCATACCCCTTCTTGGCAGCTACTGAGAGCGGTGTTTGGCCGGACATATCCGCTTCGTCGGGATTGACGTCGCTCCGTTCTAGCAGCATCCTCACGATGCCCTTATACCCCTTCTCGGTAGCCCATAAGACCGGTGTTCGGCCATACCAGGTGTCAGAGGTGTGGGGATTGACGTCGTTCCGTCCCAGCAACATTCTGACTACCCCCTCATGACCGTTCTGGGCTGCCCAGAGAAGTGGAGTTCGGCTCCACTTACCCTCCTCGGCGGGATTGATGTCGTTCCGTTCTAGCAGAATCCTCACGATGCCCTCATCTCCCCTCCCAGCAGACCAGGCGAATGCTGTACCACCATGGAAATCGGATGACTGCACATCCCACTTACCCATCTCCAATAAAGCAAGTGTTATCTCCACGCATCTGAAGTATGCGGCACAGAGAAGCCCGGTAAATCCCGTGGGACTGTCGTCCTGATCGAAAGGAGGGGCCCAGCAGTCTGCTCCAGACAGTAACAACAGCTTCGAGGTTATGCCCTGATCGTACTCATCGAGCAGTCGCAACGCAAGCCTCTTCACACCTTCGCTGGTTTCCCGTCTAGCATGTGCACCCCAGTGACAAGAGGCATATCGGACAAAAGGGATAGTTTGTGGGGCCGTGCGAAGAGTTGGAGAATACTCCCTGACGTGCCGAAGGTTGAGGTAGGTCAAACAGACCTCTGTGATCATCGCGTGGGGCTTAAGTAACAAGTTGGGATTATGGGAGAGGTACTCCTGCAAAGTGTAGTGAACGGGCCGGACTGTAGATGAGGACTTCTCGACCGCGACAAGCCCTAGAGTGCAGGCTAGCAGTGTTTCGATTGCAGGAATATTCCGAATAACCAAGTCGTAAGATCCTTCTTCTACCTCTAGGGCGTGGCATAGTTCGTCCACCTGTAGTGACCGCTCCGCACGTGATACCCACATTAGAACCTCCATGCCGAGCTTCGACCCGATTGCCTGCTGAGCCTTCACCCATGATATGGTTGACGCGTATGCATCACCCAGACCATTCCCTTTTGTCATTGCGTCTAGCTTCTTTCTTTTCTGATGGAGAGTAAGCTCACCCAGGATTGCATCAACGTTTAGAGAAACAAGAAGGAAACGGTACATTACTGTTAGTGAATAACTAAGAGAGTATTGGGAATAAACCTGATACTCTTGCTTACATTGCTGAGATCTTCTCTGGAATGATTCTCATGATATCCACCCGCAATTTGTCGTCCATTGCATGGGGATAAGCATCACTGTCTAGCCTCATCTCCAGATAACACTTAATATCATTCTGGGTAGGGCTAACGAGTATCTTGACCGCCATGCTAAAAAATTTCACGATTTCATTAGCTTCTGGCTATGATATTCCTGTTGGCTATATATGGAGATAAGGATACTCACACTAAGATCAGGTAGTAGGGTTTGACTTGGCTGGGTTCAGGGTGTTCCAGTTCAGGTGCTTGGCATATGGATTTTCTTATGATATTTAGGCCCTGTCTGGCATGCCACGAGAAAGAAAGAAAAAACAGTTTTCCTGCAAAACAAAGAATCCTTTAGAATCAAAATACTGAGTCTTTGTGGAAATAATGACATTTGGTATGACCAATATTCTTAGTATCTTAACTGTATGGGTGGTCGGCATGTCGTTGTTTTAGGATACAAGAGAAAAAATTATAGTGGAAAGTGTGCGGTTTTAACAGGGTTGTAAGTGAAAAATTTGCAGTCAGAAATCATTTTTTCTGCCTTCTCCTAATCACTAGTTTTACTTTACCAGAACCACCACCTCTGCTCACTCTATACCACTTGTGCCAAAACACTTCTCATACAAGCATTTCTGCCAGGCTACTTCAACCTCATAGCTGTTATTCACATTCTTTTTATACTGCTCACAGCTCTTACAATACCATATCTGTGGTACAATTATTTCCAGAAAGTTCCTGCTTCTGGATTCCACAGCATAGCAAGTGCACAGTATGCTAAGCATACTAAGGGAAATGATTAACAGTTTTTCAGAGTATTATCAACTTATGGTGAACTTGTTTCACTATAGGTTACTATACCTTCTTGCTGCTTTCTTAGCTAACTGCTCTGCTCAGATCACTTATATAATACTGCTTCTACCATTCTACCTTTATTGTACTGCTGCCCTGACCATACAACTTCTACTATACAACATCTACTTGTATACTCTTCTGCTATACTGCTTCAATGCTACGGCTCCTTCTTCCATGCCAGTCTTATAGCTGTTGACAATGAAACGATATCTACAGTTACTTAGTGTCAAAAAGGTTTCTCAAACTCTAGCCTAATTGATTAAAAATACAAGGTTATAGCCAGAATTCTACTGCTGAACAAGTTATGGATACTACTATTTTGTGGAAAAAAAAAGATTCTTCAAATGCAGAGTATATTGGCTAGGGCAAATACTATATTCTGAGTAACTGCGAAGACTCAGGAGAAGTCAATAAGGAAGGCTTTAATGGACTTATCCACAACTTGGTCTATGATTTCTATAGTACTGAACTTATGAATACCACCTTCACCATATAATATTTGTAGTGGAGTGTAGTTTCTAATATATGGAACTTACGAATACCATCTCCATCACACAATATTTGTCATAGAGTTTGGTTTCTGGTATACTGAACTTATAAATACTACCATTATCATGCAATATTTGTGGTAGAGTATGGTTTCTGGTATACTGAACTTATGAATACCACCATGAGTATAAAATATTGATAGTGGTATAGGGTTTAGAATATACTAAACATATGAATACCGTCGTCATCATGCAATAGTGGTGGTGCGGTTTGGTTTCTAGTATACTGAACCTATGAATACAGCTATCATCATACAATGTTTGTGGTGGGGTGTGGTTTGGAATATGCTGAACTTATAAATACTACTGCCATTATGCAATAGTGATGGTAGGGTTTGGTTTCTTGTATACTGAACATATGAACACCACTATCATCATGCAATATTTGTGGTAGAGTGTGGTTTCTGGTATACTGAGCTTATGAATACTGCCATGACTATATAATAGTTGTAGTCGAGTGTAGTTTGGAATATACTGAACTTGTGAATACCATCATCATCATGCAATAGTAGTTGTAGAGTTTAGTTTCTAGTATACTGAACTTATGAATACCGCCATGACTATATAATATTTGTGGTGGAGTGTGGTTTAAAATATACTGAACTTATGAATACCATTGTCATCATGCAACAGTGGTAGTAGGGTTTGGTTTATAGTATACTGAACTTATAAATATCACCGTCATCATGCAATATTTGTGGTAGAGTATAGTTTCCGGTATACTTAACTTATGAATACTGTCGCTATCATGCCATATTAGTGGTGGAGTTTAGTTTGGACTATACTGAACTTATGAATACTGCCATCACTATGCAATATTTGTTATGAAGTGCAGTTTCTATTATACTACTTATGCATCCCTTATACCTCTAGGATTCTACACTACCAGCTCTACTACATAGTTCTACCGGTTCTTTCCACCGTAAAACACTTTTCCTGACCAGCTTGCTGTCAAATTTATTCACCTGGAAACAGGATCTGGATATGAAAGACCAACTGGTTTCTTATAGAGGCATTGAAAAAGTATAATTGAAATCATGAAATTAAAGGAAATGGTTTTAACAAGGTTGGTTGAAAGGAAATCATTGATGAGCTTGATAGTACCTCTAGTTAAATTCTAGAGAAGCCTGTTATAATCAGGCAAGCAGAGTAGAAAGAGTTTGCTGTAACTTCATAATACACTATTCTTTACTATAATAAAATACTCAATTGTGTAACAGATTAAAACAAACTTTGATATAGTAAAAGCTATATAAAAAAAACTCTAGCTTTGGATAGAACAATAAAAGATATATTCCTGCAGCTACTAACTCAGTTTGTCAAAACAATCTGTAGGGAAAATTCTTATAAAATCTTTTCTTTTATATTATATTTTTAAATTAAAATATTAGTCATATTAAACAATCTCTGTAGTAGTTTATAAGAAGGCAAGAAAGTATTATAATAAGTGTAACTAGTATATATACTTGGTTAGGAATTATCTTTCATGATTTAAGTATTGTTTGATACTTAAGTTGTTTTATATTTTGTTTTAAGTACTATTTGATAGTAAGGTTGTTTTATATTTTGTTTTAAGTATTGTTTTAAGTATTGTTTTATACTTAGTTATTTTATATTTTCTTTTAAGTATTGTTTGATATGGAAGGTATTTTATATTTTTTTTTAAGTATTCTTTGATATTGAAGTTGTTTTACATTTTGTTTCTAGTATCATTCAATACTTAGTTATTTTGGATTATAGTTGTTTAAAATATACTATAAGCATAGTCTTAATAATTTTGTACAAATATAGCATAGTATGAAGTGTATATTATATGACTGGAAGATAGTAGGAAGGCAGAATGGTGGATATTAAGGTATTTAATAGCCAGTTCGTCTCCTATTTCACTGTCACTCATAGTTGGTAGAAGCAAGTGTAATGCGGAAGCAAGTGTGACGTCCTACAAAAAACAGCAGGTTTTTTTTTAAACCTATTTAATTCCAATAGCAGGTTTTTATACTACTAGTTATTTCTTACATCTGTGTATTTATATATAAGATATACAGTATTAAGTAAATACAATGAAATCAGGATTCATTGAAATAGAATCAGCTGATTGATTTAAAGCATCAGAGTCCCATTCTTCCGCAAAATCATCACCATCATCAGTCCTATGGTTTCCAAGTTCTATCTCTTCTGTATATCCTTTCTGACCCAATTGTTGCCTGGTATCATATTGAATCTCGTCCTGTTCACCACCATGTTCAATAACCAGTTCTTGTTGATCAGCTATAGGCTCTAATGCCAATAAAGCTTCTAATAAGTCAGGTGGGGTATAGAGTGAGTGGAGATTTCCAGGAGTGGGATTTTTCTCTGGGTCCATGATTGGAACTAAGAGTTCTGCAGGAATAATACCACCAGTTGTCTCAAGTACTATTTTAGATCTTTTACATTGCCTCTTGGCCTTTCGAGCCTCAATTCCATAGCGATGCAATGCAGCTTTTTCCTTGTTGAGAGGCATATAAACATTACTCTGAGCCTTTCTGAATCCTGCTGTATTTCCCTTTTCTGCTTTTTCCTTTTTCCTTTCTCTTGTAGCCTCTATTGGAATAATACTGCCTTTCTTAATAACATGATGAGAATTTCTTTTTCTAGTTTCCTGCTCCTGAACAAGTGACTGAATCTTATGGTACAAATTATGTTCTAGTTGCCCTCTAGTCACAAGAATTTGTATTCCATGAGCACACTTTTGAAATCTTGTTTTTGAGGTTAGGCTAAAGGTTTTGGCTTGCGCAATCTATTCCCCAAAACCTTGCTGAGAATCAAAATAACTACTAGAAAACTCAGAAGATCTAGCTGATCAGATGCTTGAACTAATTCTGGAGTTGGCCCAACTTCCATCTCACTCTTCTTGTAATGTATACACATCTATGATGCTAATCACGCTTTGAATACGATGGTAATAGGTGGCCTGCTTGCTCAGTAAGAGGCGAGAGCTGTTTAGACTAAAGGAGGCTTTGAAGGGGTGTAATAGGAGATTGAAAAGTAAGCATTCAACCAAGTATATTAAGTATACTGAGAGTCGAAGTCTGCTGTTTCCTTCATTCAATCAGCAGTATTTAAATACAAGTTTTCACTAATCTCTAGTAGAAGCGATAACATGATCCCTTTCTAACTATCCAATAATGCCTTTGAAACATAGCAAGCATCAAATAACACTGCAAAACAAATCATAAAACATTCAAAGTATCAAGTGATACCTTTGAAACATAACAAGTAACAAACGATAGTATAAAACAAACAATAAAACATAACCTGGTACCTGTACTAGTTACAATTTTACCCATCTTGAAGACTACTACATCCTTCGCTACTCTTTTTGCTCTTAGTATTGCAAAGTTGCATCTTCTTTACAGCTTTGGAATAGGAAACTGGAAACATTCCAGAATCCTGGAAGGAATTCCTGACCATATATGGCTGAAATGTTTGCTGACAGATTGAGTCGAGATTGTAGAAGAATAAGCTGATGGTATACTCCATATCAAGAGAGTCTAGAGCATGACCAATAGCCTTGTTGTGGTAGTGCTTCTATGGCTGAAAGACACCTATATCAGGAGGTTGTAGTATATGCATCAGATAAGAGTGGAACTCAAAAGGAACAATGTCATTCTCATGATATTTTGTAGTAAAGTCATCCTGTCAGTAGGTGGTATGACCATGGAGCAGGAGAATACACCAATGTTCATTGGGACCAGCACCAACGCCCTTAATCAAGTATTCAAGTCCAGCAAGAGCAATATCTTCATTCAAATGGCCAGTTTGTGACACTGTGATCACTTCAGCTCCTGTCAGGTTATCATGAATTCAGTTTTATATGATCTTCTGTGCTGGACGGATACCAACTGGTCCCGATGGTGCACTTCCATCTGCACATCTGACCCCGATAATTATAACAGACTTGCGATTCCCAGAACAGGCAGTAGAATACTTCTTTAGGTCTTTAGCAACAACCACAATCTCTCTAGTAGGGTATCCAATTCTTACACCTGACTCATACATGTTGTATATATCTTTTGATCTTGTAATGTGGTACTTTGAAACAGTATTTTGATACTCCTCAAAAAATCTTTTCCGATCATCATCACTAGATAATACAACTCATACTGGTGCAATCCATTTAGCCTTTATCGTATGAAGGCCCGTATTCTTCTTAACCAATTTGTGAAACCAACTCGGAGATGGTAGATTGTGCTTCTCCTGTTGTCTTAGGTAGCAGATTGCTGCATATATCATAGATGGAGTGGGACCAAATCCCATCTCTACCTGCTCCAAACAGTAGTTCAACACTGCCTGCTCTTGAACCATAGTTAGTACCAGATTATTTCCAACATGTTGATTAAAGGTACCCTGTGAATTGCATTCCTGATGGCATTTACGAAGTTTGCGCAGTGGAATTGCTAATGGCTTAAGGTTAAATATTACTACTGCCGTACTTATTGTTTTACCTAGCTCTTGGTCCAGCCACTTGATCGCATAATCTAAGCCCTGCTTTATTGCAAGCTTATTGTAAGACTCTGATGTTGTAATTGTGGAAGGGGAGGATTCTTGATGTCTTGTGCAATTTACAAAAACATGAAAAAAGAGCTTTATTTATAATGTATATGTAATACATTTGACAAATAGAATTACAATTAATTATATCTAGAGAATAGAATATGTGGTTTCATGAATAGAATTATGGTTCACTATTTCCAAAAAATATATTATTTGTTTTAAAAATAAACCTGCTCTAGGGAGCTATTAAATTTAAACATGTTAACAAAAAACCCCCCTAGGACTTTTTATTGGGTGTTACACTTGCTTGCGCATCACATTTGCTTCCACCGACTATTAGATAGAAGCATATTGTTTAATTGAAAGCCTATAATTTAAAACAATTATAATTATAGAGATGTGTTGTACTAGAGTGTATGAGAATGCTGGTACAGCATAATATACAGTAGTATATAAATATTTATTATAAAAAACCAAAACAGGATTAACAAGTTGATATAACATTACTTTATTAAGGCTTGAATTTATATATTAATTTTGTTTGTAAGAAAATAGCATTGTAAAAAATTAAAGTTGTATTTTTACAAAAATACTGAAATACTTCTGATTGCCTAACATGAAGTTAAACCAAAATCAATATTCTATGGAAAATACACCAGAAAAGTAGAAAACCATCCTCTTAGTAGTATACTGAACAGGTTCTAACTTTTTATGCAAAATAAAGACTTCTTTAGAATGAAAATACTAAGTATTTGTAGAAATTCTAGTACTTGACCTGATCTATTTCCTCTATATTTTAATATTGTAGATGGACTGCATCTTTCAGTTTTAGGATATAAGAGATCAAATTATTGTAAGAGGGATGCAAGTTTAACCGAGTTATAATTGAAATATTTACTTAAATAGAAAACATTATTTTCTGCCCTCATACTTGAAAATTAAGTTGCTTCTTAAGAAACCTTTTTACTAAAATATATAATTAGAATTTTCATTCCTCTTTGTTTAAAACATATATCTCAAATCCAAGAGAACTCTTCATAGAGTTAATTCTATTATTAGAGTAATTGTACCCTAATACAAATAAGTTCAACTACAGGGTTCTTGGCCACCTCTAGTTTTTGGCCAACTTGGTGCCCCTCCACCCTATAACATGTATTTTAATTTACAACTCCTATTGAAACATACATGCTTTCATTTGTATCTTTTCCAATACTTTAGAAGTTTGTAGAGCTTCCTCTTCCCACAATTGTTCTTTTGCCTTCAACCTTGCCTTTTTTGCCATAGTTCTTCCCCTCTTCATTTCTGACTCTACCCCACCTCCTCTGCCTTCCCTAAAGATGTTTTGATACTCTCCACATTGGCAAAGAGGGTCTTTGAGTCTAATACTACGATCCTTTTCCTCTTCTTCCTTTCTAACTCTGCAATCTGGTGTTGTACCTGTTTGTTGATAGTAGCACCCTGCGCTTAGTGGGCAGTAATCTATCGTAATACTTTACTGACTTCTTGCAAAACAGTCCACTAATCACTAGTCAAGGGACTGTGCACTTTTGCCACTTCATAAACATCTCACTAGTGCTTGGATGTCTGAAGAAGACAGCTTTTATTTTTGGCACTTCACAGTGGTAGTGTTAAAGGTCTCCGAGTCTGGATTGGGGTTGCAGATATCGAGGCTGGCTTCAGGTACTTGGATATAATTTTGTAGAGTTGGGAAGAATTGAAAGTTTTTGTTGCATTAGATGAGAAAAGACCAGCTGAGGACCAGCCATTGGGTAGTGTTAGTGATATAACAGTTTTTGTTCAAGCTGTGGAATATGCTGTAATAAACCGTCCCTTCTTCAACAGTA
The DNA here is from genome assembly GCA_003182015.1 of Tuber magnatum. NCBI lineage: Eukaryota > Fungi > Ascomycota > Pezizomycetes > Pezizales > Tuberaceae > Tuber > Tuber magnatum. The sequence goes on along the minus strand of PYWC01000068.1, from coordinate 876,851 downwards.
TAGCATTGTCTAAGTAGACAAGATCTGCAATCTCTTTCCAGTAGCAAGATTTTAAGGGAAAAAACATTCCCTGGTCTAATGGCTGCAAAACATGACTTGAGTGCACTGTAAGATAAAGGATATATCTACATAGTTCTGTTTGCAAAGCTACATGAACCCTACCGCAATATGGCTTCCATGTCAGTCAAGAACCAGAATGCAGTGAGCGAAATGACTAGCAGGAAGAGGCCTTGCTGTTTCTGGTAAAAATTCGTCCTTCAACCAGTGAAGCACAATATCATTAGACATCCAACTATTAGATGTACTTGTAACCAGCCAATCCAGAATACCATCAGTGGTAAACCATGATGTTTACATATCTGTACTCTTAAATACCACCAAAGGATAAATAAAATCACTGCAGGCATTAAATGCCTCAAGGACTGATACCCATTCCCAATTTTCTGGTGATTAAGTATAGGTCTGATGCTTCCCACTTGCTCCCAGTACAACACAATTACTGCAAACATGCAGAGCAATACCAGGCTCATGCAGGTTCCAGATATCACTTTGTTCACTAAGTTCGGCTGAAGAGGAGTCTCTACGGGCTGAAGCAAGCCGGTTGTAACTGGTACAACACACTGGAATCACACCTGGAAAGTGAGCTTGGAATGGAGAGCTCCTGGTATGACGCTGGGATCTACACTACGAAATCCGGAGCGACTATCATCGTATGGGTGGACGACATGCTACTCATCGGGAGTAAGGCAGAAGTTACATGGATGAAGTCGGCGATCGGAAAACGGTTCCAGATCAAGGATATGGGGAATGTGAAATTTTTCCTCAGCATGCTCGTCGAGAGGGATCGGGAGAAGAGGCAACTCTACCTAAGTCAAGGCGCCTACCTTGAGAACGTTCTTACGAGATTTCAGATGGAAGACTGCAAGGGATGTCCGACTCCGATGGATCCAAAGCAAAAACTTCACAACAAACTCGACGACGAAGAGGCAGCACAGAAGCAGTTTTACCAAGAAGCGGTTGGATGCCTGACCTACGCGGCAATCACGACCAGGCCTGATATCGCATATGCAAGCGCGATAGTCGGACGCTTCTCCTCGAGCCCCTCGACTCTACACTGGACGGCCGTGAAGCGGATTCTACGATATCTACGCCAAACGCACGGGCTACGTCTACGCCTGGGAGGAAAAGACAATAGGGCCATTGGGGGAGTAAGCGGAGCCGCCGGGAATGCCCCAATTGTGGTCTACGCAGATGCAGATTTTGCTGGAGAGGTCGACGGAATGCGTTCGACAAGCGGATTCGTCGTGCTCGATCAACACGGAGCCATCATCCATTGGAAATCCCAACGACAGAAGACTGTGGCAAAGTCAACGACGGATGCGGAATTCAACTCTACGGCACTCGCAGTCGAGGAAGCAATATGGCTACAGAAGCTACAGGACGAACTGCATGGAAGGCATGGGGAATATGGAAGGCTGGGGGGAGAGCAAGGAGGAGAAGAGAGTGACGGAAAGGAGGAAACGGGGATCGTTTCTGTGTTTAATGATAATCAAGCATGTATCGCGAGCCTGAGGAGCGGGCAGTTTAAGCCTTCAACCCGACATGTGGGTGTGAAGTATTTCTGGCTACGGGAACTCGTTAGGGATGGAGACGTGGAGTTGTCCTATATTAGAACTGACGAGATGGTGGCAGATGGGCTTACGAAGGCACTGGAGCGAGGAAAGCATGAGCGGTTTATCAGAATGTTGTCACTTTCTACATAGATGTCTACGAGGAGGGAGATGTTTTTTTTTTTACAAAAGTTTGTTTTTCTTTCTCTATAGCTAGACGATGGGAACCGACGATGGGATTAGGGGGAGTGATGGAGTGCGGAGCACGAGGTAACCCCATCGTGGTATGTTAGTTAGCTGGGTAGCTAGGGCATAGCAGTGGGAGTGGGAGCGGGACTGGTGTTTCCTGTGTGTGTGGGTTGTCACCCCACAGAGTGGGCGGAGCTGTACTTAGTCTGAGCAACGGCTCCACTCCTGTTATATAGCATGTCCATGTAACGTCCATAGAACATCATCAGAGCAACAACGACGATCACTTCTATCTCTTCTTATATCAAGGTTTTCCCTGCGCACGAGTGAGCTGCCCGGCGAGCGGCATTAGACTCTCAAGGTTGCTATCAGAACCATTTCCTCTGTCCCTTGGGTTGCCTCTCTACTTCGACACCTTCATCTTACCCGAGGTGATCGCCTTCCGCCCCTCCATCGGGCACCGACTCCGCCCGAGACTCGTCCCCGTCACTTCTTTCTCCCATCACTCCTTCCTCCTCTGCGGCAGGGAGTTTCTGGGCCCTCCTCCTTTCCTTCCTCTTCTCTTTTGCCCATTGCCTATCCCAAATGTCCGCGTCCTTGACCCGCTTACCTTCCTCATGAAAAGATTTCCTTCCCTGGGTCTCTGCTGACCCCGCTTCACAGAACCTATCCTCATCATGCAACTCGTATATCTGATGCGCTTCTCCGTCGTCGTCGGAAACAGGTTTTGTGCCCTTGGGCTTAAGCTTCGCCAACCCCCTTTTGGATTTGAGCATTTTTTCCTTGCGTTCGGAGTCTATTATTATCTCCTTCCCTGGCGCTTTGAATGTTTCCAATGACATTTCTCTGGGATCGGGAATGTCGGAATCGTAACCTGAATGGTTGACAGGCAAGGAATCGCCTTCGTCGTCGGGGTCCGCTCCATCATCTTGAACCAAGTTTGCATAATAAGCTGTGAGGACATTGATGTCTTCTGAAGATGTTAGATACTACGATGCGCAAAGGGGTAGGGGAATGGTTGCTTCGTTCGACCATTCGGTCATATTAAGTTGGTACGTCCTTCTTGTTCCCGGCTTCTCCTTCTCCCTCTTCATAGCCAGAGGTACCCCCTAGAGCCTTCAGACCTCTAGGTGCACTTTTGATTTCCTTGGTCTTGGTTGCATCCACACACCTTAGGCCCTTGATCCTTAGACCGCCGCGGGGCTAGATACTAGTCGCATTCTCGTCTAATAGCAACTCCTTAAGCTTAAATACCTCTTCTAGCGCTTGTTTTTGCTTTCCGTGGAGATGCAGAAGTGGAATACCAATGTGCAGTTGCCTAAAAGTCTCGTACACGAAACGGACCTGTTTACAGGAGCTCATGGATACCACCATTTCCGACTGCAAATTATTCCGGAGAAAGGGGAACAGGGTATTCAGCTTCTCCGGCAAGGGAGTGATCATGTAGAACTGGTCCAAACCGGTCGGGGTAGCCGAAGTAGCGGCTCCTCCGGCTTCACGGACAGCAAGGTATTCCGCACCCTTCAATCCTAACCTTGCGAGGTCCGAAAGACTCTTCGTTTGTCCCGCTGAACAGTATGGTTTGCCTCTCTTTCGGCAAATTCTCGATGATGCCCTCTAAAGGCTCTCGGAAGCCCGTGTCCGGAATCCTCTCGGCCTCATCCAAAACCAACACTTGAACGTTGTCTAGCATAAGCCCGACGGTCTGGTCCATGTGTTGTACCATTCGCCCAAGCGTGCAGACGACGATATTCATCCTGTGCAGGGCTTCCTGTTCATCCTTCAATTCCCTTCCGCCGATAACAAGGCCAGGTGAGAATGTATGCTCTCTCCTGATTTTCCACGGAACGTCGAATATCTGTGCTGCGAGCTCGCGGGTAGGTGAGGTAAAGAGTGGGCCCAAGCACCCATAGCGGTCCATTTCTTCTGATAGAGGATTTCCAGAACCTGCTCTTGTCAGGGACCTGATGGCGCACCAGAAAGCTGGGAGTTCTCTCACAGGAATCAGGAATGCCAACGTTTTCCCGCTTCCCGTCTTTGCAGCGCCGGGGACGTCGGGACCTTTCAACGCCAAGGGGATAGCCTTCCGTGGGATGTCGGTCAAGGTCTTGAAATGAGCTTCGCGTAATCCAGTTGCCGTCTGCTCCGTTAAGGGCAATTCTCAGCAAGCGGGGGTGTCTTTGCCATCCTAACCCCCTAATCAGCCGTAATCCAGCAATTGGGGAGAAGAGGTTATGCCGGAAGCATACCAATTCCCGCACACGAGCCTCCAGCAATTGAAACCCTTCCGCATTCCTCTTTCGCTTGAGATTTTCCACAGCAATCTTTGTATCAACCGGGGGCTCTTGCGTTTTTTCTGCCAGCGCACCGACTGTGGCATATTTTCCAAGTTATAGAATCGTGGTGGTTGGGGTGTTACACTTTACCAGCACGATAATCTACAATAGAGGATCTGATTTTTCGCAGTGGTTACGTAACCTTTTATTATCATAATAATATTATGATATTTTCGATCCCCGGATACCTCTGGGGGGGGGGACGGGTAGAAGTATGATGCCGTACCGGTAGGATAACCCGGGGTGACTTCTCAGCAGTAACTGTAGGTAAGGGTTCAGGTTCAGATGGCAGTGTCATAGATTTTGCGGGTATGATGCTATATAGCCCTGAGCGATTTTCCTTGGGCGAAGAAAGGAAACAGAGGGGTCTTTGGAATGGCCAGAAAATGGGGGTTGGACTTCTCTGTACAGGACGTTACAAGTACCGTATCATACCAATACATGGTGATGTAGCGAAAGGGTCCGGAGTGATACCGGTATAAGTGAGATTTGAGGGAACATACCAGTAGCAGCCTAATTCCGGAGATTGGGAAGGGACAGCGGTTGAGCTCTCCAGTTTTCTGCTCACCGACTCCATCAACCACCAAATATCAAAACGAACAGTCAATAAAGGAGTGAAGTACCTTGGGCGATTGTTGGGTAAATATTGTAGTTCATGCACCTCGTGGTCCAACAGGTCTGGGCGCGAGAGTGATTGTGGGTCTTTGGCATTCAACCGGCAACCTGTTTAATGTTAGTGTTGTCGTCAAAAGCCCTCGAGATCAGGAGGGTCGGCCTAAAATCCCGGGGATATAAAGACATAACCAAAAAAACAAAGTTGAGCACAATCTAATTGTACCCCCTCATCGCCATCTCGATCGAATATCCTCCGCTTGAATGCAACTTCCGAGGGAAGGAGCCGGGCAAGGGTGGTGGTATCTCGAAAATAGTCGTTCTCCGAGGAGTGTGGGAAAGGGGAGATGAAGTCAAGGAGCGAGTATGACTAGCTTAGAAGGCTCTGCGGGATGGAGAAAATATTGAAAGTCAAAGCTGTGGGGTTTTGGTTTGGCAGGACTTGTCGCCGAGGGGTTGCTCTCATAACATGAGACGAATGGTATGATAGCCAGAGACTCATAGGGGACAGCGAGGAATCCGGGCTGTTGGGATCGGAGATAGCGGGGTCTGAGGGCACTCGAGTAGAACGGTGGCCGTGTCCACAAACGTTACCCGGTTACCGGAAGTCTAGTCGATGTGTTAGGCACCAGCTGCGCTCTCTATATCACCGAGGCCGTAGCCCCTCCTAATCTGAACACCCCCATCTTCCCCTATCACCGCGTCCGGCACAAACTCCGCCGTCCCCCCATATCACTGCATCTCCCCTGAACATCCCCATCTCCCCTTAACGCCCCACTTCTCCCCTAGTACCACCACCTGTCTGCACTTCCGTGATGTTTGTCATTGGAGCTACTCGTGGTGTTCGCCGTTTCGCCCCTCATCTAAGAGGTTTTAACATACAAATGGTAAGTTTCAATAGTTACCAACAGGAGTTATCCGTCTAGACTTACTAGGGATGACAGTACAAATCTAATGTTATCAATAGTGCGAGTGGTACTGATCCGGCTACTAAAAAATGCAGCGGTGGGCAACATGAGACTGAAGTCGACCTTAAATAGGATATCATTCGATCCTCATATCCCGCCCGATACTGGACAATGATAGCCATACAAATGCTATAAACACAAGCATCCAAATTCAGGGCAGCCATTACAGCACCCCATACCAGTCCTCATTTACAAGCCGCTCATTACTTGTTCCAGAGTAAAACCCACGTGCTCCTCATCCCTAGCTCAGGAATAAACCCAATAAGCCACTCCTTGCATATAACACATCTCCGACAACAAATTCCCCGGTCAATGAGGAATCCACGCGAGGCTAAGCTTGATTGCCCACCACTTCCCAGAATGGTTTTTTGTTTGCCTTTTTGATTTTCTTTTGATTTTCCTCTATTCCCTTTCCTGTTAGGACTCCCTTTTCAATAGAGAGAAATGGTTCTATGCTAGCAGTAGTGGTGAGGTATTGGGCGAAGTACGGTAGGGCATGGCAGAGCGAAACCAGGCTCAACGGTTGTTCCGCATGACTAATCCACATCAAAGCTCCCATCCCTAGTCTACATTTATACCTACCCTGTGCCATTATCCGTTCGATCGTTGCGCCGTAGACATCCTCCTATCCCAACCCATCTGTCATGTTGCGGGGTCTTTCTCGTCTCCGGTGTATTGTAAGTTCTTGCAAGATTGCTTCGATATTTAGGGAAGCGAGCAGAAACCTAGATATCTATATTAGCCGGTAATCCGCGATTGCGTTCTCAGCATCATGGCCGCTGCCCACATTGCTGATAAACCTCCGGGAATCTTCTCTAGAATTTATGCCTCTAGGCTCGAATCCATTTTTAAACGGCGAACAGCACAACTGCGAAACGGCAACGATTAGCAAGGCTGCTAAAATAGAACTCCGCTCACCAGGATAGGGGGATACATGCGTGGAGGAAAATGGATATGTGGGGTGAGCGGTGGAAGGATAGGCGGACGGTTTCATTGATATCTACTTCTGTCTTTTACTCAAAGTTGGTTAGGTAGTAGTTGGGCGAGCGATCGTAGAGCGAGAGGGGTATCGTACGGAGATAGAGAATTGAGCGAGAAAAATTTCCCCACTCCCTCCTGTGTCCCTTTGAAGGCTCACGTACTAACAAAAGAAATACAGGCACCGCAAAGACGCCCGCTACCAGCAGCCTCCCCTCCGGGCAGTCCCTTTGACTACCGCTTAGGTATGGCTTCCGCTCCGTATAGTCTATTCAGCACCCGCTGTCACGAACTATCACTCGGTCAAAACAAAACGACAAGTGCTGACTCAATACGATCGTAGAACTTAGGCGCGGGAAAACTCTGCTCTTCTTCGCTATCTCTCAACTAACTAACGGTAAAAACGTGAAGTATATATCACCAACGACAATGACCTGCCATCCCCCACTGGTATGTTCCCCATTGACGAGCAAACACAAGCTAACAAAGGGAAGACAAACTTCGTCGATTTGCCTCCCCTTCTCGCCGGCCTTCCGCCCCATTCCTTTTGCCTTTTCGCTCTCCTTCCGTTGGGCGCACCGTTCTCCATCCAGCGGATTTCCACCACCGCGCACCGCTTTCCTTCCGTCGGATGCACTGCGAGCATGACAAAACTTACATCAACGCGTAGCAAATCCAATCTGATGAGAGAGCAACGTAATTACGGAGTTTACTAATCAGGCTCCTAACGTTGGGGCTGTGCGGGGAAGGTGCAAAATGGAAACCCAACACTCCCTCGCGAAAAACAATGGTATAGACGTTTACAGGATCCAGAAAGTTCGATGAGTTCTTATTTTGCAAAAAGAGCGGAAGCATACAAAATAGTAGGACCTGAAAAGCTCAACTTTCTCGCGAGTCTCTTGAACCCAAATATCCTCAGATGTCACAGGATGGATTGCAAAAGCCTTCATGAGCATAGCCAACTCTTCTGTAGTAGGACCGTAGCAGTCCAACCACCAGACGCCTTGCCTACCACGGAAGAGCTCGTGGAGCGTCTCACCATCGCGCGGGAGGTCGCCAATCTCGGGAGCGTGGATCATAGCATCACCCTCGGATGAGAAAAAACTGAATCGATCGGGATTGCTCACACGCCTATGGCGGGGAGTGGTCGGCGTGTTCCAGAGCCCGGCTTTCTCATTATTGGTGGGTGGCGTGGAGGATATGGGAGCCTCTTTCCCAACACTGCCAGGAGCAGCGGACAAATCCTCCTTGGCCTTGATTTGGTCAAAGTATCGGGACCCAATGATATCCCCACAAGCGCTCATTTTCCTTCTCCTCTCACAGGGCCCCGCGTGTGATTGACCGGCTACAAATTCATACATCTCCCCAAAATCATTGCCACCCCGGATTTTGCTCTCCTGAGGAGGCGAGAAGCAAACGTCCTCCTCCGCAGTGGTCAGAGCCTCATCACGGGAGCCATTCGCAGCGGTTTGATCCTCAGTAAATGTTGGACGGCGTGACATAGTCCTGCGGAGGCCTAAGGCAAGATCCGCGAGAACTTGAGAGCTGATGGTGGCGGAACGATCCTCACGGCGCCTCTGCTCCGGATTCGCGAATGCCCCGACAGAGTTTTGGGGCGATGGTGATCTCGTGGAAGCGACCCAAGAAGAGCGGGATGGAAATGGTACGCCGTACTGACGGTCACCACAGTCATCAGGAGAAAGGGCAGACCTATCGTCGCGTATGTCGTCATCCAACACAGCCTGCTCGTAGTCTCTGTGAATCAGGCTATGGGTGTCCTAGATAATGAGCGAGCGATATGTCCGGACGGACACGAGCATTCGACGATGTAGTGCCAGAGCGAGGAAAAGGGTGCGCCTGGAACCTACGATCATCCAGCTCCGCCGCGGGGGCATTGGTAAAGTGTGGCAACTCGGAACGTGGGGTGTCCATTGCTGCTGCCTTCTCCCGGGGGCCGGTTCAGTAAACACGGTGAAAATCCGGCACAAGCGATTGAGTAAAAAAAACATCGTGATCGTAAAACAAATTATGCGAGATAAAGAGATAGCCGCTATGATGATGATAAATCTACCGCAAAAAATGCATCAGTCATCTTTGCTACCTTTCCATGAGTCGCCAAAGTCTGCTCACAACAAATTTTCAGAAATCGAGAATTCCAGCACCTAGGGCGAGCCGCGAGGTGCGCTCACCACACTAGTTGCAATCAATTTGACAGCCTCGAGAGTTTGGAATCACCCTCAACAAGAGCAGAGGAAGGTAGGAGAGAGGGGCCGGGTTAGAGAAGGAGCCGAAAAGTTTACCCAGCTGTAAGACTGAGGAATTTTTGGCGGTGTCATGGACAGGAGCTATAAGCAGTGGTCCTTCTTCCGATTGGCCGACCAGAGGGCCAGTTATGGAGGGTTCTTGGAGGCTCCAAGGACCCAGGATAGTGGACTGAGGAGGGGGAGACCGAAGGAGAACTTTGGAGAAATGGATCCCGCCAACTTGGTGGTTTGAGAGTTAAAAAGGCCACGAAGGCACTGGAGTCCCACGAATGATGAAATCAGCAGAGAACCTGAATGGGAATTGCTCTACTGCACCTGATGAGGGTAAAGCAGAGAGTGGTTTCTGGGTGGATGGGAGGAAAGGTGATGTGTTTGGAGATGGTATCATAAGAGATTCCTTTGTCCGGGGCCCTGAAATAGGTTTGACTCTCGGAAATGGTTAGATACTAAATGTGAAAGGTTGAAACCCACAGAGTGATTAGATTTTTTTTTTTTCAGGATGAAGAGGCCAAAGCAGAGGGGAAGCAGTTGGAAGAAGGGCAAGCTTGGTGAAGGAGTCGGTGTTGGGTTCCGGGCACTATGGGGGTGGAAGGTACGGGTTATTGGAAGTTGTTTGGAAGGGAAGAAGAGGCGTGGAAGGGTGGGGGGTGTGGTGCGGAACCAAGGAAATGAGGGAGCAAGAAAAAAAACGTACAGTGCAAATCAAAAACCTTTACCTCAAAATGACCCAAATCCAAACTCAGATGGCTGTCCACACCGTCCGAATTTCACAAATAGCGAACCTCTGAGAGATAGCTCAGATCCAGCCCCAGATATTAGCGGTTTTATTCTTTGCAAGAAGTGAAAATTGAGAGGGCCGATTGAATACACACTTTGATATTTTGAGGGGGCGTGAAACAAGTTCCCAGATATTCGCAGGGTGGGATACTAGGTGAAAATGATGTGTACTTGGTTAAGTGGTAGGCTCACCATGTCATGAACTTGCCATTGCCGATGGAAGGCGTGGAGATTATCTGGGCCAGGTCGCATCTTTTAGGGTTGGCAGAGGCTGAAGTGGGCCACTCGATTGGGATATTGTCGGGATGGAGGTTGCGACGGAGATTGTGGAGGAGGTTAGGAGGAGCGTGAGGAAGGAGTTGGGGTACATGTTCTCCGCCAGGATTGCCCATAATAGGTTGTTAACGAAACTGGGGAGTGGATATAAAAAGTCGGGCCAGAATGTACATGCTCGAGTATGAGCAACGTACTCTGTGAGTGGGTGATTTCCCGTGCTGACGATTTAGACTGTTGTTAGAATTAGGGCTGCACAGCAGTTTTTGGACCCTTTCGAGTTTAGCAAATGTGTGGCATTCCCGGTATGTCTATGTAATCATGGCTGCCATTTATGCTGATGTTGGTGAGGGTACCTAGTCAGAAGCCGGGGGGGGAAATTAGGAGAATCTCTGAGGAATTCGGAACTGAAGCACTCTCCGCCCTCCTGGACACTCCTCCACAACACCTACAACTCAAGCTAGATGCTAGCACCGCTGACTGGGTCTACAACGAAATCTGTGGGATGGACAAATCAGAAGTCAACCCCCAAACCCTCACCAAGTCCACACTCTCACAATCATTCGGGCCATACATTACCACTACCAACGCGGCGTCCAAATAGCTCACCATATGTATTTCCGACATATATTCTCGCAGGAGAGAAAAAAAGAAAAGTTGAACTGGAGGGCTCAAGCTTATTGTAGGATAAAAAGAAGAAAAGAGAAGTTGAACATGAGGGCTCAAGCCTGTGGTAGGAGGAAAAAAAAAAAGTATACATAAAAGAGAGGGAAACCGCCAAATACAAGCTCAAATATAGCTCAGCCCGAATAAGCTTTTCCATTCTGCTACTTTGACAACCTCATACGGTCCCTCCAGGCCGAAAGGGCACCTTCGAGCCATTCCAAGGGAGTATCTCCGTAGTTTTGCTCTGCCAAAATCCTAGCAAAAATGCGTTCCCGTTCAGCAGCACTTAAAAGGGGCTGTGCTCTGACCAAAGAAGATCTTGCACTCTGTGACCTGAGATCCTGATACGCGAGATATTGACGAGAAACCCTTCGTGCCATAATCTTTCCCAAAGATTCCTCCCCCATAGGCATCCCCCAGGGCCAGTACCATTTCCCGCTCGTGCCCCCTATATAAAATTGTCGGCCGCCCAGTCGGTTGAAGGCTGTTATCCAATTGCGGCAGCCACTGCAGCTGAGCCTTGAGACCCCAATATAGGTGAACGGGGGGATATCGTCCCATGGACCGTCCCGCTTAGTCTCCAGGTACTGAATAAGCCCACACTCGGGGTGGAGTGGACACATGCACTCCTCTGACTCAAACTTCTTCAGAAGTTCCTCTGCCTTTTCCCGCTGCCAATCAGCGCGCTCAGTACATGCAACCTCCAAAATGGACTGCCACTGCTCTCGCGATCTGGGTAATTTTACAGTACGAGTCAGCTCTGGGACCGTAGAAATAGATATGGCGTATTGCAAGGCGGGTCGAAGGCGGGGAGAATGAGCAAACGAAATTAGGGAGTCGACGCGGCGGGCCAGGAAAGTCAATTTCTCCAGCGCACGCCGAAGCTGAAAGCGGTCTCCGGTACAACAATCTAGTAGAAAGGCACAGTTAGGTCATAGGCTAGAAAACCAAACCTACTGTATTAACTTGGATAAGAGAAATTTGTCTCAGGACGTCTGAGTTTCCTAGAAGGAAAATGTGCTCAGGCATTGCAGTTGCCTCTCCTGGTAAGGCGCAGTGCATAATCTTTTTTGTTCCATCTCAACTGAGGCCCAAGTTTGCGGCGTTTTCTCCTTGCATAGCTAGGAGGAGGGATTGCAGTGTCATAGCACATTTTGCTTCTATTCAAGCTTTTATGGCATTCTGGCGGAGATGGGAGAAAACACCAGCAAAATGAAACAATACATTACCTAAAGGAGAAACTTGGACGTCCTGAGTCTGATTTCTCTTATTCAAGTTAATACAGTTATGGGGGGAGAACAAGTATACCTTTTATCTCCTGGGCCAGTGTCTCACAGCGGTTTCTATCTTTAAGGGCAATGGTCGCATTCTCTGTAGCCCACATGGTGTGCATATATATCTCCTCCCATTCACGATCCGCGAGCTGGGTTCCGGGATTATCATGAAGCCTCATAAAAAACTGCAGTACCGTGAACAACCCAACCACGACGTAGTGCAGGTTTAAGTCAGTGCCTTTTAGGTCGGCGTCCCCACGGCGTTGAACCAAGTGCTGCATAAAAGAGATAAGGCCCTTTAGCCACTTCTTCATTCGTTTCATCTGCTTTCCCATGCAGAATTGGTATATGTCGCGGAATATTTCTACTCTCAAAGGGTAAGCCACACCCGCAGGTATGTCAGGCGAGCCTCTCCCACACAAGTTTGACTTCCCGCCCCTTTCCTCTGCGTATGCGTTCGAGAGGGTTTGCAATTTTCCCCATACAGCGGTGAGATGACTGACCAGTTTCTCCTTATCCATTTGGTTTGCGGCGATCGTTAGGTGGATTTCTTGTGTTTGGGAGTTCAATTGCAGAGCCACAGCGACAACTCGGGATTCCACCTCCGAAATAGAAATACCGGCAATTGCATCGAGAACAGGGAAGGTGCGAACACTCGTACTGTGGTCATCTGTAACGCCGTGTTTGACCAGCTGAGACGGGGGTTCCAAGCCGAGAGAACCGTCTTGCTGATTCGCGAACGTAAAGGACATCAAAGCAGCCAGGTGGTGCGGGTCGAGTTGCTCAGCTAGGTGGTACCGGTCAGGTTTCTTATCCATGTTGATTGAATTTATCTGTCGGAAGACAGGAGAGGGAGCAATCGGCTTTTTGGAGGTATTAGAGATTTAGCAAAAAGACTCTGGATACGGGGCAAATGCGGTTATGGACGAACCAGATTGCTAGTATTTGACTTTGAATGCGAAATCGAGAAGTCCGCAAGGAGGAAAAAAGAGGCAGAGAGGGTGGTCGTACTAATGTTCGGGAAGGGAGAGGGGAAGGAACTAGAAGTTGACGAGCGGGGTTGGTGTCCGTTGGAGGAACCGAGGCAAACAAAGTGGAAACTAATCATAGAAATCCATGCCAAGATATATCATACACTGCACAGGGAATCACATGATGCCAAGCTCTGCAGACAAACAGGGTGGTAACGTCTGCCACTCCGGCTCATTCACAGGCTTGCATAAGAGACTTTCGGGAATCCCAATTTGGTTGTTTAAAGGAAATTTTTAAGTTTGCACAGACAAACAACTAAACCAAATAAGGAAGTTGTGTAACTGTGGCGTATATCAGTCGTAATCTGCAGAATTGAATAGAATTATGGTAAGAATATAAGATGCAGGAGTGAAAGGGGAGAAAATACAATACCTGCTGCATGACAAGAGACACACAAAATGGCCGGTATGAATACAACTAACACCATGCCACAGAGTGAGCCTGCCTCAAGCCTATATTACCAGAACCCAAGCGAAGAAACTGTAAGTGGCCAAACCCGCAGTAGCCAAACGAACGGTTTTGCCGCTTGTAAAGCACATTGTACAGCGGTTAGCAATATAAATCCATGTTCAGCACCCCGTGGGTCCACGGGAGAGTATTGGGAGCAAGCAAGGAAGCAGTTAGAACAGGAAGGATATTACCTTGGGGGGGATGTGGAGAGGTTGAAGAGGAGGCTAGTTGATTTGGTGAAGTTTAAAGAAAATCCAACATGGAAATGGATCGGTGGAGAGCATCAAATCGCGGATAATAAATTTCAGCTCAACGAGAGTGAGCTGATACGATTAGTGGCACCTTGAGAGAAGGTGATAGGATTAAAGGAGGATGCAAGGAAGGATAAGGAGGACAAAACAGCTTCAAAATGAAAAGCAGAGGAGGAAGAGCGAGAACGGGGATTAGCTCTACGGTTTTCTGCAATGCAGGGAATGATACCAACTGAGCAACTAAGTCTCAATAATATGGAAAATGCATCCTTGGTGGCCGATCCAAGGCAGAAGAGAAAAAGACGATGTCGAGTTCTTCCCCATATTGCGTGCTCCCCTACAGGTGGTATTCTTGAAGATTCGAATGTGACTAAAGATCCTACTGTCACAATTGAAACCTCTTCTGATCTGCCCTCTACGAGTACAACTACTCCGATGCTCTGGATGCCCCCCATATCCCCAATCCATCAAGTTTATCATCAATCCACCTCCTCTTTCTCCCCCAACACTAACCCCCACCATACTCTCCCTGCAGCAAAGCTTTCCTCTATGTTTTATGAGTTGACAAAGGCTCAGGAGAGCAAGTAGGAAAAGGAAACAGAAGAAATAAAGGAGGAGATTAAGGAAATCAGACATGAATTGAGACAGATTAATTCTACTTTGGGGAATCTATGTATGATTATGGAAGATATTAGAACTAGAACAGAGGTTTATCGGCAAAAAGGGAATTAGGGAGTATTTTTTTCTTCCTGTATCTAACATGTTTAATCTTTTGTAGTACTATTTACATCTGGTTTTTTCAAGTAATTTTCAAGGGAAGGAGGACAACAATTAAAATAAAAATAGGTTTCACAGCCATATAAACAGACATGAATATTGGTCAAAATAGTAGCAACACGGTACTGAAGCCCAATTGGTGAGTGATATATACGCTGATTATAGGAAAAGTCTAATGCACTCCAGAGTCATAAAATATCTACAAACCCCCACTCAACCGCCTCGCGGCAGGATGACATTCTTTTGTTAAATATTTTTTCCTCTTTAGTCAAAGTAGAGTTGTCAAAGGAAGAAAGTAAAACAGAAGATACAGGATAGGTGGGATCACCAAAAAGATAGTAAGACGAGGCAAATTCGTTACATTTTGAAAGAAGCCCACTCTCTGACAATAATGCATTGTCATTCCTCTTACCTTCAAAAGGTCCCCACAGATGATCGATAAGCCCATCTGGTGCCTTTACTGCAGAGTATTTGACTGCATGCATATGCCTATACCCATTACAACACTCCCTCTGCCACTTGGTTGGACGGCAAATTTCTCGTATAGTGCAGTCTATAAATTCCCAACAAGCCGTAAGCAGTGCCCCTTTCTCATGGATTTTGCCAGCAAAGAGCTTGAGCCTCACAGAAGAAAGGTGTTCGGAGGCAAGAGGTGAGCTGAAATCATGTAAGAGAAAGTCCCAGTTTGAATAAACATGGGCGAGAATCCAATTGACTGCTTGCGAGATTGTACTTGACGGATACTGAAAAAAAAAATAGAAAGGATCTCGAGTCGTGTAGGCCATACTAAGTGACAGAGTAATAAAAAAAAAGGCTTCCTCCCCAGCTAGTCGGCAGCCTGAGCATGTTGAGAAAACACTCTGATTATCAAGAAGCTTGGTAATACACTTAAGGTCAAGAAGAGTAAACCGTGTAAGATGGTAAACGTCATTGTCGTTGTGGGTTTGAAGGGTATGCTGCCAGTATGACTTTGATCCAGGTAACTCCCAGTCAAAACACTCAATAAGGTAAAGAAAAACAATCTCCACACTACATGTGTTGAGAATTTCTCATGTTTCCTCATCAATCATTGAAAGCAGCTACTGTACTGTATCTGTATCCCCCATTCTCAATGTGTTTACAGAAAATAGTGAAGCAGCATCCTACTTTACATGATGTTGCTACCTTGGCGATCCTTTCTGATCTTGGCTATTCTATCCCTGATTCACTTACAGCCCCACCTCGCATTTTAACCATTTATAGTATACTCTAGTGTCTGTGCAAACTTAAAAATTTCCTTTAAACAACCGGATTGGGATTCCCGAAAGTGTCTAAACCAGGAGCACAGCGAGAATCCTTCAAATTTACCATTGGAGATCACAACAGCAATCACAGTCTAAATCACGATAGGCTTAGCAGTGTTGGTTAACAAAATAATGCCTGTTAATGAGATCCGTTCCTGTATGTGGCCTCGCTCCCCTCCTACCGGAGGTTCATGACTACTGTAAAGCAAGACCAGAGGTAGGGCGGCCCATCATGCTACTGTGTTTACTGCTGCTGAGAAAGGGAAAGCAATGGATTCGGGTGAGATTAGGTCTCTGGTGCGGAAACTCGCGGAGAAGACTGTTACCGAACAAATGACTGAACTTTGATCATGGGGTGTGATGGGCGACTGGGGCAGTCATTGAAAAACTAGGATTGCGGATTACGAGATGTTGCAGCTGCGAGTGTTTAAGGAGATGCTCAACAGAGACTTAATATATAGACGGCTTAAGCCTCTCTTTTGGAGTCGCAATTTGGGAACTACATTCGCAGAAGCGGAATTGGAGTATCGTACAATGACCAACGTCACAGCAAAGTTGCTTTTGTAACCTTCCCCATACGGGCCACTGTTTAAAATATGGTATCTCATTCCTGTACGGTGGTGTGACTGTGTCGGTCATGTGACACAGCCACATGACCTATTGTTATGCTAGAAGATTCTAGCAGGTTAGATAGATTTCCTTGGTATGAGTTAGTGTTCGCATAACCATAGAAGGGTATAAATAGGGGTGTATTTTTCCTTTCAGTTAGAAGAGCATGCAAGCTTGGATTAATCTATGAGTCTTAAAGATATATCTTGTTCACCAGGTCTACTCCACTATCACAAGTGCAAGTGACTTAGAAACAAATATTCTCAGCCACTGCATTGGTAAGTTCCTGGTGCTATCGGTGTTGATAGGCGATCGCGATTGTTCATAAAGTTAAACCTAACCCCGCTTCACAGTACACAACTGAGGGGTTTTCTACCGGCACAATGGTCGTGGTCTTCACCGTAATCGCGACGAGACTGGGTGATGATGAAGGCGGGAAATGATTTAGGTCTTATTTGGCATGCCACCTGATACAAAAATGCTATTTTTCCGAAAAACTTAAACCTATTTGACTTATAGGTCGAAACAGGGCCTTAATTCGGTTGATAATGCTGGGAAAGGTAAGACATCCCGAACTTCTGTCCCTCCCACATCTAACACCCTCCCCCGAGTAATGCCCCTGGTGAGTACCATCGCACGGTCGAGCTCTGAAAAAAAAAAAAAAAAAAAAAAAAATCTCAGAGAACTGTTGGCCCCTTTCGCAACCTCCTAGAAAGCTACAATACCCCCATCGTAGCAAAACCTAATAGCTAAGCACAAATTCCATCCACAGGAGCAAGTGGAAAGAAGTAAAATAAGATGGGTCATGACTTACCCAATCTATTATCTATTTATTTTACCGGGGAAGGACTCCAAACCTTGCCCAACAACCCTAGCAGCATAGTTAAGAAGCCACAGATTGTACCCCCTATACTCTGGTATTTTTGGTGGAGCCCACCTAGAAAGAATAGACTGCCTGTCGTGAGTCGTTAAACAGGGTGGTTTCTCGTGGTTTATGGACGGAATAGTGCTCTCGGTCCTTGCATCCAGAGACTCGTGCTCGGTGTATGCTGTACGAAGCTTTTTTATCATCGCCTCCTCCAAGGACACTCCCACCGTCGGCATTCCCCAAGGCCAGTACCAAGCTCCGTGAGAGCCTCTTGTGTAAAACTGTTGTTCACCCAGCTCGTTAACTGCTTCCAACCAAATACGGCAGGCGCCGCCACTGAGCTTGGAGACGGCAAGGTAATTGAATAGGGGGATAACATCCACTTGATTTCCCTGTCTAGTCTTGAAGTGCTGGACAAGTTTACACTCGCAGTGTATGGGGCACGTTTTGGTATCATATTCTGCCAATTTTCCCGCCACCTCACGGCGGTCAGCGGGGTCCCCAAGATCCTCAGCAATCAAAATCGACTCACACGCCTCCCTCGATCCAGGTAACTTTGCGGGACAAGTCTGATTCGGGACCATAGAAACGATCAAGCTGCTCTGCAAAGCAGGGCTGAGATGAGGGGAAGTGGCAAACTCGAACAGGTTGTCAAGATAACCTGATTGAGAAATGAGTTTCTCAATAGTGCGCCAAAGCGGGAAGGGATATTCTGCAGGATGCTCTAGTAGAGTGATAAAGTTAGTTCAAAGGTGGGAAATGTCTAAACTAGGATAAAAACTTGAATGTTATAATTGAAACATTAGTTATGCAGTCAGAAATTCCCTTCTCTAGAAAGTGGGCCAAAAATACATTATAAACTGGTAAGAACCAGAACAGGCCGGGAAGGGTAAAGACCATGTGGCATCCTTTAGAGGGAATCAAGCCACTAAAAGAAACAGGATTCTGTGCTTGGGTGGCAATCATGCGAACATTATCACCCCTTGAAGCCATCCCCTTCCAACCACACTTTCCCGTACCGACACTAGCGTATTCTGGTCTTTCTTGAATAGGAAAACATAGCAAGCAGCTCGATTATTCAAGTTTTTGTGGCAAGATCGGAGTAGAATAGTCATACCTCTTGACAAATTTACCTCTTCTGCCAATCTCTCACAGCCGAAGTGGTCACCGGCTGTGAGCACAATAGCTGCCTCGTCTCTAACAGCCATGCCTGCTCGGAATATGAACTCCCATTCTTCATCTGTCGCGTGTCTTCCCTTATTAAGATCTCGGAGTGTTCAAAATTACGGTATCCTATTCCTGTATGGTGGTGTGACTGTGTTGGTCATGTGACACTGTTACATGACCCATTGTTATACTAGAAGGTTCTAGCAGGTTCTATAGATTTCCTTGGTATGAGTCAGTGTTCGCGTAACCATAGAAGGGTATAAATAGGGGTGTATTTTTCCTTTCAGTTAGAAGAGCATGCAAGCTTGGATTAATCTATGAGTCTTAAAGATATATCTTATTCACTACGTCTACTCCAGTATCACAGGTGCAAGTGACTTATATACAAATATACTCACGGAGGAAGTGAATTATCCTTTCCATCTCACCTGTGAAGGTGTACAGATTTTGGTCAAAGTCTTGTGGGAAGGTGTCCCCACGATAGGCAAATACCTCGTACATGAATTTCATAAGGGGTACTATCCGCGCCTCTACCCGCTTTAACTGCTTCGCCACGGTGTGCTGAGATATAGTACGATATATTTCTACCTCCAAAGGGAGGCCCACTGGAACCCTTCTGGCTGCTTCCAGCAACCTTCCATCTTCATCTGATCCCTCAGGCCTGGAGCTCGCATACGATTCTGATAACTTGCGCAAACCTTCCCATATCTCTTTGACATAGGTGTCTAGCCCAACGGGCACATTTTTGTTCTCTGCGATGGTAAGGTGGATCTCTTTCTTTGCAGAATCCGATTGTAAAGCGAAAGCCACCACTTGTGTTTTTGGCTTATGAACCGCTAAACTAGAGAATGCGTCCAGGATCCGCTTGGTCTGAATGTTCGTATCAGGGTCGTGCCCAATGCCATGTTCGAGAATTTGATCCTTAGTGTCTGGGCGGCCAGGAGCACCATCCCGCCTCCTCGACCCATATTTGGCGTGCATCATGAGCACTAGATGGTGCGGATCAATTTCATGGGCCATACTGGTAGGGGAGTTTGAAAAAAGACTCTGGATGTGAGGCAAATGAGGTTATGGACCAACCAAACTGCTTGGATTTAACTCTCTAAACTTACCCACTGCAGGCCCCCAATCAACCTATGTATCCCACTATACCGGTAGCCGGATTGAAAATGTTGATAGGAGGTAAAGGAGAAAAACGTAAGGCGCTGAGGCACAGCTATCATGACGGTTTGGAGGATTGCAGGTGGGACGGGGCTTTTGCCAGGCAACGGGCAAGAAAGAGAAAACTTTCTCCGCCAGAACTTGGGGACTCAAACAATTTTGTTCGCCACAGCAAAGGCTGAAGCCCAGCCATCTTAATTTCCAGCCTTCTGGGTTTGCTCAATCACCTGATGAGTTTGTTTTCAGAACAGTCTGAGGAAAGTCCACTATCTGTGCCCCTGGCTTGCCAAGAGTTCTACTCCTGTTCATCTAATACGAGGTAACTATGAAACATCGCTCCACTATCATTGTCTATGAATTCCACGGAACTCCGGCTGATAACTTCTCCCGCAAAAATGATAGCTTTATGATAAAAGTGCTACCTCCATCTACCCTATGTCGATACTAGATTTCATTTGGCACTCAAGAACTCCCGGCTGATATCCAGGTTGTTTTACACTCTCGTGGCGAGGTTCATTTGTAACTTGAGAGCGGAGACATTTATGAATCTATAGATCGGTGCAGTCCAAAGACTCCTGCTGGCTTGCGCGTCATTTTATTGCCTGAACAAGGAGCTTCTTCCGATCCCAATCTACCCTCCCCCCCCCCCAATTACACACTCGCAGTGTATGGGGCACGTTTTGGTATCATATTCTGCCAATTTTCCCGCCGCCTCACGGCGGTCACCGGGGTCCCCAAGATCCTCAGCAATCAAAATCNTACCCTCCCCCCCCCCCAATTACGTGCACGCACTGACAGGCAAATGGGCAGAGACTCGATTGGCAAGCTCCTTGAGAAGGTCTTCGGCATAAATAATTGTCCCCATATCGGGCCCTCCTTTATTGAGATACCCCGAAGCTACCAGTTTTACCCCCCGTCATACTTGACTTCAATGTTTGTCCAGTACCTGCAAAACCATCTTGCGGAGAAAGATACCGTACGTCAATCTGGAGTTCAATCATTCGAAAGCGCTGAATACATGGATGTGACCTACGATGCTATTGCCCAATCCTCCGTATTTTCAAGCGTGAATGCTCCAAAGTAGCCTCAATGGGACAGGGTCGCCAACGACCAATGCAAAAACCTCCTCTATTGAGCTTGGGGTCTCTGAAAACATGACTCCAAGAGAAGAGGAGAACTTTCATTAGCAGGCTTCATAACTTAGCTTGGTGAGAGCAGTGACCCTGGTAATATATTCTACCGGTATTAGGATAATATTTTAGGCATTTGCTTAACTTACACAGAGCCAAGAATGATTTCATTTGCCTTCCTCCACTATCGGTCAGAATCGGCATTTAGCCCCCCCACAGTACATCCAACGGGCTTACACCTTAAGCTCAAAGTCTCTATTCATGGCCCAGTGCGACCACTACCGAACGATGGCGCTGAGTGCACACTCAATGCATACTTCACCCTTCCGGTAGCTCTGTCTATCGACAAATATCAACTCTTATTGGAGAACCAACAACCTCTCGACTCACTAAGTATAGAGAGAATCGGAGCAATTTCGGGGGAGACAGATCTTGAGGCGCCAGCTTGCACGCAGGAGAAATGGGGGAGCCGGGTCTTGATTGAAGTGGATACTAAACCGGGAGAAAACAGGATAGAGCTAGAGTTATCATTACACTTGCCATACTGGGAGCCCCACTAAAACGGCACAACCACGAAGGTCGCTTTCGCTTGGCTGAGTGTATTCTGGGCTTGTAGAAGTGAGCAATGGAAAAAGATAGTGGTTAATCCGTTTGACAGATTGCACCTAGGCTCGGATGCCTTGTTCCCTGAGCAAGTCAGGCATTATTACCTCTCCCCTGCGCCGCATAGTGGTGATGGTGCCTGGACTAGCATTGACGTGCCTGTATTGGGATTGAAAAATGCCAAGGTGATAGAGATTGGTACTATCGGTATTGGGTTAGAAGTTTTATGAGTATTATTCAAGATATTTATGGCGAGATTCAGTATTGTTCAGGAAAAGCAAAAGCACAAGAAGGGGTAAGCGGTGAGGGAAGGATGCTAGAAGTATCCAGAGTGAGGTTGTTGTAAGTTACAATACCTACTCGAGTAGTCAAGGTGAAGCCGGACACTTTGCATGGGAATTTCCACCATAGGTCGCCGGCATCAATTCGGCTGCGTGAGTATATTGTGTGTTATGGAACATAAAGGTATTTACTGTAATCCATATTGAATATGTTTATAGTCGTATCTGTGGTCAAGCGACAGGGCTCAATAATCTTTGATCGAGACGACCTGGGTTCTGTGAGTGTAAGTAACTCCATCATAGGCAGAGCAGGAATGATCAAGAAATAGAAAATATGGTATTTTCTGGGTTTATACGGGTTTTCGCAAAGACCGGACATTGCTCAAGGTAGGTTGGGTGGTGCCCAGAGCCTGAAATCAGCGCTTCAATGCCCCAGTCATCATGGTAACCAAGCGGGGGATTGTAGGTGTCCCATATATAACCCCCGATTGAGGGATAATACCGGGTCGGATCCTGCAGCAATACAAGCAAAATCTGTTTGATGGTAGGCCAAAACCATCAGGACTCGGGTGCGCGGATAAAGCTCCTAATAGCACTGGCTTTACGGGTTGTAAGTGCTCTGGCATTCGAATATCTAATCAGTAAGACCATGTTAGAAACCTCAATAATAATTCATCATATTAGTCACAATGGCATTGAGGTTGTATAAACTATGGGGAAGAGTAGCGCTGTGAGATACAGGGAATTGGGTCGTGCAGAGGCAAGGTTTGGCCGCTTGGATTCTCTGAAGATATATCATTGTGGTGAGGAGGTTAAACGGGCAAATTAGGAAACTTGAGTGATCTCTCATGATCTCATTGGGTGAAAGACAGAGGCTGGGGGCACTCCGTAACTTCCTCCTATTGGTGTGGCGTTGCCCCCCCCCCCACAAGCAGGAACAGGGATGTATAAAATAGCCACTTTGCATTTTGGAGTACATTACAATATCCTACCAATGGTTATCCAAGTTCACGCAGCGTAGTTTAGAAGTGCTCCCCACAAGACTATTTTGATAATCAGGGGTAAATACACAGAGATTCCCTCACTTTTATTAAAGCCTCACAGAACCAGACTGATTTTCGGGTAGTTTTGACCACCGGTGAAAAGAATATAAAGATGTTGTTTGTTATTTTGAATTCTTGTTTGTGTTTAAGAGGAGGAGTTTGATCCATTTTGATTAGGCAGTTTCATGGTGTAGTTGGTTATCATACCAATCTAACACACTGGTAGTCTCCGGTTCCATCTTGAGTGAACTCACTTTTTTCATCCCTGCGATTTTTCCAAGAATAAAACAAGTCATTTTACCCAAACAGAAATTGAGGCCAATCATTGCACTCTGGGTATAAAGAGTCCCAATTTGGTATACAAAAAAAAGAACCTCTTCACACTAAAGAC
Source organism: Tuber magnatum (assembly GCA_003182015.1). Classification (NCBI taxonomy): domain Eukaryota; kingdom Fungi; phylum Ascomycota; class Pezizomycetes; order Pezizales; family Tuberaceae; genus Tuber; species Tuber magnatum. Next base: position 853,858 of record PYWC01000068.1, on the reverse strand, counting down.
TTTTAAAACTATTGAGGTAAAGTACCTATGCAAAAGTCTTAGTGATTGTGTATTTCAATGATTATAACCACTGGAAATATAGTGTAAAGAAATTGCAATAACTCAACTTAAGGTGCTTCAAATGAAAAGAGATTAAAGAAAATAAATTCTAGGTCCAGCCTTTATATAGTACAGGAGAAAGAAAAAAAGTAAAGAATTATTACTCATGTCTTGTATACCACCTCTTGGTTGGAGTAGTAGCCTGAATACTGTCTGGCATTGACCTCTTCAGCTGCTCAAAAAACCCAGGAGGGATTGTATCTTGTACTATTAGTAATATCTCAGCTAGCTTTTGTTCCAATTTTTAATTCGTTTTATATATATATTTTATTAGTGATAGTATATATTCACTTATAATTGATTAGTATTTTGACTTACCCTTACAATATAGACATTTGTACAGCCAGGACATATCTTATATTATTTGATTAACGTTTTATGATAATGATTAGGAATTATGCATGTCTTTCATTATCGAGCTGGGGGAGATTTTATTGTTTTTACTATTATACAAGGACTTGTTACTCTTGATTGTTTCTTCAAACGGGGTGTAAATTCTATCACGCTCTCTTAGAGTTACATACATTTTATGTGATTTCCTTGGCAAGATGTTCAGTGTCAAACACCTGCACAGTTATGTTTTTCTATTTATGTTAGAGCATAACATATCGATACTATCATTTTTTGTTTATGTTTTTCTTCAGGTTATATGAAGGGTGTCCACATATGGCTATACTAGTATCTGCCTGAGCACTTGACTTCAGAGAATTATGAACTAGAATATCTATCAATCTGACTTCATATCAACTGTGTGTCCTGGTAATGTATTCACTGCTAGAATGCTAATCATTCTTTATATATACTAGTAGCAGGTAGCCCCTTCATCGACAAGAGGAGCGAGCTGTATTGACAAAAGAAGGGTTCCGGAGGGTGTAATAGCAATTCAAGAAGTAATCATTCAACTAACTATATTAGAGATACTGTTAGTGGAAGTCTACTCTTTCCATTGGGCAAGCAGCAGGCTTTAATTTGAAATTCACAGGCTTCTCCAGTCCGAGCAGTAACATAATACCTCTCAAAATATCTGGCTTTACTTATGAAATATAACAAGTATCAAATGGTACTGTAACACAAAAGACAAAACATTCAAAGTTTCAAGGGATATTTTTGCACTCTAACAAGTATTAAATGATACTGCAAAACTAGGCATAAAACATTTCAAGTATCCAGAGATATCTTTAAAACAGAACAAGTATTAAATGATACTGTGAAACAAAACATGAAATACTCAAAGTATCAAGTCATAGCTTTGAGGCATGACAAGTATCAAATAATATTGTATAACGGAGAATAAGGCATTCAAAGTATCTAGTGGTACTTTTGAGACAAAACAAGTATCAAATGATAGGGTAGAGTAAAATGTAAAACATTCAAAGCATAACTAGGATCTGATGATACTGTAAAACAAAACAAAATCTAGTGCCTGAACTGATTACATTCCTTAAAACAAAACAAATATTTTACTAGAAACAAAACTAATAATCCTGGAAATCAAAATTCTGAAAGAAATTCTCCTTGCCATACCCTTCTTCCTCAAAGGATCTATTGCCCAACATGTAATCAAACGATGAACAGGAAATACCAAGTGCAAGTTCAACCAAGAAATTACTTTTATTCCAGGGCATGTTATAGTTGTCCCACACTCTGACCTTGTCTTCAAAAGCCACTCAAATAAACCCATACTCTATACAAGAAGAATGGTAGATTAGAGCAAAATATTTGGTAGGTTGGTTGGTATCGCAGTTCACAAACAGTTCCACAGACCGATAGCACTACCTTACATCAAGTTCCATATTGTTTGTTATCGCTGTGGCTTCAGATGGTGATTTATTCAAGCAGTAATCTCTTACTCTGTCTTCTCTTGCTTTGTTCCCCTTTCTGATTGATTCAAATTCACAATTAAAGTAAGCTACCTCAAATGTGTTACATGGTAGCTGACTCTAAGGGCAAGCGAGTTTAGACTAGGGCCTGATACTTGACGAAGTGAATGCTAGGATGGCTCACTACACTTTTGGGATGAACAAAAGGACAAAGGTTGTATCATATAATGAATATATTGATAAAATCTCTTCTCTATCACTAATGATTCTCCATAAAAGTGTGGAAGATACCTTGATATTTATATTCTGCATCTGGGTGTTTGTGGCCTATCTAATTCTCTCTTCTTTCCCTTCACTTCCTTAATACGAACTTTGTAAACACTAATAACCTTAATCCTGCTTGACTTTGAGTTCTGCAGGTAGTGGGTAGGGTGTTCCTATTCCTCTGGATACAATGTCCACTCTATCCATGGTCGCTCGAACTCTTTTACCATGGCAAGTGATTCCTGGTTCGTTCTCTGGATACGGAGTGATCAGCTTGGATGAGGGATTCATCAACTGCAGTTAGATTCTACATACTTCTGCATCAACCCTGGCATGAGCAATATTTACCCTTATGGCACTAATATTACATGAGTTTGTAACTTCCCTCTGCCCTTGATGTTGACTGGTCACCAGTTTGCCTTCCCATGACTCCACTTGGTCTATATTGGGTGTGGAGGTATGATCACCTCTTCAGTATTATCCTCTCGACCAGCTTTCTTCTTATGTACACAACTCTGCAACCCACTGACCAAATTACTTCATCTGACTTCCGCAGTACAGCCAAGGACTCCTTCTATAGGAGTGGCTAAAGACCTCTTTGTTGGTATCCACTACTTAGCATAGCATGAGAGAGTTATCCATTCATTCCCATTGGCAGAAATATCTCATTCTGCAGATACTTCTGTGGAATTTAGAATTGACTGCACAGCCTTTTGCCAATTGTCACATTCCATGCCCATTGCACTATGAAAGTTCGTCTTATAGGTAATACAAGCTCCCCTCTTCTGGAGTTCAGCTCAAATCTTTATAAACCAATTTCCTAAGAATCTGCAAATTAAACCCCTTTAAGGACCCGGCTAGACCGGGTGAAAAACCTTTTCATACTTACTTAGCCATGACTAGGATAACCTCTCCTTGTCATTCTTCATTTACAACTATACCATCACTGGGTTGTCTCTAAGAAATTCCTTTACCATCTCTGCTGCACACTTTAAAGGAGCTAGCGGTTCTCAACTGTTTTTGTCCTATGAGCACCTGGGCCATTTTACAAAACGTTTGAATTCACAGAGCCTCCTAATGCGTCCTTGAATCCTGTGAGTATAGGAAATAACTTCACTTTTCACTATCTTTTCAACATCCCATTCCAGGTCCCCATCCACCTCTCCTGGTACTCATGCAGGTTATTCTCAAGCTGGTTGAATGGATGTCCAGTAAGGCTTTAACAATGATACATGAAAGACAGCATAGACCTTCCTGTGTTCTGAGATTTCTAGCTTAAATGCTTGGTTGCCACACGGCTCCCTGGTTTTGAATGGCCTATACAACTTTTGACCAAGCCTTTTGAATAGTCATTTGGTACCCATGTTCTTAGCATTTAGCCTGACCAAGTTGTCTTCTTGAAAATTAGGTTGAGGTCTAGCTTTATTGTGGTGGTACCACCTGATTGCTTTTCGGGTTGCCTTTGGCATTGCTATCACTGGTCCATGTATCTACTTCATTCAGTAAGTATGGGTGTTGACTCGTGGACTTTGGGCTTCGCGCTCCTCCACCCAATCTGTTTGCCTCTAGTATCGATCGTTCATGCAGAAAGTGTTTAGCCCATGTGCACTTGTGCCGGAGTTATTATTGGTATGTTCTACAAAAGAAAGTAGCTGATGCCAAGCATCTTGGTCATAGTTTAGCAAGCTACCGAGGTAACCCTCCCACACTTTCTTGGTTCTTTCCAGTTGTCCATCCCCTTGAGGCTGATATGCTGTGGACCCCTTGCACTAGATTTCTAGGAGTTTGTAGAGGGACTCCCCGATTTACTCCTAGGAACTCGGTATCTGTATCCGAGGTTTTTTCAGTCAGAAAACCACATAATATCTACACCGTATGGACAAATACTTAGACTATACCCTTTGTAGTCGCATTTTCTGGCAGGCTAGTAGAATAACCCATCTTGGTGAAGATGTTGCATAAATCAGTAAAAGCTTATGCTTGTATCATGAGTGTTCTCTGTACCTGATGCTTAGAATGCTCAGAATGGTAATCTTGAATCAGGACCTAACATTTATTCACCATCCTTCTCTGATTTGCGTCATTTGGCATTCCACATCTGACCTCCTTCCTGACATTGACCCCTTGTGTTCTCAGCGCCCTGACAATATCTGGTGCACCACTCTTATGTTTGGAATGCATCTGGTGTACCACTATGCATCTCGCTTGCATCTGCTACACCTGCCTTAGCCCTGATGATGCCAAAATCTCTTGCGCCACATCTGAACAATATCTGATCATTCTACTCAGGCACCTTCTGTTCTGAAGTCTGATCCTCACCCTGAATGTATAGGCTACCTCAGTCCTCAGACCTCCCATCCTTTTATGCTCTCTTTGGCCTACTATACTATGACCTTTTCCTTTTTCCACTCCTAGCACCCCAAGTTTTTGCCCATTGGTGACATGTCCTGATACTATCTAAGTGTTCTTGTTTCTCTCTAGATGCTACTATGTAAGATTAGAACTACCTCCAGATACCATCTTACCACTATGAAAACCAGGAGAGGTTGGACCAAATTTTGTCCTGATCATAATATTTTTTTCTGATCACCTAGACACTCCTGTAGTACCCTCAACCTTACTATTTTTCCCTCGTACTATCAGATTGACAATATTAACTTTCTATACACCCGCTATCATGACATGTTCTATTACAGATAAACAGGTTCAATTAATTTTTGCTACTCTACATGTTTATTATTCAACTAGTTATCCTCTCTAATGCTAACCATTGTGCCCACCCCTCTATCCTCTAAATTCGCGAAGTTGGGCCACAGGGGTTGCGATAGCACTCGACTTGTAAGGCTGTCTTTCACCTTACCTTAGGTAACTACATGCAGGCCTTTCATACTAGGAGGGTTGGAATCTGCATATTGAGAACACATGTACCCCATGTCAGAGGAACTCTGAGGACAAGTTTATTTTCCGAGAATCATTATTGCTGTCCTAGTGCCCAACCAGGGCCCCGATGTGCAGGCTACGAGGAGGCACACTGCAGAGGGTAGGCGACCATAGAGTCTGGCTGGATGTCCGACCCTGTATCTCTTCAGCTAAGGCGGCCTAATTGTCTGTAAACCCTTGGCAGTGATCTTATCGGTTGCCATGCATGTTGTGTAACTTTTCCTCACTAGTCTACAGTGTCTTATTCACAATCATTGGCTGCATCTCCTATGGCCAACCCACACATGTTGCTCTTTGTCAGGCAGAAAGGCCAGCCATCCAGGGAGCCACCTTGGTCACGAATAAATAGATTTGATTATACAAGACTTACATCTAATCGCCGCAGGCTTGAATTACACCTGGATTCTTGTGTACTGTAGTTTGCCATGCCTATAGGGTATGGCAAAGCATTGCCCATATGAACCAAATCATCGTGCTATTGGTGCATCTAAGAAAATTGTGTTCAACAATCTCCTCCATCTTATTGTCCTTGAAGTACTTGCCCCATATAGCCCCTGCACTGTGGGGTGCAAGGAATTGGAATATCATTTTCTGCATCGAGTTCACTTGTTATTAGTTATTGCCTGAAGGCTCATGTTGTCACCCTGGTACCAACCTCATACCCGTGTAAGGCCCAGATAAATCTATCCTATTTCATGAGGTAGTTCATCCTGCATGCAAGAGTTTTTCGATTGCCTTTAGGGTGCTTGCGTAATTTTATAATATGACATTTTCCATTGTGAAGTATCTCAAATCTTACCTATGGGTGTTTATTGCATCTCGTTCCCTGTTAGTAACACACCCCTGATCCTGCTGTGTTACTTTGCCCCCTTGTCCACTTACTAACTTTATGCTTTTCCCCACTGGCTCAATGTGTCCTATATCAGAAATCTCTGCTAGTGCCTGCAGCTAAACAGGGTGTACCTTCGATGTTAAAGAACCCACAACCAGGAGTATGACAACAAAAAGGGTGTACCAGAGAATCATATGCACCTCTGCCTGCACCACTATAGCTGCCTTGGCCCCTGCCACTGTATTCCGCTGCAACATAATGTCAGGCTGGATGTGCTCATGTTACAATAAGGTAAATTCAGTAGCCAGACTCGTGCCGCTAGCACGAGATGTTGTGGCACTAGACAGCTAGGACGAGTGTCGCACTAACGTATTTGAGGGTGCTATGGGTCAGCACCCAGCCATGGGTCACATATTTTACTTCTTGATCATGTATGAAAGAATCAATAAAACAACAATCATTTTTTCCATTATAGTTATCCTCTCTATAGAGCCATCATGTATAACTACTATACACCAAATATAACAAAATATCCTATATACTAATTCTTGACTTTGCTATTGAAACCATCGACTATTATAGACAATATATATCTTGTCAACAACAATGGCCCAAAAACTACTTAATTTCTATTCCTGTTAATACCAGTACAAGGGGTAGGATGTGCTCCATTCATCCTTAAGTTATTGGCTAGATATCTCAACTATATAAGGCAAGCTATTAGATTTACGAATGCTTCCCTCTTCAACCATATTCTACAAATGCTCAATTCTTTGCATTCAATCATATCTTTACAATCAGATATCCAATCCCCTTCCAAAATGCCTAAAAGGAAAGCCAACCAGGAGGCGCAAATAAACACCCTCTGTGAGGCACTTTGATCAACCCCAGGACTTTCAATTCAGGAAGCAAGTCAACAATTTAGTACTTCCAACACCACTCCAGATACCCAATATATGGAATAAACATGACCAGCAACTCAATTACATCCAATCCAACAACTACACAGCCATGAAGAGGAGTAGGCATTAGTCAAGTGTATTGAGAAATGGGATGATCGTAGTCTTCCTCCATGCTGCTCTGATATTTTCCCAATGGTAAAAACCATTTTACAGGACCAAGGCAGAATAGATAAAGGAGGAGAAAACTGGTTACAGAAATCCTTTCTACATAATGTAAAAGTACAGTCTAAGGTTAGAAAGGTGCTTGAGGAATAACACGTACTGGCTACGGATCTTCCATCATTTGAGTACTACCTCCATAGGTTCTACATTAGTGAGTGCAATCTTTATATAAAGGAGGAGGATGTTTGGAGTTCCCATTGAAGGTGATTTGCTCTAGGACAGTCTGCTGGTGGTCAGGTGATCGGTCAGAAATCAGGAAGGAATGCCAAGATTTTTCAGGATAGTGATCGCGATTGGGTGGCGGATCTTGAAGCAATTTCAGGACCAAGGTTTGCCTTGCTACCACTTATTATCCTTTCTGCAAAGTCATATCTTATGGGACACCATTGTAATATTGTGTGTATAGAAAAGAAAGATCCCTTCTTCACTTATTTACCAACAGGATATACCAATTACCAAATCACACATAAATAGTAGATCAAAAATTTGGAGCCAAGAACAAGACCCCAAAAAGGAATAAGCCAACATTGAATGTTAGTTCTTGATGGTCACAATTCGTATTGCAAGACCCTCCAGTTTATTAAATTTGCAATGAGCAAGAACATTCACCTTCCCTGCCTCCCTTTACACTCTACTCGTATAGTGCAACCTCTTGATGTTGGATTGTTCTCCCCCTCAATACATATTACAAACAAGAAGTAGATGGAAGGATATGACCTGCAGGACCATATTCAAAGCTACACAAAGCAGACTTCTACCCCATACTTGAAAATGCCAGACTCAGCGCCTTCACAAAGAGGAATATACCCTCTGCATGTTAAGCAACTGGTCTTATCCTATAACGACCCAACATACATGAGTTATGGCAGACAGAACCTATATCCATAACGGTAGCCATGAGGCGAACTGGTAGGAACCGGCAGGCAAGTAAGTACTTGACCTATAGAGACCCGATGGCCTGGGCTCGGAGAATGAACAGAATTGGCTGGTAAGGGACTTGGGTACCTGAATACACCCAGGAGTAGTGTCAGCATACTAAGGAATGTCTGAAGGGGCAGTTGCTCAGCTAGGCCGGGTAACTGGAGACAGGTCAGAAATGTCTATTGCCGGTGATGGGATAGACAGGGTAACAGGAAAAAGTTATCTGGTCCGCTGGACAAGGTTACACTACACTAGGGCTTGGGTTACCCTGCGCAAAGTCCTGAGTTACCCTACCTTTCAATACGAAGTCTCGGGAAGAGTTCGGGAAAATTGACTGCAATGTTTGTCACGCGAAGCCACGTATGATACTGGAATCTGGAGTTTCGGGGGATGCTATTGGGCAAGCTAGGTAGCTTCGCGGAAGCTGTAAATTGGAGACATTATTCCTATCATACCCCTCCGGCCCCGCCTTGAGGCCCAGGGGTCATGGGCAAACAGTTGGGTAGTTCTGTGCAGTCTAGCAAAGAGGAAACTCGGACACATGCTTGCAACACCGTATACGTCACTGCCATCCAGTCGACCGTACGCTGTTTGCAGGATATACAGGAGGGCATAGGGTAGAAGGTGGAGTACCTCCTCCAAGTTGTTCGGAGTAAAACGGACCAAAACTGACGGAGTTAACAGGTGTTAACCGTGGGGGTCCCGAAGGTAGTCCTGGGTGGTGCCGGGGCGACTGGGAGAGTTTTACACCTAACAAGCCTGAACGTGCTCCCAACGCTATAGGGTCTGAAAGGAAAGTGCAGAGACACTAAAAGCACGATTCCTACCACAAGTCAGGTAGATCCAGGGTAGTGGTCATGGGTAGCGCCCATGGGATCACTCCCGGACTACCGTGCCCTGCGGAAGACACCGGAAGCCCGAGACCCGCAAATAGTACATAGGTAAACCACTGACGCTAGTCTCCGGAGGCAAGCCGAGATCAATGCATATGTAACGACCCAGTATATGTGAGCTATGGCAGCCGGAACCTACACCCATACAGGTAGCCCGGAGGCGAACTGGTAGGAACCGGCAGGCAAGTGAGTACTTGACCTATGGAGACCCTATGGCCCGGGNCAAGACACCGATGCCTAGAAGTTTTCACTCCAGCGGGCAAAATGGAAATGCACCGCAGAAACGATAACCGCATAAGGTGAACACAGACTAGAGTGTGTCGACACATGCATGCCCGAAGGGTGTGCCAGGAAATCTGTCGGACCACCCTTAGCAGAGTAGGGTGTCCTCGAATGGTTGGAGCAAACTGATGGGGGAGTTCCTGGCACAAGATAAAACTACCTGAAAGTCTATACGAGAACTCTCCTACTCCTACAATCAATCCTCTCGTGATCTTAATTGAGTGAAGTGTCAGGCGTAATGATATTAAGTTTTACCGCTTACTTTATTGTTACATCTGCGCGAACTTTTGGCGATAAGTTTGAAGTTGTTCGGTGTGGTCGCAACCTTGTGATCCATCTTCCTAGGGGTGCCCCTGTTACGTGTCCCCTTCAAACAGTACTGCATCTTGTGTGATACAAATCTCGAACCGAAGATCACAGTACTACGAGTATTGGGAACTCACAGACCCAGACTTTAAGTACCTCCTAGCAGAACAGAGTCCTTTACTAAAGTTGATGAGTTCGTTAAACAGGTTCTGGATGTCAAAAGAATAGAATCTATGGTTTAAATTAGGCCATACTTTGATAAACCCCTTTCACTTGGTCTGGAAACTGAAGCAGAACTTGGTATCAACTAGGAGCTACTGTGCCAACCGGCCGCAAGCAAGGGTGCCAAGCCAGATTGCGGTCTATTTAAGGGAGGCCTTATTCTAAGATGAAAGCAACTTGCCTATCTCTACCACAACTGTGAAGTGCTTAGTGCTAAAAAGACTACTGCATCATTGAAGTAACAAGCAGCCAAGCTTGTAAAGCTCAACGAGTACAGGAATAGAAAGTCAAATATGAAAGCAGTGCCCATTAACCATAGTGATAGTGATTCAGGAGAGAAGGAGGGCTCTGATTGTGGTAGTGGCATGAATAGCAATGGTGAGATTGATTTACCAAGTGTAAGCCATATTCCTGACCCTTAGATTTCAATAGCTTACCATTTCCATCAGGAAAATCACAAAGGTAACATGGTGCAGAGAATTATAAGATGTCCCCATCGCTCTATAAGGTATCATCTTAGCTATGTTTTTGATTCTGATCAAGAGATTTACATCTGAAGCCTCTCCTACAGTATTATACACTTTGTCCCTCTCTACTTTTCTCACACTATCTTTTCGAAATAAAACTTAATCCATGTATTCAACCTTGTATCATGAAACCATGATTGCAATTGTAGAGTAATTGGAGTAATCCTCCTTGTGTAGTTGCCCTTTTGATAACTGGGATATTCTAAAAATATGTGACCTATAGCTGGCTCATGATGCATAACACCCTTGAATATATCATTCCACTGCTGTATGTCCACTTATACGGTCTCAATCATTATAATCACTTATACACTACTGGTATACTTCTACAGCAGCGCCTTTGCAGTAGTCTTTAACATCGAGTCTGGTTTCTTGGTCTGGGGTTTCGATTCTGCAGGTTAGCAGGCATTGGCGTGTTGTGGCAAGGTGCAGTCTAAATAGTTCTCATTTGACACCATCTCCTTGTGTAATGTGTTCGGGCCAGGCCCTAGTCATGTAGCGGTACCATAGGAGCAAATGGCTTTGTGATCCACACGAAGCGAGCGCTGCTGGCTAAAGGAGGCTTCGAATGGGGTGTAATAGGAGATCAAAGAAGTAACCGTTCAACCAAGTATATTTAAGAATACTGTCTGTCGAAGTCTGCTGTTTCCATCGCGGGAATCAGCGGTCTTTAAATACAGCATATCGCTTATCTCCAGTAT
>PYWC01000068.1:784931-835052 GCA_003182015.1 Tuber magnatum | reverse complement strand
CAAACGATACTGTAAAATCAATCATAAAACAATCTGTGTATCAACCAATAGCACATGAAACACTACAAGTATCAAACAATACTGTGAAACCAAACATAAAACAATGTGTGTATCCAGCGATAGCACACGAAACACTACTAGTATCAAACGATACCGTGAAACCAAACATAAAACAATGTCTGTATCAAGCGATAGCAAACGAAACACTACAAGTATCAAACGATACTGTGAAACCAAGCAATAAATCCTAGTAACCCGTACCGGTTACACCTTGCCTGCCTATTCCTGTGAGTTGACCGCTTGGTCACCAGTATCGGGTTGGGTTCAGGTTGCCCTAAGGCATATATGCTGAGTTGTTACATGCTTGGAACCTGTTACGACCAATAATACCAGTCTCATAACAGGGTGTAACCCTGCAGATATTGCTGTCAGTGGGGCATGCTTTACACTATTGGATAGCTGGTGTTGAGTACAACCATGGCGCTAAGTATAGGATCCTGGATGCAAAGGACACCGAGATATTCGTGTAATGGGGGCACTGCTAGGAAGAGGAATCCCTAGGTTGCGGCTGCACTGAACAACTTCAAACTTATCGCCAAAGTTCACACAGATGTAAGAGTAAAGTAAACAGTAAAACTTAATAACGTTAATCCTGACACTTTAGCCAATTAAGGTCTCAAGAGGATTAATTGTTGGAGTAGGTGAGTCCTAGCATACACTTTCAAGTACTTTTATCTTATGCCAGAAACTGCCCCATCATGTTACTCCAACTATTCAAGCACACTATTCTCCGCTAAGCGTAGTGGGACACATGTTCAGGTACACCATTCCGGAATGCATGTGTCGACACTCTCCAGTCGGCGTTTACCTTATGCGGATATTGTTTCTGAGGTGTATTTCTATTTTACCCCCCTGGGTGAAAACTTCTTCGTATTGGTGCCAGGCCAGTGGCTAACAGTCAAGGCACCTGCTGAACTGGACTATCTATAACACACTTCCTATATGCGTTGATCTCTACATGACCACGGAAATTAGCATGAGCGCTTTATCTGTCTACTAGTTACGATTCTTGGGCTGCGAGTGTCTTACTCAGGATTTGGTAGTCTGGGATTGATCCATGGGGCACTACCTAGGACCACCAACCTGGATCCACCATACCTGTCATAGGAATCATACTTTTAGTGTCTCTGCACTTCCCTTACTGAGCCTATAGCATTGGGGACATGTTTGGGCTTGATAGGTGTAAAACTTGCCCGGTCACTCTGGTACCACATGGGACTACCTGCGGGACCCCCATAGTCAACTCCCGTTAACTGCGTGAGCTGCGGTCCGTTTGACTCCAAACAACATGGAGGAGGCACCTGACCTTTCACCCTATGCCCCCCACCAGATACTGAGAACGGCTTACATTGGACAGGATGGTAGTGACGTATACTGTGTTGCAAACAGGTCTGCAAAGATTCCTCCTTACTAGACTGTACACAACCACAGAATGGTTTGCCCATGATGTCCGGGCCTCAGGGTAGGGCCGGATGGCTCTGATAGCAATGATTTCTCCAACCTATTACCTCTTCAGAGCTGTGTAGCACGCCCAATAGCATCTCCGGGAACCCCGATTCCAGTATTATGTGTGGTTGCGCCAGACCAATATTTAAGTCCTTTTTCCTGAACTCCACAAGGGACTTCGTATCCAAAGGTAGGGCAACTCAGGACTTTAGACAGGGTAACCTGAGCCTCACGGAAGGGTAACCTGAGCCTCACGGAAGGGTAACCTGATCCTGAGGGTAGGGTAACTATGTCCCATGGACCATCCATTTATCCTGTTACCCTATCTCCTCCGTCACAGGAGCTAGATACCTTGTGACAATTCTCTAGTTACCTAGCCTAGGCGAATAACTGCCCCTTCTGAAGTCCCTAAGCACTCTGACACCTCCCCGGGATTTACCCAAGTATCTAAGTACCTTGCCAGCCATTTCTGTTCATGTCGGGACCCAGGCCATCAGGTCTCCTTGGGTCAAGTACTTACTTGACCGCTGGTTCCTACCAGTCCATCTCATGGCTGCGTGTATGGGTGTAGGTTTCGGCTGCCATAGCTCATGTATGCTGGGGCGTTACATTACTCCGCTATTCTCTATAGGCCATCCCGGGCCGTTAGCGTCATTCCTTATTTCCCTGACTTGATTCCGCAGAGACTGTATGGTCCCTGGGCTTAGACGAACATCCTTGGTGGAAATCCAGAATGGCCTGTAAGCCAGTCCCTTCTAGTATATCATAGGGTGCCCCAGAGTTCTTCTCAGCCCTATAGCCTTCCTATGAAACCAGGTCCTCGACAAAGTGCGCCACAAATTTCGCCTTTGTTCCCCCATACCAATGACTGTCCACTGCAGCTTTCATAACGTAACCAGGTGTGGTGTCCATGAGTTCCAGGGTAGGGACAACCTTTGCCCTACCCCATCCCGGATTCTGGTAATCTTGTTCCAGCAACGCGATATTGAAAACTGGGTGGATGCTCCCTTTGCTGGGCAATTGGAGTTTGTATGCTCAGGTACCTATCAAGTGTCCCCTCTTGCAAGATCTCGCCCAGCCTTAACCAAAATAGTGTCCTATGACTTCTCTGTCCAGCTAAGGAAATCCTGAAAGAAATGCATATAACCAGAACAAAGGAAATAACCAAAAACCCAACAATGGAAAGATAGCCCAGTCCATGGCACATGGCCCACAACATCTATCTGCCCGCACCCCCTGGGTGTGGTCAGTACCATGCTCATTCATGCACTAGAGTGGTACTTACCCATCCCAGTACCTGTTCCTAGGTTTCTTTCAATCCATCCCTCATGGGTCTATGGATACATGTCAGTAAGGTTATACCTTAAGCAGAATTGTTTCTTACCTATTCTGAGCAACCTGTATGAACCTCCATGATCTGAGGTGATGCCTAGCGGACTTCGAGTATCTTCCACGAGGAAGCTGGAGGTGGCGCTACAATGCTTTTTAGCTGCTTGTCCATACCGGTGGGCTCACTTGGCGGTGCAGACCGTTTCAACCCACGAGCCTGTTTGGATGAACTAATGACCGAGGATGCCACGGTACACTTCCTCTAGAAGTGACCAGTTTGTCCACACTTGGTGCACTGGTTGTGCTTGGTCGGACATTTAGTCAAAGTTGACAGGATTTCCTTCTACGCTATGGCATGCTCCGAAGTCACCGGGTTGGCCTACTTTTACATGTTGAAATTCGTATATTTGGCAGGCCTGTGGTTCCGTCTGCCTACACCATTTTCCTCCTTTTTAAACTTTCTGTGGGTCGATAACCTATTGTCTTTCTTGTCAGTTGGCTCCGACCGCTCGACTGGGTGGATAATACTTTTACCAAACTGGTTGTTGTCTTGCAGTGTATGTCTGACTTCGTGAAGAAGGTCAAGGTACTCATTCAATTCAGTTGGTGGGGCTCCTGGAGTGCCCAGGCCTTCCAAACCTCTTGGGTAATGGGCGCCCGTACTTTATCTTGTACCTGCACTTGGTCTGTACAGCCAAGCTTATACATGTAGGCTATTATCTGGTCCAGCTACTCATCAATGTGATGTCGCTTCATCAACAGGTCTTGCCACGCACAAAGTGAGTCGTCCTGTTCCGCTTGGTCAATACCGAAACTTTGTTCTAGCCATTCTTAGAATCCTTTTCACATTTGCAATGGGTTACTGTTGTTAACTGGAACTCTAGTACGCCTGGCTGCCTCATTATTGATGTAGGAGTGCAGCCCCAAATACCATGCCTAGGCAGAGTCATAAAAAAGGGGTATCACCAGGGTTACGTTATTCATATCGGTCAAACTGTGTGCCGCAAAGTACTCAAACTTAACCTTCACCAGTGTCAGAGAGCTGGCGGGTCTGGTGACATTTCTCTGAAACTCCCAAATTCCACTCCGCTTTCCCAGTTCCTTCAGCCGCTGTCTGGAGGATGGCCAGGTTGTAACAGGGGCACCCCTAAGAAGATGAATCACAAGGTTGCAACCGTACCAAACAACTTCAAACTTATCGCCAAAAGTTCACACAGATGTAAGAGTAAAGTAAAGTGTAAAACTTAATAACGTTAAGCCTGAGTTTTCACTCAATTAAGGTCTCGAGAGGATTGCCTGTTGGAGTAGGAGAGTTCTCACATAAACTTTCAAGCAGTTTTGTCTTATGCCAGAAACTCCCCCATCAGGGTACTCCAACCATTCAAGCACACCATTCTCCTCTAAGAGTGGTCCAACACGTTTCCTGGCACCCACTGCAGGAATGCATATGTCGACACACTCTAGTCGGTGTTCAACTTATGCGGTTCTCGTTTCTGCAGCGCATTTCCATTTTGCCTGCCGCAGTGAAAAGCTCTTCGCATTAGGGTCTTGCCCGTGGCTAACAGTCAAGACACCTGATGAACCGGACTATCTATGACACCCTTCCCAGATGCATTGATCTCTACATGACCTCTGAAGCTTCCGTGGGCAGTTTATCTATCTACTATTTACAGTGCTCGGACTTCTGGTATCTTGAGCAGGAAACGGTAGTCTGGCAGTGATCCAATGGGTGCTACCGATGACCACTAACTCGGATCTACCTTACCTGTGGTAGGAATCCTGCTTTCAGAGTCTCTGCACTTTCCTTGCAGAGCCTATGGCGTTGGGGACACTTTGTGGCTTGGTAGGTATAAAACTCTCCCAGTCGCCCTGGCACCACCCTGGACAACCTTTGGGACCCCCACGGTTAACACCCATTAACTCCCCCAGCTTTGGTCTGTTTTACTCCAAAAAACTTGGAGGAGGTAGTCCACGTTCCGGCCTGTGCTCCCTTACATATCGGGCGAACAGCCTGCGGTCCACTGGACAGCAGCGATGTATACGGTGTTGCAAGCAGGTCTCCAACGATCTATCTTTGCTAGACTGCACACAACTACGCAACCGTTTGCCCATGACGTGCGGGCCTCAAGGCGGGGCCGGAGGGGTATGATAGGAATATTGTCTCCAATTTACAGCCTCTTCAGAGCTGCGTAGCTCGCCCAATAACATCTCCTGGAACCTCAGATTCCCGTATTATGCATGGCTTCCGGTGACAAACACTCCAGTCAATTTTCCTGAACTCTGCGAGGAACTTCGTCTTGAAAGGTAGGGTAACCCAGGACTTTGGGCAGGGTAACCCAAGCCCCATGGCAAGGTAACATGATCCTGAGTGTAGGGTAACCTTGTCCGGTGGACGGGATAACTTTCCCCGGTTATCCTGTCTATCTTCTTGCCGGCGATGGACACTTCTGACCTTTCTCCAGTTACCCGGCCTAGCGGAGTAAATGCCCCTTCCGAGGTCCCTAACTAGGCTGACAGCTCTCCCGCGGGTACCCAGGTACCTGAGGACCCGGCCAGCCAATTCTGTTCATCTTGGAGCCCCGGCCATCAGGTCTCCCTAGGTCAAATACTTACTTGCCTGCCCCTTCCTACCAGTTCGCCTCCATGCTACCAGTATGGGTATAGGCTCTGCCTGCCATAGCTCATGTATGTTGGGTCATTACACAGGTGGTCAATCTGCTCTATAATTCAGATGATAGCTTCTTAGAACAGTGGTCCCACCGTCATTCCTTCATGTCTCTCTAACCATCCTTGCGAGTGCTGCAAAAGGGGGTTAAATCAGGCGGATAATCGGTATCATCATCTTCCGAACCGTCATGGTCCGAGTCCCCAGCATCTTCCCTCCCTCGCGCTGTGCCACCTCCAGGTGGCACATTTCCATCTCCTCCACCTCAGGCCTATCCGCCTTGGGTTTGCCGTAGTCTGCCTTATCTATCAAACCATTACTCCTGGCCATCCTGATTTCCATCCTCCATGGGGTTAGCCCCTGATGGTAGTAATGCTGGTATGAGAACAGGGTATCACCTACTCTTAGGAGTTGGGTTAAAAGCCACTTGTGTTATGCACAGAAATATCTGATACTCTAGACCACTCAGTGGTTACATTGGTGGGCCAGCGTGCCTCTATGACCAACAACACACACATGTTGGTCATCCATCTCCTTCCTTATGCCTTCTTCTATGCTTCAGCAGGGTCCGTGGTCCCTTCCTGTACACACATGAGTGGTAATAAATCCACCGCACCCAGGTCACTTCAGATTTTGCAGCCCAACAGACAGAACCCATCTGGGCTTTCCAATTTGCCGCTTGTGTTGGTGGGGAGCCTGGCTGGAAGTGTCGGATTTGAGGAGGCAGGGGGAATTACCGGTGCCCCAGGAACGGACCGGGTAGGTATCCTAGGTCCGGGGATCTGAGTTCCCCGTGCTGGAGCTTTGGGTGCTCTCTCCCGCTGGTGCTGTACCCGTTCAAAAGGTCTTGCTGATGCACCACACAGTGGCCGGAACACAGGGGTAACCGATACTGCTGGTGGGAAGGTTGCGGTAGGAGGGGGGCCAGGGACGGGCAACGGGACTAGTAGTGGTGTGGGTCTTGGGGCGACTATAGGAGGTATGCAAGTCGCAACCGACGGTGTCGCTGGAGTGATGATAGGAGCCAGGGTTAGATGAGGCATAGGGTCAGTAGTGTCTGGTGCCGGAATACCTTGTAGCTTTGACGTTCTTTTTTTGATCTAGCATCGATCAGTTGGTCTAATCGCTGGACTACTGGAACGACCCTGCGCAATTGATGAGGAGATTGCTAGAGAGCCCATCGATGCTTTTGTGAAGGAAAAGGTGTAGCTGTAGCCTTCACCCTTGAGGCTTTCCAGTATTCGTAAACCCACTAGCCTTAAGTATACCTTCCATTCTTCAGCCTGTGCACCAATGACCAATTCCATCCCGAAGTTCTCAGGTTTGATATGGACGAGTGGAAGTGGGGGCACAGCCTCTATCATCAGCACATCATTCTCAGCATCAATACTATACCCTCCTTCAAAAGACTTTTGGAATGCTGCTATCCAAGTCTTTAATGCCTGCTGATCCTTTAGCATCCGTGTGTATGCCTCCTCCTAGACTTTTACCCATTTCACTGCTCCGTAGTGATCTATTTGCAGAACATCTGCTGCTGCTGGTTGTTCTGGTTCTTTAGTTCCCATTTCACTTTGTCGATCGCGTGAGCTACCTTCCTGACGATATAAAGTTCAATGAACTTGAGCAAGAACATGGTAAACAGGGCACCTTCTGGCGGGGGAGGCGCCATGTTGCAGACAAGAATTGAATCTTGAAAAAAGGAGGGCAGAGCAATGTGAGGGAGTGTATTCATAAGATCAATACATTGAAGAGGTAACTGAATCGGGGCGGACTCTAAAAGCAACTGGTGGCCGTTCTGTTCGGTATGGCAAACATCTGCGAAAACAGCTACGCGAAATGTGTTGGCGGTGTTCTTGTCAAGGTCAGAGGCTATATCTAAGATCGCTTCCATTTGGGTTTAAAGTTCGGTAGTAGCCAAACCGCTCTCCACCCTGGACTATAAGTTCTAGACACAGTTACCTGTATTCACATAATATCAGTCCCGCAGGTCGATAAACGATTAATGAGGTCAGGAGATAAGCGACGAGGTCACTTGACCATGTACTGTAATGAGGGCACTCATAGGAAGATGGATCCCCAGGTTGTGACCGCGCCGAACAACTTCAAACTTATCGCCAAAAGTTCACACAGATGTAAGAGTAAAGTAAATGGGAAAACTTAATATTGTTAAGCCGGAGGCTTCACTCAATTAAGGCCTCATGAGGATTGATTGTTGGAGTAGCGCAGTTCTCGCATAGACTTTCTAGTACTTTGATCTTATGCCAGAAACTCCTCCATCATGTTACTGCAACCATTCGAGTACACTGTTCTCTGCTGAGGGTGGTCTAACACGTCTCCTGGTACACCCTTTAGGTCTGCACATGTCGATACTCTCTACTCGGCATTAACCTTATGTGGATATCATTTCTGTACCTTATTTCCATTTTGCCCACCGTAGTGAAAACCTCTTTGCATCGGTTCCTTCCCAGTGGCTAACAGTCCAGACACCTCATGAACTGGCCTACCTAGAACACCCATCCCATATGCTTTGATCTCTACATGACCTCGGAAGCTACCGCGAGCAGTTTATCTATCTACTATTTACGATTCTCGGGCTTCCACTGTGTTCCGTAGGATTCGGTGATCCAGGAGTGATCCAGCCAGCACTACCCATGACCACCACCTGGGATCCACCTTGCCTGTGTTAGCAATGATTGCTTTTAGTGTCTCGGCACTTCCCTTACAGAGCTTATGGTATTGTGGACACATTCAGGCTTCGTAGGTGTAAAACTCTCGCAGTCCCCCTGGCACCACCCGCGACTACCTGCGCGACCCACAGGGTTAACTCCGATTAACTCCATCAGGTTTGGTCGAATTTAATCTGAACAACTTGGAGGAGGTAGTCCACGTTACAGCCTGTGCCCCCTTACATATCGAGCGAACACCCTGTGGTCGACTAGACAGCAGCGATGTATATGGTGTTGCAAGTATGTCGCCCAAGATCCTTCTTGGACTAGACTACACAGGACTACACAACTGGTTGCCTACGATGTCTGGGCCTCAAGGCGGGGCCGGAGGGGTCTAATAGGAATAATGTCTCCTGTTTACAGCTTCTTCGGAGCCGCACACCTCCCCCAATAGCGTTTCCCAGAAAGCAATATTCTATTATTATACGTGGTTTTGTGTGAGAAACATTCTGGGCATTTTCTCCAACCCCCAGAGGGACTTTGAATCGAAACGTAGGGTAACTCAGGACTTTAGACAGGGTAACCCGAGCCTCATGGCAGGGTAACCTGATCCTGAGGGTAGGGTAACCATGTCCAGTGGACCATGACTTTACCCTGTTCCTATGTCTACCCCATTGCCGGAGATAGATACTTTGTGACCTTTCTCCCGCTACCTGCTCTAGCAGAGTAACTGCCACTTCAGTGTTCCCTAAGTACGCTGGCATCACTCTTGGATATATCCAAGTACCTAAGTACCTTGCCAGCAATTTCAGTTCATATCAGGATGGAGTCTATTGGGTCTTCACAGGTCAAGTACTTACTTGCCCGCCAGTTCCTCCCAGTCCGCCTCATGGCTGCATGTATGGGTGTAGGTTCTAGCTGCTATAGTGCATGTATGCTAGGTCCTCACAATTGGATATCAAGCACCACCTACTAGCAGACAAGAACCATATTAACGGAAGACTGTAACTCCACGGCTATTGCTGTCAGAGGGACATTCTTTATATCATCCAATAACTAGCATCGCATAGGGCTAGAGCACCCAGTATACCCTTTTGCATCTAAGGGTGTCACAGCCACTAGACTAGGATGACATAGCTTTGGGTTTTTGGTTGCATGTATAGGTAGTAGGGTTGGGGAGGAATCTCTAACCATTCGAGGGGTAGCTTAACAGCACCACAGGATAAGGGAACTTTATCAAACCTGACCGATGATTGCAGCTACAGATGAGGGAGAGGTTCACGAAGTTGAGATTTGTTAGTCGAGACCTTTGCTTCGTTATATAAATAGATGCACCCCTTTATAAATTACTTTTCTTGTCCAACCTAGTAATTTACGGCCTATACTAGTACTTAGGAATTACAGTTTTGTCTCCTCTTTCTGTCACCGGAATCTGCAAAGCCGGAACTGGAATCCTGGAACCTGGGTCCTGATCTCTCGAAATCTGGGCATGAACACTTCTTGTTTATGTACTTGTACCCCTCTCATGTCCTATGTACATTGGCGTTCCTTTGACTAACTGCCCTAGACACTACACAAACTATGCCGGTTATACATAGTTGAGTCTGCAAGGATCTAACCTGCACCATACCGCGTCACATTCCCTCAACACTTCTCCTGAGCTCTGCACTCACATGGACTAAACTGCCAGCCTGTCCAACAGAAAGTGAGGCAATCTGAACCGCGATTTGAGATGCCGCAATCTCTCGCATCTCTGTCACTTCTTCTACAAGACAGTAAACCTCCCCACGACCGCTGAGCACTCCGGCGACCAACAGTTAGAACAACCATCCCATACCCTGACTGAGGAATGACGGACTATCAGCCTCACAGGCTAGGGACTTGAGGCTCACCTAGCCATTACTGTACAAGATCTGGGCAGTGCTAATGCGACCATCCCCTTACTAAAGAATGGTCTCACCAGTACTAGGACAGGTTCTGCTACATCCCCTGTGGGTAGTAACAAAGACTAGATCAAAAATTAGGAGATGTTTGCTAATACCAGGGACAATACTGTACCTTTTCCACCTAGACCTGTGTGAAACTATACAGAGACCACTATAGGCTCCACAGTAAGCCACACCCTCTAGGGTGCAACCTTGGTCTTCTAACTGGGCCCGCCTTCCTGCAAGTACAATTGAATGTCACTACAGTGATTGTTGACTAGGCTGACACAGAGCCCCTTTTCACGGAACTTGAACAAGCTGTGGGCGATTGGAACAGGCTGGCAGTAGCAAAGAGGGGAATAAGGGACCTGGTCCAGAAAAAACAGAATGTTGGTAGAATACGTCATGGCCATTCTGCAACTGGCCCCTACACCAACTAGAATGAAGCCACTAAACAAGGTGCACTGTACCTAGGTCCCAGTTCTGAACTGAAAGATGCCTGCACTAGCATTGTGGACCCTCTAGAGACCCTGATAGCTTATGCCAACATGTTGTAGAAGTTGGAGAACAACATGCAGGCCTGCGTGATCCACAAGAATGGTTCCTCCTCCTCCTGTTACACTACTGCGGCCACTCAATCCTGACCAATCACCCCTGATCCTACCACCACCACCACTGCTGGTACTACCGCTGGGCCTATGGACCTCCCCTGGAGTCAACGAACCTCGACCGATCCCAAGCAGGACAACTGAATAAGAGCAGTCCTCAGGCTCGATTATGGAGGGCATAGCCATAGGGCGAGATGGTGCCCAAATAAGGAACCTGGTGGCATGCAAGGTGTCATCACCATTTCTTTAGGCTCTCCTATGATCATGGATGGCACCTGCCCTCAGACTAAGTAGTCCGAAAACTGGTTATTCATGTGAACAATATGCCACTGGTGTGGAACATGTTAGGTTCTTTCCTTGTTTATCTATATCTACTGTGACTTTGTGTCACCGACGGTGAGAGGGGAGGAGGGTTTCGTACGTCATGGAGGACTCAGAACAAAATGTTGCGAGAACTGAGTAAGGCTAACCGGCCAAGAGTACCGGCAAGGCAGATTGGTTATTTTTTCGCACCATGACTCACATTACGGTCATGGGGTCTCTCTCCCGTCTCACAGTAGTTAGTCGCTGGTAAGTTGTGATTGGTTAATGCATTTGGACAATGTGCAGTTGCGAGGTCGCATGATACAATAACTTTCACACATGACTCAACTAGTGAGTCATGGGTCTCACACATGTGATGCACTTAGCACACATGACTATAACAGGTGGCTTAGAGGTATGAGTTGCAGGGTTAGGATTGGTGGAAAGAATGAGTGTGAAAGGGGTCACTAGGACCCAGGAGGATGAGCTCTTCACCCTATTACCTTTGTATCTTCTTACCTATATCTTTAGACAGTTCAACTAAGTAGCTACATTTCGTATCTACTCATATAAGCAAGTCAGAAGATAGGAGCCTCGAGTACTTAGCTATCTGACTCCGAAGAAGATGTGTGGCTTTGAGTGTTCAAAGCTAAGGTATCGTCGCCAGCGTGAGAGGAGTGCTAACCGGTAGGGATTTTACATTTGATAGGGTCATAACAAAACGGGTGCCATGATATGAGGAAACTAGAGAGTAGCGTAGGCAATCCTACGTTGAAAGTAAAACGCATTTCGAAGTCAATGAAAGCACCGACTATCTGGAATTCCAGTGTTAGGCCCAGAGCTGGAGGGAGCAGCGAGCTCATAAGGAACTGACCAAGCTCCAAGCCCTGTTACAGCTGAAGAACAACAAGAAGAGGAAACTTCATCTTCTAATAAAGAAATAGAAACAAGGATGTCAGGAACGGGAGCAGCAGCCCTGCAGGTTCAGGCTATGGGAGGGACACCCAAACAGATTGCAACCCTGCTAGCTACGCTACAGACGTGGTGAGCCAGCAGTGGAAACAGACCAGAAGCTAAAGAAGCCTATCTGTTCAGGGGGGTAAGGGGGAAGTTATGATAATTTCTCTGCCAGCGCGAATAATCCTTCCGAGTCAAGGGCTGTGGGAACAATTGGGACACTACGAAGGTACCCTACCCAGAATCGTGGTTCTGTGACGCTGCCGGCCAATAGATGACCACCTATATCGTAGGTTCCAAAGAATGAGAATAGAAAATATAGGAAAGCTTCCAGGAGGTCTTGCAGGAATGATTTGGAGACCTCGATACAAGCCTAGTGGCCCGGAACAAGTTAGAAGGCATACAACAAGTAAGGAAGAATCTGATAGACTTTGGGAACGAGTTCCAATATGTAGCTATTGAGGCCGAATACGATGGTGAAACACTCCACAGATACTTACTGCAGGCATTTACCACCCAGCTAGACCAAGCATGGGGTACGGCAGAAACCAAACATGAGACAAGGGTGGATTTCCCAATATGGGCAAGGAAAGGAGAGTAACGGTGGGCAATGATGAGATATGTCCACCACAGGAAGACCCCAATGAACGACTATAAGACCACACCAAGGAACCAGGATGGAACATTTCAACAGACACCCTTAATAATGACCCAGGATGGTGATGCAAGGGACCTGAATGCAACTGGAACAAGGCTAAACTTAAACCTGTCCCAACAGGAATACGAAGAAAGGATCAATGTTCGGCTAGGCCTGGAATATGGAAAGAGTGGTCACATATTGTATAACTACCAACTACCAAGGGACAGAGAAGACAGAGTACAATCAGACAGCACAGTACCTGTGGGACAAGGAAAGCAAACACGACTCCTAACTGAGCTACGCAAAATGAATCGCGACAACGAGAACAACGAAGTGGAAAAAGATGACTGTTGCCAGGAACAAGTAGTCAGAGGGACAGGACATGGCTGAAACCCATCATCTTGGCCAATTACTACAGGACACCGGAAGCGGAATCCTGCAAACGTGAAGGAAATTACAATATGGTTGAGGCACTACTACACAGAAGAAGTGAAACAGTCACGATATACGTAATGATCGATTCAGGAGCAACAGAAAACTTCCTTGGTAAAGAAATATGTGACGAACAATGCCTCCCCACTATTAAGGCAAAGAAACCTTACGACATACACCTAGCCAATAGAACGAAGAGGGTCATCGAACCGATTACCCACAAGGCGCAAGTAACTATAGATATCGGTGGCCATAGGGAAGTGGGAACCTTTCCGCTGGCCAACCTCCAAGGCCACAAGCCAGTCTTCAGAATGCTAGGTCCAAGACAGCATAGCCCTGCAATAGAGTGTGAAAACAACAAAATTACGTTTGCAAATGAACATTATGCAGCAGAGTATCTACACAGTTCACCGGTAGTATATACCACCTCCTCAACAGGGATGTGAAATGGAACTGGCGAGAACAACAAGAAAAACCACTTGACGAGCTGAGAATGAAAATAACCACGGAACCCATATTTGTGTATTTTGACCCAGAAACAGAAACCAGGATTGAAACCGATGCATCCAAATATGTATACTTGGGCATACCATCAGCAAGGTATGAAGACGGACAATGGAGACTACTCGCACATCAGTCTAAAATGATGACACAAGTTGACCGCAAATATGACATGCATGACAAGAAACTACCAGCGATAGTTCAAGCTGTCAATGAATATGTTCTATATTATTTTGTGTTCTGTATGTTCTATATGTACGGGTAGCAACCCGGAAGGCATTGTGGTAATACAGGATAGTGGTATTGAGGGTTTGTATTCCTAATGGTCAGAGGGGTTTGAGATGGCCTGTAACATGTTCGGGTCAGGCCCTAGTCACGTAGCGGTACGATAGAAACAGATGGCTTCGTGGTCAACACAAAGCGAGCGCTGCTTGCTAAAGGAGACTTCGAACGGGGTGTAATAGGAGATCAAAGAAGTAACCATTCAA
Organism: Tuber magnatum; assembly: GCA_003182015.1. Lineage (NCBI taxonomy): Eukaryota > Fungi > Ascomycota > Pezizomycetes > Pezizales > Tuberaceae > Tuber > Tuber magnatum. The sequence goes on along the minus strand of PYWC01000068.1, from coordinate 821,032 downwards.
CCAAGTATATTTTAAGAATACTGTCTGTCGAAGTCTGCTGTTTCCATTGTGGGAATCAGCGGTCTTTAAATACAGCATATCGCTTATCTCCAGTATGAGCGATATTGCAAAACGATATGTGTATCAACCCATAGCACATGAAACAATTCCTGTATCAACCGATACTGTGACGCTAAACATAAAACAATCTTTGCATCAAGCGATAGGACACGAAACAATACAAGTATCAACCGATACTGTGAAACCAAACATAAAACAAAGTTTGTATCAAAGGATAGCACACGAAACAATACAAGTATCAACCGATACTGTGAAACCAAACATAAAACAAGATGTGTATGAAACAATAGCACACGAAACAATACAAGTATCAAATGATACTGTGAAACCAAACATAAAACAATGTGTGTATCAACCGATAGCACACGAAACAATACAAGTATCAAATGATACTGTGAAACCAAACATAAAACAATGTGTGTATCAAACGATAGCACATGAAACAATACAAGTATCGAACGATACGGTGAAACCAAACATAAAACAAGGTGTGTATCAAGCGATAGCACACGAAACCATACAAGTATCAACTGATACTGTAAAGCCAAACATAAAACAACCTAGTACCCGTACCGGTTACATCTCCCACTATGTTTGCTCCTGTATTTAGAGAGCTCACTCATGCTAGTGCGAGTGTAATGAAGTATCATTCTCCTCATGATTACCTCCACAGAACCGGTTATGAGACTTTGCATGTTCTGCACAAGCATCGAAGAATTGCCCATTCGATACACGGTTTTCTCACCTGTGCTGCTTTTGCAAACGCTTTTTTCACTCCTACTACTCATTTTCCCCCCTCTTTTCTCTATTTCGACACCAGGTCTTAGTTGTGTACTCAATATTCCCAGATTGTAATGTCTCTAGTTCTCGATTCCTCTTATCCGCCAGTGGGCCACCAAACTTTTCCCCTTTTAAGTTACTGAAACTTTGGACCTTGGCGTCAGCGGATGTTGGATCAACCCAAGGAGTTGAATATGTGTTGGCTAGTTTCTGGATGTGAGAAGGTACCAGACAAAGAAAGTACTGATCCTGCAGTTGTTTTGGCCTACAACAAGCACTTGCGTAAGTGTTTGTGGATCACCGCCAAAATCTGGAATACAAGGGAAATGCACACCTGTGCCTAATATACTTTCGATAACTATCATCAGGATCCCAAGTCCTTGTGGGACAAGCCTGCTGTGGGCTATCGAACACACCTGGGACTTCAACTCTACCATTTTCACCGCTCTCTCTTCTACTGCGGTCTCGAGAAGCAGGGTGCTATGGCCAAGTATCTGCATGAGATCGAGTGGGTGATTGAATGCCTCCAAGTGGCTGAGGAAGAGATCAAATCACGTGAAAAGACATTTTATTTACTCAATAGACTACTAGCATCATAGTGGGAATGGCGAGACCTGTAGGCTACCTTTATCAAGCAAGATAAGCCTGATGACCTGGTCACAGCAAGCAAGGCTCAAGAAGCTTTACTGAGTTACAATAAAGTTGGAGATACATCTGATGACATTGTGATGGTTGCAAAGAATATGCAAGTCCAGAAACTTGATTATGGGCAATCAGGTTCAGCTTCAGCATGAAATGGTGGGGATAGTCCTGTTGCTTCCTATTACTGCCACAAGAGAGGTCACCGGAAAAGGGAGTGCCGAAAGGTTAAGTCCGATACAGGAAGAGTTGTGCGTCTGAAAAGAGTCTCTATTGCAGCTCAGGCCACCCGCGCTGTACCATCCAATACTTCGCTCTTTACCACATTTGGTTCCCCTCCATTTCAATGGGGTTCGGATAAGTGGTTACTAGACACTGGGTGTAGTACCCACATTACTAGGGTCCAGAGAAATTTTAAGACATATGTGCCAATTCCTGAGGGAGGATACTGAGTTCATATGGCAAACAATTCGGAGATTAGTGCCATTGACCATGGTGATGTTGAGCTGATTGTTTGGGATGCAAGGAGAAAGGAGCTTGTTTGCCTTGTTGATACTGGTGTCTTGCATGTTCTAGCTTGTGGCAAGAACAGTGTACTCTCAGTCTCAGAGTTACGCGATTCTGGGGTGTGGACAGAATTTTAGCGAAGTGGAGGAGTCGTATGGACGTCAAGCAAGGGGTTAAGCATAGAAGTCGAGAAGAGTAGAGGACTATACTTGGTTAAGTCATTTTCGCAGACCATTGACTTTGGCTCTGAGTTCAAGGGGAAAGCTATGGCAGTCCAGGTGGAACGTAATGAAAAAGCAGTAAAGGAATCGGCACTTTGGTACTTCCGGTTAGCACACCTTGGTAGTAATGCAGTTCAACGGCTCTCCATTCAAGAAAACGATATACCAAGACACAAACATATACCCCCATGGATTTGTGTTCATTGTGTATATGGGAAAATGGTACAAAGGCCTTTTCCCTCTCCCAGTGTAACGGGGGCACGCCTAGGAAGATGGATCCCAAGGCTGCGACCGCACCAAGCAACTTGAAACTTATCGCCAAAAGTTCACACAGATGTAAGAGTAAAGTAAACGGTAAAACTTAATATCGTGAAGCCTGGCGCTACACTCAATTAAGGTCTCGAGAGGATTGATTGTTGGAGTAGGAGAGTTCTTGCATGGACTTTCAGGTAGTTCTATCTTATGCCAGAAACTGCCCCATCAGTTTACTCCAACTGTTTGAGTACACCCTTCGGGCATGCATGTGTTGACACACTCTAGTCGGTGTTCACCTTATGCGGTTATCGTTTCTGGGGTCCATTTCCATTTTGCCTGCCGGAGTGAAAACTTCTGCGCATCGGTGTCTTGCCAGTGGCTAACAGTCAAGGCACCTCATGAACTAGACTATCTATGACACCCTTCCCATATGCATTGATCTCTACTTGACTCCGGAGGCTACCGTGAGCGGTTTATCTATTTACTCTTTACGGGTCGTGTGCTTCCGGTGTCTTCCGCTGGGCAAGATAGTCCGGGAGTGATCCAATGGGCGCTACCCATGACCACTACCTTGGATCTACCTTACCTGTCGTAGGAATCATGCTTTTAGTGTCTCTGCACTTCCCTTTCAGAGCCTATAGTGTTGGGAGCACGTTAGGGCTGGGTAGGTATAAAGCTTTCCCAGTCGCCCCGGCACCACCTGGGACTACCTTCTGGACCCCCACGGTTAACACCCGTTAACTCCGTCAGCTCTGGCCCGCTTTACTCTGAACAACTTGGAGGAGGTACTCCACCTTCTACCCTATGCCCCCTTATATGTCCTGCGCACAGCTTACGGTCAACCGGATGGCAGCGACGTATACGGTGTTGCAAGCATGTCTCCAAAGACTCCTCTTTGCTACACTGCAGACAACTACACAACCCTTTGCCCATGACGTCCCCGCCTCAAGGCGGGGCCGGAGGGGTATGATAGGAATAATGTCTTCAATTTACGGCTTCTTCAAAGCTACGTAGCTCGCCCAATAGCACCCCCCGAAACCCCAGATTCCAGTATCATGCATGGCTTCGCGTGATAAACATTCCAGTCAATTTTCGCAAACTCCCCGAGGGACTTAGTATTGAAAGGTAGGGTAACTCCGGACTCGGGGCAGGGTAACCCAAGACCCAAGGCAGGGTAACCTGATCCCGAGGGTGGGGTAACCTTGTCCAGCGGACAAGTTAACTTTTCCCTGTTACTCTGTCTATCCCATCGCCGGCGATAGACCTTTCTGACCTGTCTTCAGTTACCCGGCCTAGCTGAGCAACTGCCCCTTCAGAAGTCTCTAAGTACGCTGACACCGCTACCGGGTGAATCCAGGTGTCTAAGTCCCTGACCAGCCAATTCTGTTCATTCTTGGAACCCGGGTATAACGGGTCTCCATAGGTCAAGTACTTACTTGCCTGCTAGTTCCTATCAGTTCGCCTCCTGGCTACCTCTATGGGTATAGGTTCCGCTTGCCATAGCTCATGTATGCTGGCTCGTTACACCCAGAGACCTCACGTGCAATAGTAGCTCCTAAGCTTGTCCACAGTGATATTGCTGGCCCAATTGATCCTAAGTCCCTGGGTAGATCCTTGTAATTGCTCATGTTTACTGATGACCTTTCACGATATCAAGTTGGCTACCTATTAAAGAAAAGGTATGAGGCATTCAACCGTTTCAAGGAATACAAAGCACTTGTCGAAAAGCAGCAAGAGGGCCTACTAGGAGGTTGAGAACAGACAGGGGTGGAGCGTACTCTTCCCCTGAGTTCCCGTTATCTGCAGCGCCAGGAGGGTATCGGGATACAGAGAACTGCTACCTATTCTCCACACTCCAATGGTATCAGTGAGAGGGCCAATCCAACTCTTATTGGTACTACGAGGGCGCTCCTTCATGCTGTCAATGCACCCATGATATATTGGGCTGAGGCAACCGTGACAGCTATTGACGTTCACAATTGCATTCCTACCCTGGCGATTCCTGCTCATTGTACATCCCACGAGTTACGGTTTCGCAGAAAACCTTCATAGGCATATCTTCAGGTCTGGGGGTGTGTTGCATATGTTCAGATTGCAAAAGAAACCAGAAACAAGTTTGATAAAACTGTGAGGAAGTGTGTTTTTATTGAGTATACAAACACGGCTACTCAGCACCGCCGCTATGACCCTACTGCCAAGCTCCTCCATGTCTCGTGAGATGTTTTCTTCCAAGAATCAAGCTCCTACTACACCCTCAAGACTTATGCTGGAGAAGCAAGAACCCAATATTATGTTCCCCCAATTGAACCATGGAAGAGAAACTAGCATGAAATGATAAGTTTGATGAGCAAGACCAGATGATACAGGTGCAAGTCCCACTTGTCCAAGATCGTCAACAAGATTTGGGGGAGCTCAGCGGGCAGCATAATGGTTTACCATCAAATAAGAAGTCTTCAAGAATGCTAAGAGAGTTGGCATCCGACGAGGAGGGTAGCTTTTGGAAAACTCAAAAAGGAAATCTGCCGCCTACAACAGGGGGGTCAGAGCTTGCGCAGTCAAAAACATGATACGGCAGAAGAAATTGCAGATGATACTACAGTGTCGGTCACATATATGATTGAGGCTGGACCAAGGGGCTACAAAGCTGCAATGAAGTCTGATAAATGTGAGCAGTGGCAGAGAGCTATTAATTCGGAGTATGCCTCATTAGAGAAGAATCAAGTGGTAAGCTTTATTGACAAGATCCCGGAAGGAAAGAGCGTGACCTCAACCAGGCTAATACTGCAGCGAAAGTTGCACCCTGCTGGATAGACAACTTCATACAAAGCCAGACTTGTGGCACTGGGGTTTTATCAAGTTAAAGATGTGGATTTCACAGAAACATTCATACCTGTAGCCAGTTTGTCCAGTGTGCGCATTGTACTATCAGTTGCAGCAGCTGGCAAGTATGAAGTGCATCAGATGGACATGGTTACAGCATTCCTGGGAAGCAAACTTCAGGAAGAGGGTTATGTGCAGCTACCAGATAGTAGGTTTAACGGTCAGCTCGCCTGCCTCAATCGTAGTCTGAATTGACTAAAGCAGTCTACCTGATGCTGGTACACTACGATTGACTGGTTTCTAACATCATGATTAGACTTTCAGTGTGGCAAGTTTGATTGTTGCATTTGTGCTAATGCGAAGAGTACCATACTGGCTCTGTATGTTGATGACCTGCTTATAGCTAGACTACTAGAGGATGCAAAGAAGGTAGTGGAGTGATTGAAGATGCAGTTTGAAATGGTTGATTTGGGTCTGTTTATCACTTCCCTGGTATGGTTGTGACAAGGGATTTGAAAAATGGTGTGATATGGTTGACACAAGAGGGCTATAAAGCTCAGGTGTTAGAAAGATTTGGTATGACAGAGTGCAGACTTGTGAAGACTCAGATAGAAAAGGGGAAGCCTATTGTGCAAACAGAGAAGGATATACCTTGCGTTAAGAGTCTCTATGTACAACTGATTGGCAGTTTGGGATGGATTGCAGGTGGCATATGGCCAGATATTGCGTTTACTGTCTCCTACCTTCGTCGGTTTAATGCAGATCCAAGGCAACAATACTAGTTTTGTGCCAAGGGAGTTCTGAGATACCTGGCGGGAACAGGGAGCCATAGACTACAGCTTATTATGGGGGGAGATTCTGGGGAAAGGTGTAATGGGGGCACACCGAGGAAGATGGATCCCAATATTGTGACCGCACAAAACAACTTCAAACTTATGGCCAAAGTTCGGACAGATGTAAGAGTAACGTAATGGTAAAACCTAATATCTTTAAGCCTGATGGTTCACTCGGTTAAGGTCTGGAGAGGATTGATTGTTGGAGTAGTAGAGTTCTCGCATAGGCATCCAAGCAGTTTTATCTTATGCCAGAAACTCTCCCATCTGTTTACTCCAACTGTTCAAGAACACCCTTCTGCGCTAAGGGTGGTCCAACAAGGCTCCTGGCACACCCTTCAGGCATGCATGTATCGACACACTCTAGTTGGCGCTCACCTTATACAGTTATCATTTGTGCGGCGCATTTCCATTTTGCCCGCTGGAGTAAAAACCTCTTCACATCGGCATCTTGCTAGTGGCTAACAGTTCAGACATCTGATAAACTGGACTATATACAAGAACCCTTCCTATGTGCATTGACCTCTACTTGACCTCGGAAGCTACCACAAGTGGTTTACCTATCTACTGTTTATGAGTCTCGAGCTTCCCGTGTCTTCCGTAGGATGTGGTGGTCCAGAAGTGGTCCAATAGGCGCTATCCATGACCACTCCCTGGGGTCCACCTTACCTGTGCTAGGAATCATGCTTTTAGGGTCTCTGCACCTCGCTTGGAGAGCAAATGGCATTGAGAATACTTTCGGCCTTGGTAGATGTAAAAGTCTCCTAGTCCCCCCAGCGCCACCTGGGACTACTTGCGGGACCCCCTCGGTTAACTCCCATTAACTGCGTCAGTTTTGCTCTGTTTTGCTGTGAAAACTTGAAGCGGGTACTTGTAACCGGGGCACCTCTAGGAAGATGGATCCCAAGGTTGCGACTGTACCGAACAACTTCAAACTTGTCTCCACAGGTTCACACAAATATAAGAGTAAAGCAAAAAGCAAAACTTAATATCATTAAGCCTGACGCTTCACTCAATTAAGGTCTCGAGAGGATTGATTGTTGGAGTAGGAGAGTTCTCGCATAGACTTTCCAGGTCGTTTTATCTTGTGCCAAAGACTTCTCCATCAGTTTACTCCAACTATTCGAGCACACCCTTCTCCGCTAAGGGTGGTCCGACATGCCTCCTGGCACACCCTTCAGGCATGCATGTGTCGACACACACTAGATGGCGTTCACCTTATGCAGTTATCATTTCTGTGGCGTATTTCCATTTTGCCCACCGGAGTGAAAACATCTTTGCACTGGTGTCTTGCCAGTGGCTAACAGTCAAGGCACCTCATGAACTGGACTATCTATGACACCCTTCCCATATGCGTTTATCTCTACTTGACTCCGGAAGCTACCGGGAGCGGTTTATCCATCTACTATTTACAGGTCTCAGGCTTCCAGTGTTATCTGCAGGACACGGTAGTCCGTGAGTGATCCAATGGGCCCTACCCACGACCATTACCTTGGATCTACCTTACCTGTGGTAGGAATCATGCTTTTAGTGTCTCTCCACTTCTGTTTCAGAGCCAATAGTATTGGGGACACTTCTCGGCTTGGTAGGTGTAAAACTCTCCCCGTTACCCCGACACCAGCGGGGACTACTTTTGGGACCCACACGGTTTAACACCCCTTAAGTGCGCCGGTTTTGGTCCGTTCTACTCTGAATAACTTAGAGGAGCTACATTACCTTCCACGCTATGCTCCCTTATATATCCCGCGAACAGCTTAAGGTTGACTGGACTGCAGCGACGTATATGGTGTTGCAAGCAGGTCTCCAAAGATTCCTCTTTGCTCGACTGCGCACAACTACACAACCATTTCCCCATGATGTCCGGGCCTCAAGGCGGGGCCGGAGGAGTATGACAGGAATAATGTCTCCAATTTACAGCTTCATCAAAGGTATGTAGCTCGCCCAACAGCATCCCCCGGAATGCCAGATTCTAGTATTATGCATGGCTCCGTGCGAGAAACGTTGCTGTCATTTTTCCCGAACTCCCCGCGGGACTTCGTATTGAAAGGCAGGGTAACTCAGGACTTTGGGCAGGGTAACCCAAGCCCCATGGCAGGGTAAGCTGGCCCTGAGGGTAGGGTAACCCTGTCCAGTGTGTGTAAGGACCCAGCATACGTGAGCTAGGGCAGCCGGAACCTACACCCATACAGGTAGCCTTGAGGCGAACTGTTAGGTACTTGTAGGTAAGTGATTACTTGACCTACGGAGACCCGATGGCCCGGGCTCCGAGATGAGCAGACTTAGTGGACAAGTATTTAGGTACATGGCTACGCCCAAGGTTGGTGTCAGCGTACTTAGGGACCTATGAAGGGCCAATACACAGCTAGGCTGGGTAACTAGAGAAAGGCCGAGTGTGTCTATCCCCGGAAGAGGGATAGATAGGGTAACAGGAGAAAATCCACTTGTCCACCGGACAAGATTACCCTACCCTCAGAACAGGGTTACCCTGCCTTGAGGCTTGGATTACCCTGTTCAAGGACCTGAGTTACCCTACCTGCCAATACGAAGTCCCTCGGGGAGTTTGGGAAAAATGACTGGAATGTTTGTCACACGAAGCCATGCATAATACTGGAATCTGGGGTTCCGGGAGATGCTATTGGGCGAGCTACGCAGCTACGAAGAAGCTGTAAATTGAAGACATTATTCCTATCATGCCCCTCCGGCCCCGCCTTGAGGCCCGGACGTCATGGGCAAACGGTTGCGTAGTTGTGTGCAGTCTAGCAAAGGAGGATCTTTGGAGACCCGCTTGCAACACCGTATACGTTGCTGCCGTCCGGTCGACCGTAAGCTGTTCGCAGGATATATAAGGGGGCATAGGGTGGAAGGTGGAGTACCTCCTCCAAGTTGTTCGGAGTAAAACGGACCAAAACTGACGGAGTTAACGGGAGTTAACCGTGGGGGTCCCGAAGGTAGTCCCGGGTGGTGCCGGGACGACTGGGAACGTTTTGCACCTACCACGCCCAAGGATGTCCCCAACGCCATAGGCTCTGAGAGGGAAGTGCAGAGACACTAAAAGCATGATTCCTACCGCAGGTAAGGTGTATCCGAGGTAGTGGTCGTGGGTAGCGCCCATTGGATCACTCCTGGACCACCGTACCCTGCGGAAGACACCGGAAGCCCGAGACTCGTAAATAGTAGATAGATAAACCGTTCACGGTAGCTTCCGGCATCAAGAAGAAATCAACGCGCATGGGAAGGGTGTCATAGATAGTCTAGTTCAGCAAGGGGTCTTGACAGTTAGCCACTGGCAAGTCCCCGATGCGCAGAGGTTTTCACTCCGGCGGGCAGAATGGAAATGCGCCGCAGAAACGATATGCACATATGGTGAACGCCGACTAGAGCGGGTCGACACATACATGCCCGGAGGGGGTGTCAGGAGACGTGTCGGACCGCCCTTAGCGGAGAAGGGTGTGCTCGAACAGTTGGAGTAAACTGATGGGGGAGTTTCTGGCATAAGATAAAACTACCTGAAAGTCTATGCGAGAACTCTCCTACTCCAACAATCAATCCTCTCGAGACCTTAATTGAGTGAAGCGTCAGGCTTAACGATATTAAGTTTTACCGTCTACTTTACTCTTACATCTGTGTGAACTTTTGGCGATAAGTTTGAAGTTGTTTGGTGCGGTCGCAACCTTGGGATCCATCTTCCTAGGGGTGCCCCCGTTACAGTATATCGTTAAGCGAGCTCCTCGCTTAACTCCTCTCCTGATTAATTGTTTTTCGACCTTCGGCACTGACCTTGCGTGAATACTGGTAACCTTGTCTCGAACAAGTAGCCCAGGGTGGAAAGCGCAATGGCTAGTATCGAACGTCGACCCAGAATGGAATCCAACTCGGATTCAGACCTTGACCTTGACGAGAACTCCGCCAACACATTTCGTGCTTCGGTGTTCGCGGACGTCCGCGGTATTGAATGGGACGGTCACCAATTGCTCCTGGAGGCCGCCCCTATTCAACTACCTGATGAATGTGTTGATCTTATGATTACAGACCCTCGCGCTGCGGCGCTTTCGTTCTTCCAAGACGCCGCCCTCGTCCACAACATGCTCCCTCCTCCACCGCAAGGAGTACCCTTTAGCGAGTTCTCCCGCGAGTTCGTCGAACCTTACATCGTCCGGGAGGTATCCAAGTCGATTGAGGATGCGAAGCGGGAACTGAAGAACTGGAATGCCCAGCAGCAGCAGGTGTTCCGTAAACAGATTACTACGGCAGCGGTGGAATGGATGAAGGTACAGCAGGAGGCATACCTGCGAATGTTAAGAGACCAGAAGGCATTGAAGGATCGTATGGCAGCGCTGGAAAGGGCCTTCGCGGGAGGTTATAGTATTGATGCTGAGAATGACGTACTGATGATAGAGGCGGCGCCCCCACTCCCACTTGTCCACACGAAGCTGGAGAACTTCGGGATGGAACTGGCTATGAGAGCCCGGGATGAACAGTGGAGGGCGTACCTAAGCCCCGTGGGCATACGGATGTTGGAAAGCCTCAAGGGGGAAGGATACAGTTATACCTCGTCCTTCACAAGAGCATCAACAGGCTCGCTGTCTGTCCCCTCCTCGATCGCCCGCAGTCGTTCAGGAAGTCCGGCGATTGGACCAACCGATGGGCGTCGGGTTAAGAAAAGGACGTCCAAGCCAAAGGGTATCACAGCACCAGATACACCTGACCCTACTCCTCGGCCGACCCCTGCTCCCATTAACCCCCCTGCAACACCGTCGGTTGCAACTCCCGTACCTCCTATTGCGGCCCCAAGACCCACACCTTTACCAGTTTCATTGCCCCCTCCTGATACCTTCCCTGTCGCAGCTTTCCCGCCAACAGTATCGGCTACCCCAGGGTACCGACCGCTGCGTGCGGCTTCACCTGGATTCTTTGAACAGGTCAGGCGCCAGGAAGAGCGAGCACCCATGGCTCCATCACGAGGGACTCCGATCCCCGGACCTGGGACACCCGCTCGTTCCGTTCCTTGGGCACCCGTGATTCCCTCTGCCCCCTCAAAACCAACTCTTCCCTCCATCCTCCCCACGATCACTAGTGGTGAGTCGGACAGCCAAGACGAGTACTGTCTGTCGGGCTGCAAATCGGAAGAAACCCGTATGGGGTGGATTCATTACCACACGTACGGGTGCAGGAAGGGACCACGGACCCCGGTAAGGCACCGAAGAAGACAGAAGGAGGGAGACGGACGACCAACATGTGGGTACTGTGGGTCATGGAGACACGCGGGGCCCCCAATGCAACCTTTGAGTTGTCCAGAGCTTCAGTCGTTTCTGGCGATAACTCAGGCGGCTCCGAACCCAACTCCTGAGAGTGGGCAACGACCTGTTCCACCACCGGCATCAGTACCATCAGGGGCTAACCCCCCCGAGGATGGGAATCAGGATGGCCAGGAGGAAAGGTTTGATGGGTATGATAGACCCCGCGAGACCCCAGGTGGAAATACCGGGGGTAGTGGAGGTGGAAATGGACCACCTGTCGGTGGTACTACGGGAGCAGGTGGAGATCCTGGGGACTCTGACCATGATAGCTCGGATGATGATGATGCCGATTCTCTCCCCGACTTGACCCCTTTTCTCGGCGCTCGCAAGGATGACTGGAGCGACGAGAAGAAACGACGGTGGGACCGCCGTGCTAAGAAGCTGTCAAGGGAACTACGGAGTAGGGCGGCTGCACGACCATCATCTAGACAACGGCAGAAGAAGCCGGAAAAGCTGAGCGGCATTCCGGCGTTTAAGGGAAAGGTCACCGAACTCGCCAGCTTCCTGACGCTGGTAGAGGTTAAGTTCGAGTACTTTGCTGGGTGCAGGTTGACCGATATGGACAAGGTAAACCTGGTGATCCCCCTTCTAGAAGATACTGCCCGAACATGGTATCTTGGGCTGCACTCCCACATCAATAAGGAGGCAGCCAAGCGTACCGGAGTTCCAGTTAATAACAGTAACCCGTTAAGAACGTGGAAAGGATTCCGGGAACGGCTTGAACGGAGTTTCGGCGGTGACCAAGCGGAACGAGACCGATCCCTCCTTGAGTGGCGAGACCTAGTGATGAAGCCACATCACATCGATGAGTACCTGGACAAGATAATTGACTATATGTATAAGCTTAGCTATACAGACCCTGTGCAGGTACGAGATAAGGTACGGTCGGGCATTACTCAAGAAGTGAGGAACGCGTGGGCACTGAAGGAGCCCCATCCTACCGACTTGAACGACTACCTTGATCTTCTTCGGAAGGTTGGACACACACTGGAAGACAACACCCGGTTCAGCAACCGAGTTATCCACCCTGTCCAACGGTCTCAACCAACGGACAAGAAGGAGGATAGGTCCTCAACTTCCGGAAGGTTTAAAAAGAAGGATAAAGGTTCGGGCAGACAGAACCAGCGGTCTGCCAAACCTACTAATTTCAATGCGGGGAAACAGGCAAAGCCGGGGACTTCTGAGTATGCCCTGGCGCATAAGGAAATCCCGTCGACTTTGACCGAACGTCGGAGAAAGCACAACCAGTGCACCAAGTGTGGACAAACGGGTCACTTTTGGAGAAAGTGCACCGCGACGTCCCCAGTCGTTAGTTCGTCCAAACAGGCTCGTGGGTTGAAACGGTCAGCCCCGGTAAGCGAGCCCTCAGGTACGGACAAGCGACTAAAGCGCATCGAAGCGCCACCTCCGGCTACCTCGTCAAAGATACTTGAAGTCCGACAGGCATCACCTCAGATCATGGAGGTTGATACTGACGGCTCAGAATAGGTAAGACCCCATTCTGTGTAAGGTATAACCTTAATAACCTGTATCCATAGACCCCTGCGGGATGGATGAAAAGGAGCCCCGGAAGTGGCTTCTGGGATGGGTAAGTACCCCTCTACTGCATGAACGACCCTGATGCTGACTACACCCAGGTGGTGTGGGCAGATAGATGTTGAAGGCCGTATGCGGTGGACAGGGTGATCTCTCCTTTGTGGGTTTTCAGGTTATTTCCTTTGTTCTAGTTATTTGTATTTCTTTCAGGATTTCTTTACTGGGACGGACAAGTCATAGGGTATTATTTTCGGTTGAGGCTGGGAGAGATCTCGCTCGCGGAGACGCTCGACATTGGGGAAGCAAGGTTGCTTCGCTTGGAACCGGTCCAAGAGCGGACCTCTACCCACCTCGGGAAAATTTGTTATGGTTAGTACAAGCGGGATTAGTTCAGGCTGGACTTGATTGAATAAATGATACTATGATCAAGTTTACCTGAGGAGGGTTTAGTACCCGAAATCATGCTGGCGTGATAGTAAACACCCTAGCTATTGATAACACGATTCCCAATCCCTTAACGTTTGCCGACCCGTTGTGGCCGCTCTTGTGTCGAAAGGCAAGAGATCAGAATTAGTAAGCCAAGATGACTAAGTCCCTAAGACAAGTGAAGAGGCAGAAGCGTGATAACTTGCCTCGCCATACCAAGTCTATCCACCTGAGGGTAAGGCTAGACTGGAAGATTGGAGCTAGACAGGTAAGCGCTGAGGCGCTCCTGCTACTCGACAGTGGAGCTACTGGGCCAGTGCTTAGTAGCCGATGGGTTAAACAAACGCAGGCACCATGTGTCCGACGAAAGGTACATGTGCCGATAAGCGACGCAAGCGGTAATCACATTCCGGGGTCAGGTCTGCACTATACCAAATCATTGGACATGAGAATAGGCGACCACCATAACGAAATGCGGTTTGAAGTCGCGGACATGCCCGACACCAAGGTGGACGGGTACCTACCTATGTCTTGGTTGAAGGACCATAATCCCGACATAGATTGGAAAACAGGATCACTAACCTGGCGCTCAGATTTCTGCAAGGCTAATTGCCTGGCAGAGCAGGGGCGGTTAGTGTTCATGACCGATGAAGAGTTGCTAGCTGAAGACCCTAGTAATGTGTACCTGTTGGGAATTGTACAATTCTCCGATGAGGAAGGTGCTGACATTACTGTCAAGCTACTCCCTGAGTATAAGGACTACGGGGACATCTTCAGTCAAGAACGGATTGAGGCCTTGCCGGAGCACTCAAAGTATGACCACACGATCGAGTTGCTACCCGGGACTCAACCTCCGTTTGGGCCTATCTATCCGTTATCGGAAAAGGAGCTTAAGGCACTCCGGGAATATCTCAATGACATGCTGCGAACGGGGAAGCTACGGCGATCCAGTTCCTCAGCAGCAGCCCCTATCCTCTTTGTGCCAAAACCAGATGGTACATTAAGACTGGTAATAGATTACCGAGGGCTGAACAAAATCACGGTGAAGAGCAAGTACCCTCTACCGCTGATGAATGAACTGCGAGATAGGTTAGGAAAAGCCGTTGTGTTCACTAAGTTGGACTTGAAAAACGGCTACTATCTTCTGAGGATGGCAGAAGGTGAGGAATGGAAGACGGCCTTCCGGTGCAGATATGGACTGTATGAATACACGGTCATGCCGTTTGGGTTATGTAATGCCCCGGCAACTTTCCAGAGCATGATAAATGAGGTCTTTCGAGATCTCATGGATGAAGGAGTCATCGCGTATATGGATGACATCCTGATCTACTCCGAAACTATGGAAGAGCACGTCGCGATGGTAAGGCGTGTAATGGAGAAATTGCGGAAAGCTAGACTATGTGTAAGTATGAAGAAGTCCAGTTTCCACCAACGGGAGGTTGAATTCCTCGGATATAGGATCTCCGATATGGGGATCTCTATGTTGTCGGAAAAGGTGCAGACAATCAAAGACTGGGCACCTCCGACATGCGTCGTCGACGTTCAAAGCTTTATGGGCTTTGCCAACTTCTATCGTCGGTTCATAGAAGGGTTCAGCAAGATAGCGAAACCCCTCACGGACTTGACAAAGAAGGATGTCCGATGGGAATGGACACCTGCATGTGAGCAGGCCTTCAATCATTTAAAGGAAGCGTTCACGTCCAAACCTATCCTAGCACATTTTGACCCTGAACGGCCAACACGGCTAGAAACCGACGCTAGTGACTTTGCATTAGGAGCCGTTCTCTCCCAGTTATGTGAGGATGAGAGATGGCATCCGGTGGCCTACCATAGTAGGAAGTTCCACCCAGCGGAGATTAATTATGATGTCCATGACAAGGAAATGACAGCCATCGTGGCGGCGTTCAAGGAATGGGATCATTTGCTACGCTCGGTAACGGACCAGTTGGTGATCTATACGGATCATAAGAACTTGGAGTACTTCAATAGTACCAAGGTCCTTAACCGAAGGCAGCACCGCTGGGCTGAATTCCTGCAACCATTTAACTTCAAGGTGGTTTACCGAGAAGGACGGTTGAATGAGAAGGCGGATGCTTTGTCGCGGCGTAGGGACTACCGCCCTGAAGGGGGGAGTGATTTTCCGCCACAGTCGTTTTTTCGCCCCGGACAGTGGGTTGGGAGCCAGGAACGGGACATCTTGCGACCACAGGTGTTGCAAGTGTGCCAGGGATTTCGGCTCAAGTCTTCCTTTTTGGATCAGTTGCGGGTAGCGATAACCGAAGACCAGGAGTACTTAAGGATCCTGAAGGCAACAGCTGCAGGTGACAAAGAGGTCGACCGACATTTCACGACGGAAAAGGGCTTACTCCTGTACAAGAACAGGTGGTATGTTCCCAAGGGTCAGAATCTGAAGCAGACAATCATGAAGGCAGAACATGACTCCCGAATCGCGGGACACTTCGGGACTTACAAAACCATTGGCAGGGTGAGGGCTAACTTCTACTGGCCTAAGATGGATGAGCACATCACTGACTATGTGCGGACATGTGACGCATGCCAAAGAAATAAATCCATCAGGCACAAGAAGTTCGGGCTGCTGGAACCTATCGATGTTCCTATGCGGCCTTGGACAGCAATTTCAATGGATTTCATTGTCGCGCTGCCAGAGTCCGAAGGGTATACCAAGATCTGGGTCATAGTAGACAGGTTTTCGAAAATGGCCCATTTCATACCCCTGACCACTGAGGTACCTATCAAGGAGCTTGCCTTGATATTCCTGAAGGAGGTTTGGCGCCTTCATGGACTGCCAGAGTCAATCATCTCCGACCGAGATAGCCGATTCACATCCAAGTTCTGGATGAGTCTGATGCACTTGCTGCAAGTGAAACTAAACGTTTCGACTGCATTCCACCCAGAGACTGATGGGCAAACTGAGAGGGTTAATCAGACACTGGAGCAGTACTTGCGTAGTTACTGTTCCTATCAACAGGATGACTGGGTCTCGCTGCTACCCCTTGCGGAGTATGCGTATAACACCTCAACATCAGAATCCACCAGGTTGTCACCATTTGAGATCAATTATGGGTTCAACCCACGGACAAACTGGTCGGGTGTTGTGTCTGACAACCAAGGGATACACCCAAGTAGTGAACTCTTGGTTAAGGAATGGGAAGGAACCTGGCAACAGATTCGAGAAACGATTAAACGGGCACAGGAAAGGCAGCGGAAATGGCATGACCAGAAACGGCTGCCATCCCCGGACTATGTTACCTTGGAAGATGTGGCTGCTGGGCGGGCTAAGAAAGCGGACCGCGTGATGTTGAACCGGAAGAACATCCGCACCAAGCGTCCCATGGAGAAGCTGGACCACCGGATGTTTGGCCCTTTCGTGGTCAAACGTCGGGTGGGTACCCGAGCATACGAACTCCAATTGCCCACCCGATGGAGCATCCACCCGGTTTTCAATGTCACGCTGCTGGAACCCTATCGCGAGGATCCGGAATCGGGTAGGATCAAGGAGATCCCTACCCCCGAGCTCGTGGACAATGAGCCCAGTTACGTCATCGAAGCTGTTGTGGACAGTCGCTGGTATGGTGGAACAAAGGCGAAGTTTCCGTCGCGCTTTGTCCAGTACCTGGTTTCATGGGAAGGCTATGGAGCTGAGGAGAACTCATGGGAGCCCTATGAGATGCTAGAAGGGACAGGCTTACAGGCCATGCTAGATTTCCACCAAAGATATCCGTCCAAGCCCAGGGACCATAGGGTCTTGGGGGAATCGAGTCGTGGAAACAAAAGACGACGCTAAACGGTCCGGGACGGACCGTAGAGAAGAGGGGAGTGATGTAACGACCCAGCATACGTGAGCTATGGCAGCCGGAACCTACACCCATACAGGTAGCTCGGAGGCGAACTGGTAGGAACCGGCAGGCAAGTGAGTACTTGACCTACGGAGACCCGATGGCCCGGGCTCCGAGATGAGCAGACTTAGTGGACACAAGTATTTAGGTACATGGCTACGCCCAAGGTTGGTGTCAGCGTACTTAGGGACCTATGAAGGGCCAATACACAGCTAGGCTGGGTAACTAGAGAAAGGCCGAGTGTGTCTATCCCCGGAAGTGGGATAGATAGGGTAACAGGAGAAAATCCACTTGTCCACCGGACAAGATTACCCTACCCTCAGAACAGGGTTACCCTGCCTTGAGGCTTGGATTACCCTGTTCAAGGATCTGAGTTACCCTACCTGCCAATACGAAGTCCCTCGGGGAGTTTGGGAAAAATGACTGGAATGTTTGTCACACGAAGCCATGCATAATACTGGAATCTGGGGTTCCGGGAGATGCTATTGGGCGAGCTACGCAGCTACGAAGAAGCTGTAAATTGGAGACATTATTCCTATCATGCCCCTCCGGCCCCGCCTTGAGGCCCGGACGTCATGGGCAAACGGTTGCGTAGTTGTGTGCAGTCTAGCAAAGGAGGATCTTTGGAGACCCGCTTGCAACACCGTATACGTTGCTGCCGTCCGGTCGACCGTAAGCTGTTCGCAGGATATACAAGGGGGCATAGGGTGGAAGGTGGAGTACCTCCTCCAAGTTGTTCGGAGTAAAACGGACCAAAACTGACGGAGTTAACGGGAGTTAACCGTGGGGGTCCCGAAGGTAGTCCCGGGTGGTGCCGGGACGACTGGGAACGTTTTGCACCTACCACGCCCAAGGATGTCCCCAACGCCATAGGCTCTGAGAGGGAAGTGCAGAGACACTAAAAGCATGATTCCTACCGCAGGTAAGGTGTATCCGAGGTAGTGGTCGTGGGTAGCGCCCATTGGATCACTCCTGGACCACCGTACCCTGCGGAAGACACCGGAAGCCCGAGACTCGTAAATAGTAGATAGATAAACCGTTCACGGTAGCTTCCGGCGTCAAGAAGAAATCAACGCGCATGGGAAGGGTGTCATAGATAGTCTAGTTCAGCAAGGGGTCTTGACAGTTAGCCACTGGCAAGTCCCCGATGCGCAGAGGTTTTCACTCCGGCGGGCAGAATGGAAATGCGCCGCAGAAACGATATGCACATATGGTGAACGCCGACTAGAGCGGGTCGACACATACATGCCCGAAGGGGGTGTCAGGAGACGTGTCGGACCGCCCTTAGCGGAGAAGGGTGTGCTCGAACAGTTGGAGTAAACTGATGGGGGAGTTTCTGGCATAAGATAAAACTACCTGAAAGTCTATGCGAGAACTCTCCTACTCCAACAATCAATCCTCTCGAGACCTTAATTGAGTGAAGCGTCAGGCTTAACGATATTAAGTTTTACCGTCTACTTTACTCTTACATCTGTGTGAACTTTTGGCGATAAGTTTGAAGTTGTTTGGTGCGGTCGCAACCTTGGGATCCATCTTCCTAGGGGTGCCCCAGTTACAGTGTGCAAGATGACTTTTCCCTGTTACCCTGTCTATTCTGTCGCCGGAGATAGACACTTCTGACCTTTCTCCAGTTACCCTGCCTAGCTTAGCAACCACCTCTTCAGAGGTCACTACGTACACTGACACCGCTCCTGGGTGTATCCAGGTACCTAAGTCCCTGACCAGCCAATTCTGTCCATTCTCGGAGCCGGGGCCATTGGGTCTCCATACGTCAAGTACTTACTTGCCTTACGGTTCCTACCAGTTCGCCTCCTCTCTACCTGTATGGGTATAGGTTCCGTCGGCTATAGCTCATGTATGCTGGGTCGTTACAGTACGACACCTTCTCCTGTATGCCCCCTTGTATCTCCCATCAACGGCTTCTGGTCAACCGGACGGTGGCAACGTATACCGTGTTGCAAGCTGGTATCCAAAGATCCCTATTTGCAAGACTGCACACAACTACTCATCCATTTGTCTATGACGTCTGAGCCTCCGGGCGGGTCCGGAGGGGTATGATAGAAATAATATCTCCAATTTACAGTCTCTTCCAAGCTGCATAGCTCGCCCACAGGCATCCCCTGGAACCCCAAATTCCCGTGTTATGCATGGCTTCGTATGACAAACATTCTGGTCATTTTCCCCAAACTCCACGAGGCACTTTGAATTGAAAGGTAGGGTAACTCAGGACTTTGGACAGGGTAACCTCATCCTGAGGCAGGGTAACCTGGTCCGGTGGACAAGATGACTCTTCCCGGTTACACTGTCTATTCCCTCGCCGGAGATAGACACTTCTGACCTTTTACTGGTTACCTGTGTGAGCTGAGTAACTGCCCCTTCCGAGGTCCCTAAGCATACTGACACCACGCCCGGGTGTAGCAAGGTACCTAAGTGCGCTGCCAGCCAATGCTGTTCATCTCAGAGCCCAGGCCATCGGGTCTCCGTAGGTCAAGTACTTACTTGCCTACTGGTTCCACCTAGTGTGCCTCCTGGTTCCCTGTATGGGTGTATGTTCCGTCTGCAATAGCCCATGTATACTGTATTGTTACATCACTCCGCTCTACCCTACAGTCCGTCTCGGACCGCTAGCATCCTGTCGTATTTCCACTACTTGATTCAGCCAAGACCCTATGGTCCTTGGGCTTGGACAGATCTCTTTGCTGGAAATCCAGAATGGCCTGTAAGCCTGTCCCTTCTAGCATCTCATCGGGCTCCCATGTGTTCTCCTCTGCTCGTTAGCCTTCCTATGAAACCTGGTAATGGACAAAGCCTCACGGGGACTTCATCTTTGCTCCACCTTACCATTAACCATCCACAATAGCTTCAATAACATAACTTGCCTCATTGTCCACAAGTTCCAGGATAGGGACCTCATTAACCCTACCTGATCCCAGATCCTCGCGATATGGTTCCAGTAACATGACATTGAAAACCGGATGGATGCTCTATCTGGTAGGCAGTTGGACTTCATATGCTCGGGTACCCACCGGACTTTTGACCAAGAAAGGGCCAAACACCCAGTGGTCCAGCTTCTCCACCAGATATTTCGTGCGGATGTTCCTTTGGTTCAATATCACGTGGTCCACTTTCTTTGCCCGCCCAGCGGCCACATCCTCCAAGGTAACGTAGTCTGGTCATGGTAGCTTTTCCTGGTCGTGCCATTTCCCTTGCCTTTCCTGTGCAGGTTGAATTGTTTCTGGAATCTCTTGCCAGGTTCCTTCCCATTTCTTAACCAAGAGCTCACTATAACCGTGTATTCCTTGATTACCAGACACCACACGGGACATTTTTGTCTATGAGTTAAACCTATAATTGATCTCAAATGGTAACAACCTGATAGATTCTGATGTCTAGGTGTTCTACGCATGCTGCGCAATGAATAGTAGCGAAACCCAACCATCCTGTAGGTAGGAGTAGTAGCTACACAGGTTCTGCTCTAGTGTCTTATTAACCCTCTCAGTTTGCCCATCAATCTTAGGGTGGAATGCAGTCGAAACATTTGGTTTCACTTGCAAAAAGCGCATCAGACTCATCCAGAACTTGGATGTGAATCGGCTGTCTCAGGCAGAGATGATTGACCCTGGGAGTCCTTGACGGTGCCAAACTTCCTGCAGGAATATCAAGGCAAGCTCCTTGATTGCTACCTCAGTGGTCAGAGGTATGAAGTGCACCATTTTCGAGAATCCGCCCACAATGACCCAGATCTTGGTATACCCTTCTGACTTTGGCAGCGCTACAATGAAGTCCCTTGAAATCGCTGTCCAAGGCACTAGAGGAACATCAATAGGTTCCAGCAGACCAAACCTCTTGTGCCTGATAGACTTATTTCTTTGGCATGTATCACATATGCATACATAGTCTATCATATGCTCGTCCATCTTAGGCTAATAGAAGTTAGCCCTAACCCTGCCAATGGTTTTGCAAGTACCCCAGTGTCCCGCGATTTGGTAGTCTTTTTCAGCCTCCCTGATTGTCTGCTTCAGATTCTGACCCTTGGGTACATACCAGGGGTTCTTGTACAGGAGTAAGAGCATTTCCGTCTTGAAGTGTTGGTCGACCTCTGTGTCACTGGCAGTCGCGGCCTTCAGGGTTCTTAAGTATTTCTGGTTTTCTGTTATAGCTACCCACAGTTGATCCAAAAAGGAAGACTGGAGCGGAAATCCTGTGCACACTTGCAACACCTGTAGTCGCAAAATGTCCTATTCCTGGCGCCCAACGTACTGTCTGGGGCGAAAAAATGACTGAGGCAGAAAATTACTCCCCCCTTCAAGGCGGTAGTCCCTACGTTGTGACAAAGCATCTGGCTTCTCATTCAACCGCTCTTCTCAGTAAACCCCCTTGAAGTTAAACCGTTGCACGAGCTCAGCCCAGCGGTGATGCCTATGGTTAAGGACATTGGTACTATTAAAGTACTCCAAATGCTTACGATCCGTATAGATTATCACCTGGTCCGTTACTGAGCATAGCCGATGATTCCACTCCTTGAATGCTCCCACGATGGCAGTTATTTCCTTGTCATGAACATCATAATTAATCTCTGCTGGGTGAAGCTCCTGACTATGATAGGCTACTGGATGCCATTTCTCATCCTCCCAGAACTGGGAGATGATGGCTCCTAATGCAAAGTCACTAGCATCAGTTTCCAGCTGGGTTGGCCGCTCCGGGTCGGGATATGCTAGAATGGGTTTGGACATAAACGCCTCGTTCAAATGGTTGAAGGCCCGCACACAAGCAGGTGTCCATTCCCATCAGACATTCTTCTTTGTCAAGTCCATTAGAGGTTTCGCACTCTGGCTAAAACCTTCTATGAACTGATGATAGAAGTTAGCAAAGCTTATGAAGCTTTAAACGTCGATGACGCATGTCGGAGGTGCCCAATGCCTGCTTGTTTCCACCTTTCCCGACAATATAGAGATCCCCATGTCAGAGAGCTTGTATCTCCAGAATTCACCTTCCCATTGGTGGAAACTGGACTTCTGCATGCTTCCACAGAGTCTGGTTTTCCGCAATTTCTCCATCGTGCGTCTCACCATCGCTACATGCTCTTCCATGGTTTCGGAGCAGGTCAGGACATCATCCATGTAGGCAATAACTCCTTCATTCATGAGGTCATGGAAGACCACATTTATCACGCTCTGGGCAGTTTCCGGGGCATTATATAACCCAAACGGCATGACCATGTATTCATACAGTCCATATTTGCACCGGAAGGCCATTTTCCAGTCCTCACCTTCTGCCATCCCTTGAAGGTAGTAGCTGTTCTGTAAGTCCAACTTAGTGAACACCATGCCCTTTCCTAACCTATCTCGCAGTTCATTCTTCAGCGGTACAGGATGCTTACTCTCAACCGTGATCATATTTAGCCCTCAGTAATCTATTACCAACCTTGATGTACCATCTCGTTTTGGTACGAGGAGGATAGGGGCTGCTGCCAAGGAACTGGATTATTGCAGCTTTCCAGTTCGTAGCATCCCGTTGAGATATTCCCTGAATGCCTTAAGATCCTCTTCCTATAAGGGATAAGTAGACCCAAATGGAGGTTGTGTCCCGGGTTACAACTCCATCATATGGTCATACTTTTAGTGCTCCGGTAGCGCCTCAATCCGTTCTTGACTGAAGATATCCCCATAGTTCTTATACTCGCGGGGTGGCTTAACCATAATGTCAGCACCGTTCCTCATCGGAGAATTGTACAATTCCCAACAGGTACCTATTACTACAGTCTTTGGCTAATAAGTCTTCATCGGTCATGAACACTAACTGCCCCTGCTCTGCTAGGTGGGTAGTCTTGCAGAAATCTGAGCGCCACATCTGTGATCCTGTCTTCCAATCTATGTCGCAGTTATGGCCCTTTAACCAAGACATATATAGGTACCCATCCACCTTAGTGTCGGGTGTTTCCACGACTTCAAAGTGCGTCTCATTGTCGTGGTCGCCTATTCCCATCTCCCATGATTTGGTATAATGCAGACCTGACCCCGGAATGTGATTACCGCTTGCGTTGCTTATCGGCACATGCACTTTTCTCTGTACACAAGGTGCTTGAGTCTGCTTAACCCATCACCTACTAAGCACCGCCCCAGTAGCGCCACGATCTAGTAGCAGGAGCACTTCTGCCCTTACCTGTCTAGCTCCAATCTTCCTGTCTAACTTCACCGTCAGCTGGATAGGTCTGGTATGTCATGGCAAGTTATTACATTTCTGCCTCTTTTCTTGTCTTAGGGACTTAACCGTCTTGGCTTAGTAAAGCTTTTGGTATCTTGCCTTTCAAAACTAGAGCAGCCACAATGGGTCAGTAAACATTAAGAGATAGTGATTCGTTTATCAATTGCTAGGGTGTTTACTATCACACCAGCATGATTTCGGGTACTAAACCACCCTCAGGTAAACTGGGGAATGACCCTGGTTATTTGATCCAGTCCAGCCTGAACCAATTCTGCTTGTACTAAATATCATGCTTTTCTGCGAGGTGCGCAGAGGTCCACTATTGGACTGGTTCGAAGCGAAGCATGTTTGCTTCCCCAATGTCGTGGATCTTGCCCAACCAGACCATGCCCAGCCGCAACCGAAATAGTGTCCTATGACTGGTCTATCCAGCTAAGGAAATCCTCAAAGAAATATGTATAACCACAACAAAGGAGATAACCAGAAACATAACAAAGGAAAGATAGCCCATTTCAACGCGTGCAGCGCGTAACATCTATCTGCCCACACTCCTTGGGTGTAGTCAGTACCAGGCTCGTTCATGGAGTAGAGGGGTACTTACCGATCCCAGAAGCCACTTCTGGGGTTCCTTTCTATCCATCCCTCATGCATCTATATATACGGGTTAGGACAGTTGGACCGGAAGCAGAATAGGTTCTTACCTATTCTGAGGTGTCAGTATCAACCTCCATGATCTGAGGTGATGCCTGTCGGACTTCAAGTAACTTCAACGAGAAAGCCGGAGGTGGCGCTTCAATGGGGTTTAGCCACTTGTGTGCACCCGAGGGCTCGATTACCAGGGCTGATCTTTTCAACCTATCAGTCGGTTTGGATCACCAAGCAACTGGGGACACCGTGGTACACTTCCTCCAGAAGTGACCAGTTTGTCCAAACCTGGTGCGCGAGTTGTGCTTTCTCTGGTATTCGGTCAAAGTCGACGGGATTTTCTTATGCGCTATGTCATACTGAGCAGTCGCCGGCTTTTCCTGTTTCCCCACATTGATATTAGTAGGTTTGGCAGGCCTCTGATTCTGTCCGCCCCAACATTTTTTCTACTTTTTAACCCTACTGGAAGTCGATAACCTATAGTCCTTCTTATCTGTTAGCTGAGACCTTTGAACTGGATAGATAACGCAGTTACTGAACCGGTTGTTGTCTTCCAGCGTATGTCCAACGTTCTGAAGAAGATCAAGGTAGTCATTCAAGTCGGTTGGGTCGGGCTCCTGAAGTGCCCAGGTATTCTAAACCTCTTGGGTAATACCCGACCATACCTTATCTCGTACCTGCACAGGGTCTGTATAGCCAAGCTTATACATGTAGTCAATTACCTTGTCTAGGTACATATTAATATGATGTGGCTTCATTACCAGGTCTTACTATTCGAGAATGGATCGGTCTCTTTCCGTTTGGTCACTGCCGAAACTTCGTTTGCACCATTCCCAGAATCCTTGCCACATTCTCCATGGGTTACTGTTCTTAACAGGTAGACCCGTACGCTTTGCTGCCTCCTTATTGAGGTGCGAGTGCAGCCCTAAATACCATCCTTGGGCAGAGTCTTCTAGAAGGGGTATCCCCAGCTTTACCTTATCCATATCAGGCAACTTGCTCCCAGCAAAATACACGAACTTGACCTCGACCGGGCTCGGGAAACTGGGAAGTTCGGTAACCTTTTCCTTAAACGCCAGGATGCCAGTTATCTTTTCTGGTTTCTTCCGCCGCCATCTGGACAATGGCCATGAGGTCGATCTGCACTGTAATTCCCCTGATAGCTTCTTAGCTCGATGGTCCCACCATCCTTTCTTCTTGTCGCTCCACTCATCTCTGTGAGCGCCGAGAAAGGGGGTCAAATCAGGGAGAGAATCGGCATCATCATTGGGACTGTCATGGTCAGAGTGCCCTGGATCTCCTCCCACTCCCACAGTACCACCACCAGGTGGCACATTTCCCTCTCCACAACCCCGTGTGTTTCTGCCTGGGGTTTCCCATGGTCTATTGTACCCATCAAAACGTTCCTGCTGGCCATCCTGATTCCCATCCTCGTGGCGGTTAGCCCGGATGGTACTGATGCCAGTGGTAGAACAGGGCACCGACCACTCTCAGGGGTTGGGTTAGAAGCCACCTGCGTTATCCACAGAAATGCCTGAAGCTCAGGACAGCCCGGGGCCCGTATTGCAGAGCCAGCGTGCCTCTCCATGACCCACAATACCCACGTGTTGGTCCTCCATCTCCTTCCTTCCGTATTCTTCTGTGCCTCACCGGGATCTGTTGTTCCATCCTGCAACCATATGAGTGGTAATGAATCCACCACTTGCGGGTCTCTTCGGACTGACCGCCCGACAGACAAAACCCCGCTTGGCTGTCCAACCCGCGACGTGTGATCATGGGGAGCACGGAGTGAAGAGCTTATTTTGAGAGTGTAGTGGGAATCACCGGTGCAGAAGGAACAGAGCGAGCAGGTGTCCTGGGTCCAGGGATTGGAGTTCCCGTGCTGCAGCTGTGGGTGCTCGCTCCTCCTGTCTGCTTACCTGTTCAAAAAGTCCTGGTGACGCCGCTCGCAGTGGCCGGAACGTAGGGGTAACCGATACTGCTGGTGGAGAGGCTGTGGCAGGAAAGGTGGCTGGGGCGGGCAATGAAACTGGTACAGGTGGGGGTCTTGGGTCGGGGATAGGAGGTATAGGAGTTGCAACTAAAGATGTTGCAGGAGAAATGATAGGAGCAGGTAGTGTTCATTACGGGGCATCCAGGTCTCCGAAACCTCCCGGGCCTCCACTCCATTCACCGCCCCACCCCAGCCCACGGCCCGGAGCGGGGCCTTTTTTTATTCATCCCCCGCCCCTCTCCATGTTCAGGTCCCCACCCCATTTATGGCCCTGGATGGGACCCTGTCCATTAATTATCCCTGGACCAGGCCCGACACTTTTTTTGCTATTCCCCATCCAGGTCCAAATCAGTCTTTGCCATACCTCCAATTTTCTTGCTTATGGTGAGCTGTAACTACCCATTGGAGATCAGATGCCCAATTTCCGGATATGCACAAAACCATTTACATAACGGATATACTAAAAATCCCATAGTATATCATACAACTAGTGCTATCATACGCACTATGCATTCATATGTACAGCGCTATCAAGCGTGCAGGACTATCATATGCACAGCGCTGTTATACACACCGCGCTATTATACGTACAAAATCATATGCTCCGTAGTTTTCCACGCAATGGTTCTCCAAATCATACGCACTCTAGACAATCGTACCTGCCACATTGGTTTATTGATCGCGTAGCACACAGTAATGTCGGAGATGCGTATTTATCAACTAGGACAATGACCATGCAAATAGAGTGAAAACTAGTGCGAATAGAAATGTTGGGATTAGTGATACAAAGCAGGTAGAAATCATGTACCACTGCCCATTTTGCTACAGCGGCCACGAAGGCCGCGAAACGCAAAAACACCGACTAAAGAAAAGAACCACCAGAGAGATAATCCCTAGGTAGGCCCAAAGCCCACCAATCCCAGAAGCCTCAGGACCAATCCTACTCCACCTATCCCACTAACCTTCGCTCCACCAATCCCATCAGCCCCAGTACCAATCCCACTCCACCAATCCCACTTGCCTCCGCTCTACCAATCCCAGCTTCCCCACCTCCCATCCCCAACTCCCGGACCACTACCCACTCCAAGACCCTCCTGCACTCCAGCCCGTCCCACCAGTAGGGCGCAAGCAGGTGGTATTACTCCTCCTGCCGGTTGTACGTCTGGGGGTATTGTTACCCCCACCCCGGGTTAGACCACGGGCACCGGGCGGCTCTCCTCGACCATGAGGCAAAGCCTCACCGCCGTCGCCCCCCCCATCCCCATCCCGACCCCCATCCACATCATTCTCATCCTCATCCACGTCCCCATCCACGTCCCCATCATTTCCCCCCCCGCATCATTGCCACCGCTATCACCGTTGTCACCGTGGTCACCATTGTCACCATTGTCACCATGACCGTTGTCACCATCATCACCCTTACTGTCGTCACTGTCGTCACCATCACTGTCGTCACTGTCGTCACCATCACTGTTGTCATTGTTGTCACCACTGTCACTGTCACTGCCTTCACCACCCGTTCCCTTAGCGTCATGGACTTTGCCCAGGAAGCGCTGACACCCACTAGGGTGAGGCCAATCATTGGCATCGTTATCATTATCGCCATCGTCATCATCATCGTCGTCATCTTTGTGGTGGGCGGGGGGGGTTGGCTGGACTGGCCAGCGCGTTCTCATGCCTGCTCTGCTCCTACCCGGTTGCCCGATCAGGCTTTCCAGCTATGATGTTCAAAACCTCGTCGACCAATCTCAGGTCCGAGACCATGAGGGTAACCCGACCAGTGTCTGCCGCGCCCAGGACACCAGCTTTGAAGAATTTCCAAATCATATAAACTGATTAGGATCGGACTTAGCACTCAACTTACCAGCCATGTTCATGACCAGGTGTTCCTCCCCCGCCATCTAAAGGCATTTAACAGCCGACCTTTGCCAACGCAACCGCTGCTGGAGAGGGAGGTTGCAGACAATTTCCTGGCAGAGACGGTAAAATGGGGCTTTTGGCATCAGGTATCCCACATCCCAGTAATATTTGATAATATCAGTCATCACCAACCTTCCCGCGGGGTATTGTGCAGGGCGCTGCACTCTATTCACAATTGCGCCAGCTTTCTTCTTGTCCCGATGCCTCGTAGGAGGCTCCCAATTGCCACCCCCCTTCGATTCTAAGATGCCTTCGCTTGCCTTGCTTTTTGGTGGCATCGTGAAATTTTCCTTAACTTTTTGACTTTTTGGTTTTTGGGTTTTTTCTTGGTTGGGAGTGGGTTTTGCGGAATCTTCTTTTTTTTTTCAGTAAACAGTTAAAGGTGAGTGTCAGAGGTGAGTGGGAAGGAGGTAGGTGAGAAGGGAGGATGAGGAGGTGAGTGAGGAGGTTCTTGTCGAGAATGTTTCTGTTTGTACCCGCAGTGAGAGTGTGTGATTGGTGTTGGTAGGGCAAGGTGACTTGCGGCTACGAGTAAGCGTACATGTGTGCGTCCCAAATCCGTACATTTGCATGCGTATGCGTTTGTGTGCCTATGTGTCCTATCGTTTCTCAAATAAACAAGTAGTGATATTAGTGTTGGCTGAAGGAAGAAGTTTGTCAAAAGAGAGGGAGGCCGGAAGATATACCCATGGGGATTCATACTCTCTACCTATCAAACTACCTTGTCAGACAAATCAAGTTCCTCGTAGCTTAGGGGTATTTTGATTCATGAACGATAATGCCTGACCGGAAGAATGTTACCATACAAAGTGGGTAAAGCCATTTACCGTTGAATTGTATATTGAACAAGTTTGAGTAAGACTGTACCCGAATAATTGTTGAGACAAATATTTTACTATGCTTTTCACATAGAATTGCCTGGAAAATTGTGCATGAATGGTTGTGTGTGTACAAAGATATTATATCTTTCCTCTTGGAGTATCCAGTGTACAATCATAATTACTAAATGATGTTAGTAGGCAGCACATACCAATGTCAGTTATTTCAAAACGTGATTTAACCTAGGTCAAACACATAGTCCGCTTCAGTGTCATTCTATCTACCTATGATAGCATAGTATAAGCACTTAGCTGAGGCTTTAGGGTAATTGTACTTACAATTTATTTGGTGGGGTGTTTTGTTGGTAGGGCAGAGTTGGCTTCGGACACGTTTCTATTTCTGCAGGTTTTCAAGTTTTCAACAACATACCCCTTCTCTTTTCCGTTTATAATACGAGATAAACTGCGGCTTTCCCCTGAAAACCCTCTGATACCACACAAATTAGCCATCACCTAACTCGCTCCGCGCTGGATTAGCAAAAAAACGTCCGAAAAAATACTTTGCACCACGCCGCCTCTACTCCCACTCTCTGCATACCAATTCTACCACACCTACCCCCCATCCACTCTATCCCACCACTTTATTGCTTTCTCTGCTCCCCAACTTCCTAAAGCTGGTCTGTGCCTAAATTATTTTTCCAAAATCATACACACGGGTACGCACAAATCATAGGTACAAATCATATGCAGAAATCATAAGCATAAATCATATGCACAAGCTAACTAGAGAATAGAACACACCTCAATGCTGTCTGTGTACAAGCGGAGACCGCTTCTAGCAGGAGCTTTGGGTCACTCATCGAACGCAGAAACCATGCACCGGAATGAGTACCGAGCGAATCTTACTCCACTTGAGACCGCCTTGGTACGTGCCGGCACCAATAGAGGAAACCCTCTGCAGCAACGCCGTGTGTTTGCCCAGAGCTTTCCGGACTACCATGCTCCTAGCGACAAAGTCAAAGCGGAGGTAGACCAAGAGATTATGGTTGAGGAAAACGAAATCCTGGAGCGGGAACGCGGAGCGATCCTAGCCGATTGACGGCAATACTATCCGAACCAGTTTGATAAACACGGTTTGCCACTTGCTGACCCGCCAATCCCGATTGAAGTCCCTACCATCCACGTCCCCATCATTTCCCCCCGCATCATTGCCACCGCTGTCTTTTTTTTTGCGCTATGTCATACTGAGCAGTCGCCGGCTTTTCCTGTTTCCCCACATTGATATTAGTAGGTTTGGCAGGCCTCTGATTCTGTCCGCCCCAACATTTTTTCTACTTTTTAACCCTACTGGAAGTCGATAACCTATAGTCCTTCTTATCTGTTAGCTGAGACCTTTGAACTGGATAGATAACGCAGTTNGTTGGTCTATGTGAGCAGACTTGCCAGTTTCAAGCAAGGATGGCGGAAGGAATCAGGAGCCTGGTACCCTTACTATCTCGCCGGCCCAGCTCATCTGGTTCGATCCCCCTATCACCGGCATCTAACTTGGGAAGTGTTCGTACAGTACAAGAACCCGCCCCGAAATGGAAAAGGCTCAGGATTGGACTCGAGAGAAAGAGCTCTGACATGAGTCTAGTACAGTCTGGTATGTCCTCTTGATTCCCTAAACCCCGTTTACACAATTGCCAAGTTCGATTAGTAATATCTATACTAACATTTAAGGTTGTTTTAGCTTTTCCCAATCCCACAATGCCTACCGCCGCCACGGACCGTACTTCTGACTTCCACCTGATGGAGCCAGATATGGAGCGGGATTTGGACATGTCAGTCCAGGAGCGGGAGCTGGATGAAAAAGGTAGACCATTGATCGATTGGGTAAAGCCTATCGAGTGGCTATTGCCGAATGCTGAGGTCTACGAGGAGTGGGAAGAGAATGAAGAGGATGGAGGTGTTGACTTTGTCAATCTCTACTGGTCTGCTGGGGAGGACGGCAAAGGCTCGGAGGACTCTGATATGGTCTACAGGGGAAGAGGGGGGGGTTACGAGGAGGAGGAGGAGGAGGAGGAGGAGGAGGAGGAAGCGCTATCCAGGACATTTATTAAGTCTGACAACGGGGAGATCAACATGATGGAAAAGCGGGATTCAGATGAGAATCCGTTCCACGCCAGCACGTAGGAGATTGGAGAGCGCCTGCCGGGGTGGGCTATGACCCCCAAGGACTACCTTTCCAGCACACAGGACCAGCAAGACAGCATCGCTCATATCATTACCAAGAGCAAGCGGTTCCTGGCTGGCAACGCTCGTCTTATTATTGATCTTAAGGCCGCCACGAGGGAAGACGCTCTGGAGCAAGGAATTAACCTTGCAAAGATGGATGAGATCCACCACGAGATGGACCAACCTGCGCTCGTCACCATGGCCAACATGCAATTCACCAAGCGCATGAAAAAGGCGCCACGGGAATAACTTTTTTTCATTTGCAATTTGGTCCTCTTTTTTCATCTTTGTTCGTCTCCTGCCTTCCCGGTTGCCCATTCCACCTGCCTTCCTCTTCACCCGTTCCCTCAACCTCACTCAAGAGGGTTACCCCTATGTCCTGTACTTTAGCCCCTTATATCCTCAGCCCGTTTAAAATTACCTCTTGTAGATAATAATAGCCATATTGCATGAAGCTGCTTTTGCTGCATATTGCATTGTATCTGCAGCTGCTTTGGTTCCTAAGCACAGAGTAATATGTCATTATATACGCCGTGGCCAACTATATAGGCCAAAACCGATATGCCCAAAACCATACGCACATATTCCTACACTCTAAGCCATACGCCCCAAGACATATGCCCAAAGACATACGCACAACGACATACGCACAAAGATCTATACCCCAAACCACGCGCCCGAAACTATACGACCCAATTCATACTAAATTCATAAGCACCAAGGTGCTATTCAAATCTAACATTTCCTTATTACTAGTGTAATTACAGAATCCAAACGAGCAAGATAAGACTGCGTATTTCTGTAGACAAGCTAGTCTAGGCAGTCCACCGAATAGAATTCTATCTCTGAATCAAAATCAGAATCTACAATTGCACAATGAACGACACCCAGAATGACCCTACTACTCGTACAGCCACTCCGCATCATTTTCATTGAATGGACTATGCCAGGAATGTGGATTCCTGCCTTTAGAGCAACAAGAATCCCATCATACTCCGCATCATCACAATCCAAGATTTCCAATACCATCTCCGTTCTCTGTAGCTCCACATTCTCAGACTTGTCCTCATGGATTTTGGTTCCCAACCAATACGTCCTACCCAATACTCGAGTATGCATTCCGGCCTTTGGAAAATCCACCACAGCTGCCACATGGTATCAGGAACAAGGTGCTCGGTGTGAGCATCGTTGGATGGTTGACTTACAAAAGAATCGTATCACTTTATGACCCCAAGCAACTGAATAGAGATAAGAATGTGAAAACAGGGTTGGTCCAAGGTCGTTGTAGTTGTCCAGAGAGCTCTGGGGGAGGTCCTTCGTCTCAATAAAGTTATGGTCAGTCCCAACACCAACCATTACACAAAGCCGCGGAAGTAGAATGGTATCGGGTTCGGTGTACCCGAGTGGGTTGGTTCCGGTAATGATGTGGTTCTCAATACCCTACATGATTTGAACGTGCAAGATTGGATACTGAGGGATGTAGAATCATGGTGCTGTTCTGGCAGGGACAGAAGTTTGGAATAAAGAAATACTATAGAGCGGTTGGTAGTCACCGGTGGGAAGATACTTGAGAGCGGCAGGTGAACTCTTGAATGGGATAACGACAGAATAATCCACAATCCAGCATGCTAGAAGCTCCTGTTAAGGCCAGCTACTTATGGATTGGACTAATCTATATCAAGTTCGAGAGAGTACAAAGAACATCATTTGTCTAAATTTATAACAGCCAGAATGAAGATATTATTCTGAACCTGATCCTGGAACCAAGCGCCAGGTCATTTTTCCCTTTACTACACGGCGGTTGGAATGACACTGCTGCAATATTTCCAAGGTTGAGACTCGGCCCTCAATCTCATAACCCAAATCAAGTGCTTGTATGATGACCTGGGATTCCGGTATTCTAAGTTCCAACATTCCTGCTATCTGCCTGCCCCTAACCGGTTTGACTGCCTTGCCTCCATTTGCCCTCTCTAATCCACACAGCATTAACCAGTATCGTCGTGCAATCCTTGGTGACCTGATATTAGCCCAAGGTTTGTCTGTATCTCACTATTAGCTCTTTAGCCCTAGTAATATGGGTATGAGTCTCGAACGGAATGCAGTAATTGCGTACAGAAAAAGAAGACGACAGTCTTCTGGTCAAAGGACACGCGGTAAAGGTCCATTGGTTCGTTCAGACCTAACATCAAGGTCTGAAACCAGTGAATTGTAACTGGCTCCATTGGCGCGGTAGTCATTCTCTGTGCAGATACAGAGAAAAGAGTGGATAAAGATAGGTTCGGTATAACAGTGTTGTAAGTTCAGGGGGAATAGCAGCTAGGTAATGGGCAATCTCATTGGATAACCCAGTATTGATATACAAAAGTTACAACTATGAATCACACTTGATCACTCGAAAAACAAGACCGACACAATACTATATTTCAGCACCAACTCGTTACCCTTAGAATTGCTTCGCATCGTTACAAGAGCCCCAGAGCATTCTGGCAGGCAGATCTGATTGTAAAATTAGGTTGCCGTGTAAGGGTGAGGCGTTGTATGGGAGTGCTCACATAGGATTAGTGAATTCAGATAAATGCTCTAATACGGTTATGTTGGATTATATGCCTCTTAACAGTATGTTTTGACCACTGCTCCAGATTGGGACTAGGATAAGCTTAAAGCTCATTCATAGTTTCTCCACCGATATCCAACCTAATTCAGGTAGTTCCTGCCGAGCTCCATACTGTAATATTTACCAATGAATTCAAGCGCGATCGTACACATAACGCACACGCACAAATTATACTCTCCAAAACCATACGCACAAACGTCATATGTACAAGTCATATGTACGAAATCCCATAAACAATCAATACAGAAAGATGCATATACAGGGAAAGAAATAGAATAGCAGAATACAGCCAGGTGAGGTTCTTAGATAGTAGCTCAGACAGTATCTTATAGCGGCTCATTTCCTGAATCTCAACATATTTTATGTAGAAGATATTACAACCGAAAGACTTCTATTAGACCAGCTATCAAAAGCCACCAATCATCGAGTGATACTGTGACCCTGGTACTCAAGATGCCTTCACAACCCCAATCCTGTACAGCTAGCAGCCTGCCCTCCCACCATGACGGTCAACGGGCCCACTACGGCAGAAGTGTACGAAGCCGTACTTGCGTTCTACGTGTACACGAAAGCCCAACCAGGGACCAGTCTCCGACTCTATCTCTACTATCTGTCGAATCCAGTCCATATGCGAGTGATGGCCCAGTAACACGGACCCCAAGACCTCTGGCTAGCACCTCTCGAGCACCTTTTTCAAGTTCTACAAGACCTTTGCACCCAGATTCTGTTTCACTGCCACCTGGAAACCAAGATCATGCGCACAACATGCTCCACTTACCAGCTCCAGCTTCAGTAACCAGTGATGCAAATTCATTAGAGATATTTGGAAACTTTTATCTCTATACTGAAGAATATCCGGAGAGCTGGATGGAGTGGTGGAAAGAGAGAGCAGGATTTGCGACATATACCGCAAAGTATGCTGGCAATAGGAAGGTCAGATAGAACTCTGATGTTCGAGGCACAGACATGTGAAAATACTTTCACCAATGCGCGGACCGCTCGGGCCGTGCCATTGGTACACCATGTGTCATGGGCATCATTGCCAGGAAGGTTCTCACTCACCAAAGCGGCACTGGTACCAGCTCGATGTAGGATCACAACAAACCCTCAGCATGCTAGCGGTCTAGAAAGTTTACCGGATTTGACACCGGAAGTTTGCCTGGCACAGATGTCCTTACACTATTGCAGAAAGGAACAAAAACTGAAAATTGGCAGAGGATAATTAATCTAGTAACACCAATAGCGTTCAAACAGCACCTTTGGGAAGAATAATTCCTAAAGGCCTTCCTTGCAACTAATCTTGCATTTAATTGCACAAACAAGCTTGCCTTCCGCCGTGCCTTCAAATATATTCGTCCCGGCATTGAAATCCCAAGAGTGACTACGCTGACAAGGTATTTAAGACAGCTCGGTAACTCTACGGTGGATAAGATTCAAACCGGTTTGCAGGTTGATGGAAGGATCTCCCTGGCCGCAGATGCATGGACTTCACCAAATAAACTCGCATTTCTGGCACTTGTGGCCTATTGGTTCTCCGATAACTGGGAGATGGAGCAAGTGCTAATTGGGTTTTAGGAAATAAGAGGTTCTGGCATGGGTGCCAATAGGGCAGGGATCATTAATAAGGTCTTCGCTGAATACGGGAATCAGGATATAATTCTTGGTTTCACCACCGATAGTACTAGTAATAACAAAACCCTCACGAAAGCCTTAAACAATGCCTTAAGTTTACTATCAATTGAATGGTCCCCGAGAGAAAACGATATTCCATGTATGGCTCATGTTATTCAGCATATTCTTGCCATATTTACAAGTTCTATCAAGGTGAAATGAAAGGATGGTTGTAACGTGTTCGGGCCAGGCCCTAGTCACGTAGCGGTACGATAGGAGCAGATGGCTTCGTGATCAACACGAAGCGTGCGCTGCTAGCTAAAGGAGGCTTCGAACGGGGTGTAATAGGAGATCAAAGAAGTAACTGTTCAACCAAGTATATTAAAGAATACTGTCAGTCGAAGTCAGCTGTTTCCATCGCGGGAATCAGCGGTCTTTAAATACAGCATATCGCTTATGTCCAGTATGAGTGATATTGCAAAACATTGTGTGTATCAACCAATAGCACACGAAACAATATACGTATCAAATGATACTTATGAAACCAAACATAAAACAATTTGTGTATCAACCGATAGCACACGAAACACTACAAGTATCAAACGATACTGTGAAACTAAACATAAAACAATGTGTGTATCAACCAATAGCACACCAAACACTACAAGTATTAAACGATACTGTGAAACCAAGCATAAAACAATCTGTGTATCAACCGATAGCACACGAAACACTACAAGTATCAAACGATACTGTGAAACTAAACATAAAACAATGTGTGTATCAACCAATAGCACACCAAACACTACAAGTATTAAACGATACTGTGAAACCAAGCATAAAACAAT
>PYWC01000068.1:597905-777489 GCA_003182015.1 Tuber magnatum | reverse complement strand
AAGCGAGCGCTGCTAGCTAAAGGAGGCTTCGAACGGGGTGTAATAGGAGATCACAGAAGTAACCGTTCAACCAAGTATATTAAAGAATACTGTCAGTCCAAGTCTGCCGTTTCCATCGCTGGAATGAGCGGTCTTTAAATACAGCATATCGCTTATCTCCAGTATGAGCGATATTGCAAAACATTGTGTGTATCAACCGATAGCACACGAAACAATATACGTATCAAATGATACTTATGAAACCAAACATAAAACAATGTGTGTATTAACTGATAGCACACAAAACACTACAAGTATCAATCGATACTGTGAAACAAAACATAAAACAATGTCTGTATCAACCGATAGCACACGAAACACTACCAGTATCAAACGATATTGTGAAACCAAACATAAAACAATGGTAACCCGTACCGGTTACAATGGTCGTATGCCCTCTGGCTTTAAGGCAGATTATATCGATAAGGTTGTGAGGTTGGATAATGGCTTTCACAAGACAATCGAAAAGATAATATCCAAGACCCCATACACGCGTAACAGTTTCACAAACTGTATGTTACACACATCAGCGCATACGCACACATACGTACAGATTCATATGCCCAAATTAAAAACCCTCAGGTGGCAAAGAAAGCAGATGAATCAAATGATGAATCCTGAAGCTTGGGAGAAAGACAATATCTAATTGATCTAAAATGTTCCTAAACACTATACCCGAGCCGTTGAAGCGAGAATGCTAATCAGGTTGTCTGTACATTAGCATCTGAAAACCAGTATTGCTATCGGAGCTTCACCTCTGCGCCGGCAGCACTTCATTGAGATAAAGAACAACTGGGTGGAGATCCCAACTATGCCTATTTACGAGGTCAAAACACAATAGAACTCGACTCTAAATGTGTTGGAGAGATGTGTGCGGTTGCGTGAATTCACGAAGGATTGGTTACAAAGGTATCCGGATTGCGCGCCACTGTGGTCCACCCCTGAAGAATGGAAGCAGGTTGAGTACATTTTGGGAGTACTTCAGCCCATCCGGTTTTAAACACTGTGGATGTCAAAAACACCCCGAGTTACGATTCATCGCGTATTCCAAGTTTATCAAGACGTCTTTGATCATATAGAATCGTAAATCGCAAAGTTGGAACACAAGCGGATGCCATGGAAGGTTGACATTCCTGAAGGTTTGCTGCGAGTAAAACTAAAGGCTGCAGTTTATTACGGTAAAACTGGAAACCCAGGATGCCTTCTGTTCGGCATTGGAGCTTGTCTCAACCCGTATTCCAAACTAAACCTATTTCGAGAATGGGATTTAGATGATGCTGCTGGTGAGACAGATTATGAGAAGTCATATAAAAAGAGGTTTATTGCATATTATGATCTTCACTACGCACCAATAAATACCTGGTGTCCTGATACGCCAATTCCACGGAACGGTCTAAATAGTCGATCAAGGCATCTTCATGGATCGAGATCAAGCACTGTTGTTGTCAATGAGGCACTCACGTATATCGAATCGGAATCTGTGGTTGAACCTCCGGAGCCAGCCACCGGAGCCTCAGATTTCATACCTGACACAAATCCAACCACGATCTTTTACCAGGCAAACATACTAGGGTGGTGGAAAATTAATGCTGGGAGGTTCCGCAATTTAGCCAGGATAGCTAAGGATATTCTCGCAGTCCAAGGAGGTAGTGTTGGTGTTGAACAGATATTTAGCATGGCCAGAGATGTGGTTCCGGATTGCCAATCCCGATTGAAAAGTAGTACAATCAGGGCCACAATGCTTGTGAAATCATATGAGCACGAAGAATTACGATGAGAGCTAGCAAATTATGAAAGTGAACAGGACGCAGCAAGGTTGGAAGAAATGGCCACAATTGAGCATTACCGTAGTTGGGTAGATAGGCAGGACAAGAGTGGTGGGGAGGGTTACGACTGTATCTCTGACGATGACAAGTCACAAAAAAAGAGACAGCATGGTCTTTTGTTGATCAGGATGGAAGACGGGCATTTGGAAAAGAGCCAAGGCCCATCATGCCTGATTGTGGCTTGGTTCAATCTCAATATGCACACCCTCTGCCAGATCAAGATCAAGATGGCGGCAAGCAATTGGCAGGCTCGGAAGAGTCAGGGGATGACTATGGAATCTGGAACAGTGTAGTGAATATGTATGTTGGGTCCAACACTGAGGAAGAATCCCAGGAGGAAGAGCCTGAGACTGCAGGAAGAGTTAGTGATCTTGAAAACGACGAAGTGGATAACACAAATATTGTCAGTATAGATCCAATGGGCCAGCCGGAAGTTCGCTGTGAGGAGGATGTTAATCCGGAAGCTCCAGAGTCAGCTCCTGTGGTGCTACGGGTGGCCCGAGGAAGAGGACAGGGGCACGGTACTGGGATTACAGTTACAACAAGGAAGCGCGCCGGAACAGGTAGTAAAGTAAAGAAAAGGTCCACATTAAACTAGGTTAAAATCTGCTAGGAAATGTTCCTGCATTCACAGAATTCGATTAAGAGTGGGTAATTAGGCTTCATATATAGTTTTATTGCCCCTGAGCTATACCCACAAACAGCCATGTGTACAATTAGGGATATGTCTATATTAATAGAGCAGTAAACATCAAGTCAATGATATAAAATCATGATCACGATTTATACAGTCAGGAGTGCTATGGGTATAGAACCATATGCCTGGAATCATGTACGGAGTAATAAGCACGAAATTATGCGCTAATAATCATACTCCCAAAATTACATTTAGGTGTACCATAGGGGTCATACTTGAAGAAATACGCCCAAAATTGTACGCATAGTCCATATGTACAAAATCATACACCTAGAAAATTATACGGTAAAAAATTGTAAATGCTATTAGAATGAAATCGCGGTAGAAAAACCAGACTCCAGAAATGGTGTACAAACCTACCCGGGTTAGTTGCTACGGTTTCAACATGTGATCTGTTCACGTAACTACCCTTGCACAACAGTTTCTATTCCTCTATTCCCCCTATTCTCCTATTCCCCTGTTACTCTATTCCCCTACTCTCCCGTTCCCTACCAACGCAACTACGAGCACTTACCTACATCGTGGCAAACAGCACATGAGCACAAGCACATGACGCGGAGGCCCTCTACACTACCTCCTAGATATACCATAGCCATTGTTCTATACCAAACGCTCTTTATTCTATCCTGCTTTGAGCGGGAAGGAAGGTTCCTTTGTCTGAGTTTGGGTAGTTGAAGAAAAAGACTATGGGCAGGTTATCAAAAGGGAAGGAAAAGGAGCTTGTGATGCAGAAATGGAAGCGGGAACTCTGAAGAAATGATAGACAGGTTCAGAAGACTCTTAACGTCGATGAGGTTGAGTGCATTCTGAATTCCGGCATGGCCAAATGTAAGATATTATCTACAAGCATTTAATAAAGTTCTATACATTGAAAGCATATACTGATCCCTTTATCAATTGTATTAGATCCCCAGCCCCCTATCCTATGGCTCACCGGCAAGATGTTAGACAGCATGAAACGGAATATTCGCCAGATGTTGATTAACCCCAGGTATGATGTAACATATCATCGATGTACTGGTTTCAATGTCCTGGACGCAATTCTTTCAAGGCCTAAACGTCAGCCAGACTCCAACTTAGTAGAAAACTTTGAGGAGAAAAATGAGACAAAATTGCAACCCATCATGGGCAACGTTGTGATTATCAGGGACAGGTAAGTAATTATACTCATGGCTATAAATAGGCTTATACAGTGGTTAAACTATGATTAGGCATGACATCCCATGTGTAATAAAAGCCGGGAACCAAAAGGGCAGCTGGCTATTACCTCAAATTGAACCAGCAGTCCACGAATATGTTGCTTCCAGGAGTTTAGCAGCAGATCATATGCGGCACGGTACAATGGGTACACGAGAGTGCTAGAGACTGGGCGTAATACCAGATGTTCGAGATACTGATGCTGCCATTGACCATATGAAGGATGCCACAACCTGCGGCGCTCCAGAAGGAAAGGTGAGCAACAAGCTTAATCCTGACGGCCCTTTCAGAACAAAGGGCTGCATTATTGGGCACCACTCGTTTGCACCAAGAATGGAAAAGCAAAGGAAGGATATGAAACTTGTGCTGAGACTATTGCTGTCATATAAGTCGAAACCGGCCCTTGAAGCACTAAGGGTATTTGCCCAAAAGCTTCTACCCTTGACTCACACTGTGGAGGCTTTATTTCATGCTTTTCTACATGAAGAGTATTCCAAATACAAGGTTGTCAATGGGACCATTTACGATGGAAGAGCAGACAATATTGATAAAGCATGCGGGATATGGACTTCGCGTTCACTGGTCATGAATGCCAATACCAATAACCACAAGGATGTGGAAGAGGTATCCTATGGATGCTGTGCCATTGTCGTATTGGGAGATTTTAAAGGAGGCGATGCCTGCTTCCCAGAGCTTGGAGTTAAGATTGATTGTCCTCCTGGTACTATAGACTGTTCTGTCTTCTCTTCAACTGCATGTGTGACTAACATGTATCATCTAGGTTCCGTTATTTTCATGCGCGCGTATGTGGCAGAGTATTATATAGGATCATTTGTGGGCCATCGCTATAGTGTAGTCCACTTTACACATCACGTGATACATGATGCATACGTGGAGAGGACCGGGAAACCATTGTGGGAATTCAGCGAAATGCCGGAATGGTGGCAGAAATCAGGAGGAAACTTGAACGTGTAGACAGTGGTTTCTCATTTTGTCCTATGTATTTGTGAAGAGTATTATGAATAAAACTAGATCTATCAAAGTTAGCGAGGTAGGCATTTACTCATACGCCCAAAACCATATGCCCAAAACCATACGCCCAAAACCATACGCCCAAAGCCATATACCCAAAATAATACACACAAAACTGCAAGCTCAAAAGTATGTACCCAGAGCTGTACGCCCAAATCAATACGCCGAACATCATGGGCCGAAGGTCATACCCTCTAGGCATCAAATGCTGAGGGGCATATGCTCAATTATATATAATAGTGGGCATGATACGTTGGATATGGCGATAAACAGATTTTGGGCTAGTTACTAGTGATCAGTCATTAAGGAAAGCCGGGCCCCGCACGGTTGGGACCAGGGGAATTTCAGAATGGGGCCCTGCCTAGGTAATAAGCGGGGAGAAAAAAGTCCCCGCCCCATCCCATGGCCCCTGCGGGGCCCTGAGAAAGGCGCGGCGGGGAAGGAGACATAAAATTGACCCCATGCTGTGTCACGAGCAGGGCTGAAAACGGAAAACCCGCCCCGTAATAAACAATAGAAGCAGGGGTCGGACAAGGAGTAGGGTTAGGCGTATCTGGTGCCGTGATACCCTTTGACTTCCAGGTTCTTTTCTTGACATGACCTTCATCCGTTGGTTCAATCGCTGGACTTCCCAAACAACTGTGAGTGATTAAGTAGGGGACGGACAGACAGCCCGTTGATGCTCTTGTGAAGGAAGAGGTGTAGCTATAGCCTTCGCCCTTGCGGCTCTCCAGCATTCGTATACCCACTGGGCTTAGGTATGCCCTCCCTTGTTCGTCTCTACCTCACATGGCCAATTCCATCCTGAAATTCTTGGGCTTGGTATGGATGAGTGGAAGTGGAGGTGCAACTTCTATCATCACTGCATCATTCGTAGTATCAATACTCTACCTGCATGCAAAGGCCTTTGCGAATGCTGCCATACGATCCTTCAATCCTTTCTGGTCTTTCACCATCTGCAGGTGTGCCTCCTGCTGCACTTTCATCCATTCTACCGCTACCGTAGTAATCTCTTTGCGTAATACCTGCAGTTGCTGGTTGTTCCAGTTTCCCATTTCTCGCTGGGCTTCCTCGCAGGGCTTGGATACTTCACGGACGATGTAAGGTTCAACAAACCCGTGCGGGAAATGGCTAATTGGGACACCTCCTGGCACTGGAGGGCTCATGTTGTAGACAAGGGTGGAATCTTGCAAGAAGGAAAGCGCTGCAGCGCGAGGGTCTGTAATCATAAGATCAACACATTCATCAGGTAACTGAATAGGGGCGGCCTCCAAGAGTAACTGGTGGGCATCCCGTTCAATACCGCGAACATCCATGAAAACCGACGCATGAAACATGTTGGTAGTGTTCACATCTAAGTCAAGGTCTGAATCCGCGTTGGATTCCATTCTGGTTCGAAGTTCAGTGCTAGCCATTATGCTTTCTACCCTAGGCCATTTGTTCGAGCCAAGGTTACTAGTATTCACGCAAGGTCAGTGCCCAAGGTCTGAAAATAATTAAGCAAGAGAGGAGTTAAGGGTGGTGGTCGCATAACGATATACTACAACTGGGGCACCCATAGGAAGATAGATCCCAAGGGTGCGACCACACCAAGCAACTTCAAACTTATCGCCAAAGTTCACGCAGACGTGAAAGTAAAGTAATGGTAACACTTAATATCGTTACGCCTGACACTTCACTCAATTAAGGTCTTCAGAGGACTGATTGTTGGAGTAGGAGAGTTCTCACATAGACATTCAAGTAGTTATATCTTATACCAGAAACTCCCCTATCAGTTTACTCCAACTGTTCAAGCAGACCCTTCTCCGTTAATGGTGGTCCAACACGTGTCCTGGCACACCCTTCAGG
Organism: Tuber magnatum; assembly: GCA_003182015.1. Taxonomy (NCBI): domain Eukaryota; kingdom Fungi; phylum Ascomycota; class Pezizomycetes; order Pezizales; family Tuberaceae; genus Tuber; species Tuber magnatum. The sequence continues at coordinate 770,850 of PYWC01000068.1, read as the reverse complement.
CATGCATGTGTCGACACACTCTAGTCGGCGTTCACCTTATGCGGTTGTTATTTCTGTGACGCATTTCCATTTTGCCCGCCGGAGTGAAAACCTCTGCACATCAGCATCTGGCCAGTAGCTAACAGTCAAGATACCTGATGAAGCGGACTATCTATAAGACCCTTCCCATATGCATTGACCTCTGCTTGACCACGGAAGGTACCGAGAGCGGTTTACCTATCTACTGTTTATAAGTCTGGGGCTTCCAGTGTCTTCCGCAGAATACGGTAGTCCACGTGTGATCCAATGTGCACTACCCATGACCACTACCTGGGATCCACCTTACCTATGGTAGGAATCATGATTTTTAGTGTCTCTTCACTTCCCTTACATAGCCTATAGCGTTGGGAACACCTTTGGGCTTGGTAGGTGTAAAACTCTCCCACTTGCCCCAGCGCCACCTGGGACTACCTTCAGGACCCCCACTGTTAACTCCTGTTAACTCCATCAGTTTTGGTCCATTTTACTCCACATACCTTGGAGGAGGTACTCTACCTTGCATCCTATACCCTCCTATATCTCACGTGAACAGCCTACGGTCGACTGGATGGCAGCGATGTATATGGTGTTGCGAGCTGTTCTCCAATAATCACTCTTTGCTAGACTGCACACAACTACACAACCGTTTGCCCATGATGTCCGGGCCTCAAGGTGAGGCCGGAGGGGTATGATGCGAATAATGTCTCCAATTTAGAGGTTCTTCGAAGCTGCGTAGCTCGCCCAATAGCGTCTCCCAGAACCCCAGATTCCAGTATTATTCATGGCTTCGCATGACAAGCATTTCGGTCATTTTACCCAAACTCCCCAAGGAACTTCCTATTGAAAGGTAGGGTAACTCAGGACTTTGGCCCGGGTGACCCAAGCCCCATGGGAGTATAACCTGATCCTGAGGGTAGGGTAACTTGTGCTAGTGGACAAGATAAGTCTTCCCTGTTACATGGTCTATTCCATCACCAGAGAAAGACACTTCTGACCTTTTACTGGTTACCTGCCTTAGCAGAGGAACTGCCCCTTCTGAGGTTCCTAAGTATGCTAACACCACCCCTGGGTGTAGCCAGGTACCTAAGTCGCCTGCCAGCTAATTCTGTTTATCTCGGAGCCCTGGCCATAGGATCTCTGTAGGTCAAGTACTTGCCTGCCTACCGGTTCCTGCCAGTTCGCCTCCTGGTTCCCTGTATGGATATAGCTTCCGTCTGCCATAGCTCATGTATGCTGGGTCATTACAAAAGTATTCCACTCATAGGCTCTGTTGATGCAGACTTTACCAGGGATTCAAGTTTGTTGAAGTCAGCTTCTGGTTATGATTTTGTTTTGGGCAAGGGAATCATTCAATGGCATACCAAGAGGGTGTCAATCGCAGTGACCAGTACAGCAAATGCAGAATTTATAGCCTGCACTTCAGCAATTCAAGAATTGATTTGCTTCCGCAAGTTAGTTTCAGAAATTATGAGAACCGAAATTCCAAGAAGTATCCTGTTCAATGATAACCAAGCTTCTCTATCAACCTTTCAGGATACTACATACAAGCCTCACAGCAAACATATCGCTGTTCAAGTCTACCACATTCGAGAGTTGATTGAGGAGGGAAGGGAGATTGTTATACAGTATGTATGGACTGATAGGATGCTGGGTCATAGTTTGACCAAACCGCTTATAGGTGTTAAGCATGAAGGGTTTGTTCGACTGTGTGGACTTGTTTGATTGTTGGTATTTACATGTGTTGAGGTTATTCCGCCTTCTGACGTCTCCCAGGTTTTGAAATTTGCAAGCCTTGGTAATCGCATGGCTTTGATGTTTGAGAAGTTTTGTTGTTTGAAGGGTTGTGTGTTTGTTTCAAAAAGAAAATAAAAAAAGTGGGGGGGCATGGTGGCTATTGGATTGATGTTAGATCAAGGTGCTGTTTAGGACCAGAATACAGGTAATGCTAGTAGGGGGAGTGTTCTTTGTTATTATGTGTTCTGTATGTTGTATATATATGGCCGGCAACCTAGAAGGCATTGTGGTGACACAGGATGGCGGTATTGAGGGTTTGTAGACCTAAGGGTCAGAGGAGATTGGTATCTCCCACTATGTTTGCTCCTGTATTTAGACAGCTTACTCATGCTAGTGAGAGTATAACAAAGTACCATCCTCCTCACAATCACCTCTACACAACAGAATGGATATGTTACATTCACAACACTGACTATAGCACCAAGGTCCTGACAGACCACGAAAGCTCAGTACCATTCATGACAACGAAAGAACCCAATTACCGCCAAATATATTGGACGGAGAAGCTAAGCCAGTACAACTGCAAAAACAAATATCAACCCATGAAGGAAGGAGGGAAACCGAATGCCCTCACCAGGAAAGCAAAGGACTGATGCAAAAACAAGAAAGGCAAAAGGAATGCAAGCAGGTAACAGATACTACTCCCAAGGGAATAATACTTCCAAGCAATGGAGATAGTGGAAATCCAGGGCAATATACAGGTTACCATCAAGAAAATTAGCGCCAAAGACCAGAACATTCAACAGGTACGACAGGTGGCAGAAAGAGGTGATAAGGAAATAAGAAACATTGCACCAGGGCTGTGCAAATTGTGTGGCAACTACCTTCGATACGATGACCAGATATGGAATCCAGACAACAAGGAAATCAGAACGCACCTGATACGAAGATACCATGTTCTGCTGGCAGCAGGTCAAGGGGGAATGGCTAAAACCACCGACCTGGTATACCGCAAATACTATGGACCAGGACTATGAGAAATGATCAAACAATATATCAAGAACTGCGAGTTTTGTGTACGAACAAAGGTCGTATGACACACACCCTATGGATTACTGAAACCAAATAATGTACCCGATAAATCATGGAAATCCATATCGATAGCTTTCATCGCGGACTTACCTCCATCAGATGGCCACGACTCCATCCTGGTAGTGGTGGATCGTCAGACTAAAATATGTCATTCTACTGCATGTAGAAAAGACATAATGCCATTGCAGTTCACCTTGATCCTTGTATAAGAAGTATTTCAACTTTATGGCTTGACAAAGTGTGTGACAACTGACAGGGAAACGCTGTTCAAATTGGAAGTAAGGAAAAAACAAGGGAGAAACTCATAATACAACAAAGACAGAGTACCGCATTCCACCTGCAAACAGATGGATCAACTACAAGAATCAACAAGATATTCGAGTAATATCTAAGGACATATGTCAACTATCAGCAGGACAACTGGAACTCTCTCCTCCTGATAGTGGAGTTTGCCTACAACAACGCAAGACAGGATATTATAAAGAACATGCCATTCCACGCTAATTAGGTACAGAATCCAAAATATGCAGCCATCAGTCTGTTGACAAAAAACAAGATAACTAGCGCTGACCAGAGGGTACCACTTCATGATGTCCTGTGAAGGAAAATGGTCATGGCATGACTACGACAAAAAGAAACTTATAATCAACAGCGATGACCCGATCCAAGCTTACAATCAGGGGATGTGATGTGGCTACTGCAATGAAATATGCGAACTATAAGAGTGTCGATGAAACTCGACTACAAGAAAATAGCACTGTCCAAGACCTTAGCACAAGTGGGGAGTCGTGCTCACAAGCTCGGTCTGCCACCCGCAATAGCAATAGACAACATATTCCACACATGACTACTGGAACTTTACTCCAATAACAAACTACCTTCTCATGAAGCCCTTCCCCCTCCGACTATCGTGATAGACTGAGAACACAAATACAAACCTCAAGCAACACTTGAGTCATGCTTACACTACAGTAAACTACAATACCATGCTAAGTGGACTAGTTACTCACCTGAACACGATGGTACGTGGTACTCTACAACTAATTTCAAAAATACATAACTCACAATCTGTCGCTTCCACCAGCAATACCCCAATGAACCCGGGATGGATCAAAATCGAAATCACAAAAATAAACTCACAGCCCATGAGGGCAGGGGAGGGATAGGACACTGCAATCCATCTCTCCAGTATGTTACCCCTGTTAGTCTGGGGTACGAATGGTCCTCCAAAATCACGCTAGATGACTGGCAACAGGAAGTAAAAGGAACGGCGGAACACAATACTATTTCATGGACAAGCTGCTACGATGACGATTGCTGGGTGCATCCAAGCGATAAACAAGGGCAAGGATAGTTCCTGAGTACCCCTAGGAGCCACGAGAACAGGACAGAAATTCTGGAGAAGAAAAGGTGGCAGGAGTGCTACCGGCTGGATGCAAGACCCTTAAAATGGAAAAAGGTTCATGTGGGATATTATCCTCAAAAAGATGGAAGCGAGAAGCTCCTGAAAAGGGGTTCCGAAGGGATGAGAATACACATGGCAGCCGTGAGGGCACAGCTGGAGGGAGATGGGAGTGAGGAAAATATGTAAACACTCACAGACATGGACAACCTACACGAACAGATTGACAACCTGGAGAGCATTCTGGCCGAAATCCAAGGGATCCTCACCAGCCAGCGAGCAACCATCAATCCCCAAGAGAAGACGATCAGAATGCAGCAGTGCATGATGAAGATAATAAACACTGCCCTCCAATATTGAAGGGAAAATTGGCAACATGAACGAAAGCACCAGGAGTTGTTGGGAGGAGAGGCAAAGGCATTTGGGAGATCCCTGGGGTAATGGGCATAGCCTGATGGGACTCAGACTAGAGGAAGAGGGGAGCTAATGTCACCAGCGGTGACAGGGAAGGAAGGTTTCTTGCGTCATGGAACACTCAGACCACAATATTGAGAGACCGGAGTGCGGCTAACCGGCCTGCAGTACCAGTAAGACAGATTGGTTATGTTTTTATACCATGACTCATGTTATGGTCATGGGGTCTCACATGACTCACATTTGTTAGTTGCCAGTATGTTGTGATTGGTTAATGTGTTGGGACAACTCGCCGTTGCGAGGTTACATGATGTAATCTTGTCAAGGTTGTGGCTTCTGAGCTACAACCTAGGCTGCTGGCTCGCTCGCAACCTTGGGCACTGTCTAGAGAGTGCCTGATAGCTCAACATGACTTTGTGGCTCAACATGACTTTGTGGCTCACCATAAAAACTTTCTGTGGCTCAACAAAACTTTGTGGCTCAACAAGACATTGTGAATAAAGATAGTATTATACTATTTACCATAGAACTTTCGTCGGTCTGTAAAGTAACTTTTGAATAGGAAATTACTTTGTATATAGTTCTCATACCAAGATAATTTCAAACGCAATACTGGCAACCTTCATTATCCAATTTATAAGTAATTATACCACCAAAACCTTCTTTCATTCTTCCAAGTCAGTGAGTTGAGCCTGATGATAATATGGAAACACGTATTCAGGCAGCCCTTACCTCAATTCACAATACCAAGGAGGCGTACCCAAATGTCGCTGCAGTACCATGGTAATTTGAAATTCCCATTTTACAACTTCCAGCAAGATTGCAAGGTACTATGTCAAAACAAGATCGACCTGGAGCGAGTCAGGCAGTTTCTGGTGACCAAGAGCTTGCCATTTGCCAGTATCTAAACCATTTAGATACTATTGGTACTAGTGCATGACATCCAATGATCACTAGATATGCAAATGTAGTACTCCAAATGTCCCATACAGGCTCCGATCCTGTTCCTGTTGTTAGTGATCACTGGATACAGAGATTCCTCAATCGACATTCTGAATAACGTATACGAAAGTAGCGTACATTCAATATTAATCGAAAGAATTCACACCAACCTGATGATATACTTGCAGGGTTTGAGAACTACTTGCAGGTATACGAGGAGTACAATATACAGCCAAGGGACCAGTAGAACTTTGACGAAACAGGGTTTCAGATTGGAGTAGGAAGATATCAGTAGATCATGACAGGGGATCCTAATCTCAAGTGCTACTTGGGGAGCTCTGCAAATCGAGAACTGATTACCATTTGTGAAACTATAAGCAGTGATGGAGCTGATGTTCCTCCCTTGATTGTTATTCCCGACATCATATATCAGGAGCCATGGCATGCGACAACGAGAATCCCCGCTAATTACATAATAGGTACCTCTGAAACTGGGTATATGAATGATATGTTAACAATAGAGTGGCTAGCCCACTTTGAGCAGTTTTCATCTGAACAGCAAGCTGGTACCTATCATCTCTTCCTGCTTGATGGTTTTGGATCTCCCTGTGCCAAGCAGTTTCTTGAATACTGTGATGTACACAAGATTGTGGTTTTCTGCCTTCCCCCTCATAGTAGTCACCTACTTCAACCACTTGATGTAGTAGCGTTTCAACTATATAAGCAACACCATGCTGCGGCTGTTGAGGCAGCAACTCATACAGGTTGTGGAAACTTGGACAAGATTGAATTTCTGGATGCCATGGATAAAATATGTCAGCGAACCTTCAAGTCAACTATAGTTCAGTCAGCATTGCGAGCTACAGGATTAATACCTTACGATCCTACTATTGTTATTTCGAAACTCCGTGAAGCTGTAATAGCTAGTCTACCTATTCCTCCACCCTCCGAGTCAGAAAACACTCTCAAGGTTTCTCAAACAATTTCTGATCTTAAATTACAAGGAGAAGAGTTGCTCCAAGAGGCTCAGAAATTATCACCTATGTTTTAGCAAAAGCTTAAGGTTGTCCTCCAAGGTGGATTAGCTCTTGCTCAATCAGGGACTTTAGCTATAGAGCATAGGGAGAAAACTAGGGCTGCTGAGAAGTCAAGAGATACAAGGCGACGTGCTCAAAATCGGCAACAAGTGCAAAAAGGTGGGGTCCTATATGCTTCAGAAGCTTGTGCCATGGCAAAAAGGAGAGAAGATAAGGAGCTGAAGCAAGCAGAAATTCAGCTCTGAGGAGCCCAAGAAGCAAAAAAGAAAGCTGATTTTGCGGCATATAAGCCATTCTTGGAGGAGATTAAGAAACATGTGAAACAAAGACGAGCAATTTGGGCCCATAATAAGAAGATCTCTAGATTAATTGTTTTGGGTATTAAGAGACAGCTGGCAAAGTCTTGAAAAAAACTGTAATATAGAATGCAATTTACTCTGTAAACCTCCTGAAATATAAAAAATTATTTTAACCTGTACCAAGCCACAATGTCATGTTGAGCCACAAAGTCATGTTGAGCTGTCAGGCACTCTCTTGAGAGTGCCCAAGGTTGCGAGCGAGCGAGCAGCCTGGGTTGTGGCTCAGAAGCCACAACCTTGGCACGATTAACTTACTGTACCGGATTCGGGTAAGGCTTTGGCGTTGCACAAGGGTTCGCTTCCAGTAGACCGTGAGAGGCCTCAGCGAGGCGACACCCTGCGCGAGGCCCGGCACGGCTTGGCTCTCTACCGCCGTTGACAACAGGCAGCCTTTAGCTGCCAAATATGGCCAAGCCTCGCGGCGGGTGTCACCGCGCTGAGCCCTCTCACAGTCTACTATCATAGTTATAGTGGGGATATCGGTAAGCCAGGTCAGGTTGGGTTGAGGGTTTTGTGCTTATATAAGCGTTGATCCCCTGTTCCCGGCCAAAGTTTGTCTGTGCCTGCTTTTCTCTGTTGCCTCCTTGCCTCAGATCCACCGGATCCTCGACTTCTGTATCAATTCAAACATTCCTTTTTTTTTCTATCAGTGTACGTCCTCCTTTCTTCTCCATCCCCGGTTAGAGCGAGATCACTGACAGACCAAGATAGCCAAACAAACATGTCGTCTGCCGATCGTTCCGCATGGCGCAATACTTTCATCTACGATTCCAACAATCGTGATACCGTGCTCGGAGGCCTCTGGGCCGCACCGGGTATTACCAACGCCAATCTCTATTCCATGGTGGAGATTTTTTGTTTGTTTACCGACACTTTCGAGCTACACGACGAGGACGGACAGTTGGTTGGAAAGGATGAGGCACAGCTTCAAGCAGGCAATTACTATATTGTCACTAAGGGTTCGTTTCTTCTGTGCTTTCCATCTTTAGCCGCTACTCACTCTGAATAGGTACGATCACTCTCACCAACGAAGTGCCGCTACTTCGTACGATTTCGTTGCAGTCCGGAACCCGTGTTGCCGCGTTCCGTGATGAAGTACGTGAGCGGGACCGGGCCTGCGTTTTCACCGGTGTCCCATCAGTGTCAGGCAGGTGGAGAGCCTTGGAAGCCGCTCACATCTTTCCCCTGGCGTACGAGGGGCACTGGAATGATCATAACTACGGTCGTTGGATTACCATTCCGCCCGCCAACGAGTCCCACGGATTGATCAACTCTGTGCAGAATGGGATCTTGCTCTGGAGTTCTATGCACCAGTATTTTGATTCCTATGATTTGACAATTAATCCCGATGTATGGATGGCTAGATCTTCAAGTCTTCGCGGCTAATGATTGTGTAGGATAACTACAAGATCGTCTCCTTCGCACCTGAATCCATTCACTTTAACTACCGTGGTCAACTTGATCAGTCATTCCTCGATAATCCACGCCGACCGGTCGATCAGCTTCTCCGCTGGCATTTTCGCCAGGCAGTGCTCACGAATATGAAGGGAGCTGGGGAGCCTTGCTTTGAGACCGATTTCCCGCCTGGCACGGACATGATGGGTGAGATTATGAGCGGTCCAAAAGCTGGAGAGAGAATGGAGTTTGAGCTGTTTAGCCGCTTTAATGCAGCGGGGGGTTCGCACTTGGTGAGGTCTACCTAGAGCACTACTGGCACAATATTCAATATAACTGGGTTTGCCACCGGTGTTCGCTCAAATTCACCAGAAGCCAAGCGAGCCCGGAGGTGTGATGTTAAACAAGACGAGGAACCAAAACCCTTCGTTCAGTATAATTTATTATCCTACCGTAGTTGAGCCGAACCGGTATACTCGCGCGGCCGAGTTGAAGTTGGACATCCACAAAGTATAGTGATCGCTGGGCCAATAAATGGACACCTCCAAAATACCCGGCCGAGTGATGTGATTCTCTATATCGTAGAAAATAAGCGGTAGCGTATGGGGATAAAATGGCTCTGACTCCGTATAAGGACTTCCACTCACGGTGATTGATAAAAAGGGTCAAACATTCCTGGAGAAGCCACAAAGGGTGATAATCCATTATAAACACAATAGTTTCAATGTCCAGATTTCAGGTTATATGAGTAGGTTGTGGATTACCAGGTCATGTATGGGAATAAATTGCGCCAAAGTTTTCTTTTGTTTATTGTATAGGATTATTCACTGTATTGTCCTGCATTGCCTTGTTATTGGCTCAGAGATCACAGCCCTAGGTGGGTGTCTAACTTCAACTTAACAGTAAGAGTATATAACTAGTAATCCCTAAACGCAAAATAAATAAAGCATCATAATAAGGAGGGAGACCCATCTCACATCACTTCTTTCAAACATCAATATATAAATTACTACCACTGGGCTCATAGGTGTTCACTACCATTAGCTAGATTTCAGATGAATGTATCTTTCCCTATAGCTCTATATTGTAAAACCTTAAACAATTGGATGGTATGCGGAATGTTTGCTACCAGTTAGCACTCCAAGTATGATGGTCTAATCACCGCAGCGGTAGCGCCCCGAAGGCTTGCTTTGTCAATGGGAGCTAGTCCGTCAAAGAGATTTTCCTCGAAGATCAACCTTGGATACTACTCGTGCCAAGGTTGCGGCGCTCAAGCCACAACCTTGGCACAAGTACGGTATCATATGATACCTACCCATTCCTAAAGTATGATACCTCGGGTGTAAAAAAACGCCAAGATTTCCAGTTACTCGTGCCAAGGTTGCAGCGCTAGGGCGCTGCAACCCCCGAAACTTCGCTGGCTCAGCTTGCAGGGGCACTCATCCTAAGTGCCCGACAGCTCAAGGAAAGATTGCAGCTCAACGATAGATTGTGGCTCCATACAATTTTTTGGCTCAACAACACATTGTGGCTCAACATGAGTTTGCAGCTCTATACAATTTTGTAGCTTAAAGTTATATTTTATTCCAGGCATAATATCAGAGTAAAGCTATACCTATCTTGAAGGTAAGTTAATATTTTATATTACATTGATTTTTCCCAGTTTCACCTGGCATTTAATACCCATAACTATCATCTTTGATATTTTTTTTTTACAAGTACGCATCAGATTTCTTTGCTTTACCTGAGCCTTGAACTCATTTTGAAATACCCTATGCTCAGCTTGCTGAGCATGTCTTTTAGTATTCTGTGCTCTACGTAATTGCATTTCTGCCTTCTCAACCTCTGCATCTGCCCTCCTTTTAACCATTTGTCATGCTTGTGAAGTATACATGACTTCTCCTTTTTGGATTTGTCTCTGACTCTGTGCCCTGCGTCTGGCATTTCCACCCTGCTCAGCTGCCCGTGTATGTTCCAAATGGTCCATTGCTAAAGCTCCAGATTGGGCTTGAGCTAATCCACCTTGGTGTATCCTCTTCAATTTATTCTAAAAGGTCAGTGATAAATTACCAGACTCTTGTTGTAATTTATCTCCTGCTCCCTTGAGGGAAGTAATAGTAAGAGGAATAGTTGTAGAAGATTCAGACAGTTCAGTAACCAGTAGGACAGCAAAAATAGCTGCCTCTCATAACTTGCAAATCACAACCTCAGGATTGTAGTAAACAAGACCTGTCACACGAAATACTGATATGCTAGTAGGTCGCTTAAAGGTTTGCTCTCAGATAGCGTGAATTTTGTCTAAAAATTCATATTCATCAAAATCTCCACAGCATGCATGAGTAGCTGCTTCAACTGATTGAGCATCGTAATGCTTGTATGGTTGAAATACAAGCACATCTAAAGGTTGCAGAAGATAGTTAGTGTGTGGGGGCAGACAGAAAACAATAATATGATACTAATCGCAGTAATCAAGGAATTCCTTGGAACAATAGAAGCCAAACCCATCCAGAATGAGGAGTCAGTAGGTGCCAGCCAGGTGTTGTGAGAAGAATTTTTCAAAGTGGTGCAGCCACTACATTGTGAGATGGTCATTATTGTATCCATTATCTGATGTGCCAACAAGTTAGTCATCAGGTACAGATGTCGTTGTATACCATGGTTCCTAATGAATAACATCAGGAACAATGTTCATAGGTGGCAAAGGAAATCCAGCGGTATAAATCATTTTGCAAACAGAAACTAGCTCACGATGTAACGGGGGCACTGCTAGGAAGATGGATCCCAAGGTTGCGACCGCACCGAACAACTTCAAACTTATCGCCAAAAGTTCACAGAGATGTAAGAGTAAAGTAAACAGTAAAACTTAATATCGTTAAGCCTGACGCTTCACTCAATTAAGGTCTCGAGAGGATTGATTGTTGGAGTAGAAGAGTTCTCGCATAGACTTTCAGGTAGTTTTATCTTATGCCAGAAACTCCCCCATCAGTTTACTCCAACTATTTGAGTACACCCTTCTCCGCTAAGAGTGGTCCAACACGTCTCCTGGTACACCCTTCGGGCATGTATGTGTCGACACACTCTGGTCGGCGTTCACCTTATGCGGTTATCGTTTCTGCGGTCCATTTCCATTTTGCCTGCCGGAGTGAAAACTTCTGCACATCGGTGTATTGCCAGTGGCTAACAGTCAAGACACCTCATGACCTAGACTATCTATGACACCCTTCCCATATGCATTGATCTCTACTTGACTCCGGAGGCTACCGTGAGCGGTTTATCTGGTTAATCTTTATGGGTCACGGGCTTCCGGTGTCTTCCGCAGGGCACGATAGTCCGGGTGTGATCCAATGGGCGCTACCCATGACCACTACCTTGGATCTACCTTACCTGTCTTAGGAATCATGCTTTTAGTGTCTCTGCACTTCCCTTTCAGAGCCTATAGCGGTGGGAGCACGTTCGGGCTTGGTAGGTGCAAAATTCTCCCAGTTGCCCCGGCACCACCCAGGACTACCTGCGGGACCCCCACGGTTAACACCCGTTAACTCCGTCAGTTCTGGTCCCTGTTACTCCGAACAACTCGGAGGAGGTACTCCACCTTCCACCCTATGCCCCCTTATATATCCTGCGAACCGCTTATGGTCGACCGGACGGCAGCAACGTATACGGTGTTGCAAGCATGTCTGCAAAGATTTCTCTTTGCTAGACTGCACACAACTACACAACTGTTTGCCCATGACGTCCGTACCCCAAGGCGGGGCCGGAGGGGTATGATAGGAATAATGTCTTCAATTTACAGCTTCCTCGAAGCTACGTAGCTCGCCCAATAGCATCCCCCGGAACCCCGATTCCAGTATCATGCATGGCTTCGCGTGACAAACATTCTAGTTAATTTTCCCGAACTCTCCGAGGGACTTTGTATTGAAAGGTAGGGTAACTCAGGACTCTGGGCAGGGTAACCCAAGACCCAAGGCAGGGTAACCTGATCCCGAGAGTGGAGTAACCTTGTCCAGCGGAAAAGTTAACTTTTCCCTGTTACCCTGTCTATCCCGTCGCCGGTGATAGACCTTTCTGACCTGTCTTCAGTTACCCGGCCTAGCTGAGCAACTGCTCCTTCATAAGTCCCTAAGTACGCTGACACCGCTCCCGCGTGTACCCAGGTACCTAAGTCCCTGGCCAGCCAATTCTGTTCATTCTCGGAGCCCGGGCCCTCGGGTCTCCATAGGTCAAGTACTTACTTGCCTGCCGGTTCCTATCAGTTCGCCTCCTGGCTATCTGTATGGGTATAGGTTTTGTTTGCCATAGCTCATGTATGCTGGGTCATTACACACGATCACTTGAACTACCCATAGATGCCTGTCTGTTTGGATCTCTAGTCATAATCTCTTGGTCTCTACTGATCCCAATACGGAAACCTGTTTCATTGAAGTTGTATTTATCCGTGGTAAGTATTGCGTACTTTTAACATCCAGTATTGTATTTGTCAAACCACTTAAGAACATTATCAACATAGTGTGAACTTTTTCTATCAATGTCGATGGTATGTTGCTTTCGAATAAAGTAATTGGAATAACGTTTAAGAAATCTTCCTTCCCAATTTTCACTTGCGGTAGGCGCAGAAAGGAGTCCTGTATGTAGATTTCGCAGAATTGTATTTCCACATCCAGTGACCATCGGTAACCGTGCACTGGTACCGATATCATCCAAAAAATCTGGATATTGGCAAATTGCCAGTTCTTGATCCTCTGTGAGTTTTCGATTGGCTTCTGGTCTTTCATGCCTTGATTGTCGATCTTGCTACTGTTTGCGCAATTGCTGTTCCAGAACTTCATATCTGCAAGGTAGCACAGCAATGTTTGGTGTATCTTCCCCAGTCTCATGGAGGAAGGTAATTGCAGCCTGGATTCGAACTTCGATATCCTGATATGGCTCCACACTTTCACTTGGAGGAATGAGAGCCTATGAAGAAGACATAACCAATTGATATATGAAAGGAGTTTGAGGTCAGGATGATGGACTCAGAGTTTGGTTTTCAAAGCAATACTATATAGAACTATTTAAATATCTTATACTCAGAACATTTATAATATCTTGATGTAATAGTATTGAATTACAAAATTATATTAAGCCATAGACTGTTATTGAAGGATACACTATCATTGAGTTATTGACTGTCGTTGAGCCTGGAACTGTCTTTGTGTCACAAAATTGTATGGAGCTGCAAACTCATATTGAGCTACAATGTGTTATTGAGCCACAAAATTGTATTGCGCTACAATCTATCATTGAGCTGCAATCTTTGCTGGAGCTGTTAGGCACTCAAAATTAGTGTCCCCAAAAGCTGAGCCAGCGAAGTTTCAGGCATTGCAGCGCCCTAGCACTGCAACCACGGCATGAGTACCTTTGGAATGGCCAAGTTCTGGTGGAGGGAGAGAAAGATTAATCTAACCAGTACCAAGTATTGGGGTAGGGAACATTCTTTACTGGGATTGCCTGGTATTATACTATACTGTGCCAGTATCACTATTGTAATTTTGCGCCTATCAAGGCAGGTTCGGTTATCAGTCTGAATGCATGATTCTCTAGAAACTTGGATTTCAGGCCTTAAGAGCCAATGCTGTATATTATGGATAGCTGTTATAGAAATTTATTGGGCCCACATGAACCTCATTGATCAGCTTAACCATTCTAGAGGGCAACTTCATTCCTCTTTTTTTTTCCTCTCTGCCTATAACTTTGGCGCATCTGGCAACCCCTCACATTTCAAAACCTTGATTTTAACAAAATCTAGGTTGCAACCAGAAACTACAAAAAGGGTAAGTTAAAGGTTTGCGTAAAAAGTGAAGTCAGAGTGTCATGTCAGGTCACCTATAACAAATTGCCAAGAATTGTAGTTTCATCTTGGCATGATGTATTGCATCTTCATCAACAATAATGTTCATTAAAGGGATCATGCTATACATACGTTACCACTCTTCCTGTAACATGTTGGGACTGGGTTCTAGTCACGTAGCGGTACGATAGTAGCAGATGGCTTCTTGGTCAACAAGAAGCGACCTCTGCTTACTACAGAAGGCTTCCCATGGTGTAATAGAAAAACAAAGAAGCAACCATTCAACCAAGTATATTTAGATTACTATCGACTGAAGTTTGCTGTTTCTATCATAGAAATCAGTGGTCTTTAAATACAGCATATCACGTATATCCTGTATGAGCGATATTCCAAAACATTGTGTGTATCAACTGATAACACATGAAACAATACAAGTATCAAACAATACTGTGAAATCAAATATAAAACCTTGCATATATCAACTGGTAGCATACCAAACAATACAAGCATCAAACGATGCTGTAAAACCAAACACAAAACCTAACCTAGTACTTGTACTGGTTACACTCCCAAAACAAAATAACAATTTCACCAACCAAAATAACCTAATGAAATCCTAATAGTCGGTAAACCCGCTATTTTCTGGAAGGTCTCCCTCAGACCCATCCTTATCGTCATCAATATCCTGCAACATTCTCCTGTTGTCCTGCAACATCCATTGCCCACCCTTCAACTATCTTTCCAAACACTCCTGACATGGCACCTTGTTCACAAAGCAACCTGATGCCCAGTAGTATGGTAAATCAATCCAGTCTTGGACCGTCCCGTCCTCCCCATCCTCCCACTCGATATCAATTCATCCACATGCCTCGGAGTAGTTGACGTAGAATATCTTTCACTATGCGCTTAGTGCAATGGTTCCAGGATATAGTAGGTATCCGATGATGTGGTGCCCTGCTCTCCAGTTGATTTCTTCATAGGCAGATATTCTCGATTTTTTCCTTCTTGTAAGAGTAGAGTACTCTGTAAGGGGTTCTTCTTGGTTGCAGGTATCATGGTGAGTCTGGCTGAGTTGTTTGAGCAAAGATGGGTGGTATTTAGGTCTCGTTGTCGGCCTCGCTTAAGTGTTGGCCTTGCTTAGATGCTCTTGGGAGTGTGGGTGGTATTTAATGTCGGTTTCTTCCGTCCCCATACACCTGTCATATTTTTCTATACTTAGGTAGCAACCACTAGCGAAGCGGAATACATCTGATACTGTTTCTCCCCATATCCGTCTTGTTGATTCCGTTGTTATCTCAAGGCATTTGTTGCAAATATGTATGAATAATTACTGTGTAAGATATCATCTAAGGATAATATCACAGTTTGCCAACAGTCCCATTCGCTGATGGTGCAGTCCCCCAGCCTCTTGCTCTTAGTTTGACATCGTAAGACTGTTGGATGGTATGTGTTTTCTTTCTTTGTTGTTCCCAGTACTCGGCTTTGGCTAGCCATGGCAGGTATGTAGCTTTGTCTTCTGTTACTCGATTCTTATCTTCGCTGCTTTCGAAATCGCTTTCAAAATGGGCGCACCAGAAACCGTCTCGGATTCCTTCATTTGTATCTGGGTGGAGATATTGCATTTCTGGCAGGGTTGGGCTCCACGCCACCATCACATGGTTTATTGTAGGGGGTAGCTCATACTCCAGTTTGTTATCCGTCTCCTATTTCTTTACTAATTCTGTCCCATTTTTCAATCCTTCGAGACGTTCCCAGCGGTTCTCCATTGCCAGGTATTCCACCCACTTCACTAGGAACCGGTCGCGATCATACCGCCTTCTATGGTCTTGTATAGCGTCCACTTCCTGCTCCGGTTTTTCGCTACCCATGATTGGGGGTGGCTTTGCGTGGCTACTTTCGGGGAATATTGCATACTTGTTAGGCAGATATCTTGTCACGGTGGATACATGGAATGTCACTTCTCCCTTCCTGTACATTCTCCCATCCATTTCCACCATGTAATTTTCAGTATGGTCATCATAACCCACTGTCTTGAATTGTCCTCGCCAGCCTGGCTGCAATTTCTTGCTTCGTCCTGACTCGGTTGTGAACAGGTTTCCGCAAACCAATAACCAGTTACCTATCCCTATCGGTGGGTGGTGTCTGCGTCGTTTTGCTACTATTCTTGTACTCCTGAATCATACTAGTTTGATAGCATTGCATGCAGTGTTCCAGATTGCTTGGTGCCTGTTTAACAATTCATCAGCTGCTGGTACTGCGGAGTTCTTGAAATTCGCCACTGGGAGTAGAAGGTGATTCTTTCCATAAACTGCCCTAATTAGTGATATACCAAGAGTTATGGACCATACTGCATTTAAGTATGGAGCTGTTTCGGGTATGGCATCAAACCAATTGTTCTCTCTCACATTGACTAGGTTTCGGAGAGCCATTTTGAATTCCCCAACCATTTTTGCAACTTGTCCGTTCATCTCATGGTGTCCTGGTACTGCTTTGATGTGTTCTATTCCTAGCGATCCACATGGCTGTCACCAAACATATGACTTAAACTTTGGGTCTACATTCCTTACTACTGTTGTTGGATAACCTAGGGGCATAAATATCCTGTTCCATAGCAGTTCTCAGGTTGTTATTGCTGTAACGTCCTTGTTTGTCGATATCAGCCACATAAATCATGCAAGCCTATCCATGGCCACTAGGATCACATCCTACCCTCATGAATTGTGCCAGGGTGCCGAAAGGTCAAGGGCTATTGATTCGAAAATCTCAGATGGTAGTACAATTGTTAGGGCCTTTTCTTCAGGTAACTTTGCAGGTTCTTTGTTCATCTGGCAGTTGTGCCATTGGGCCACAAATACTCGAAAGTCCTTCTGCATTTCAGGCCAGGATAGGTACTTGGTAGTGTACCGTAATTTCCGTTCAGTACTGTGATGGCCCGTGTTGTGGATCTTGGCTATGACATACTCTCTTAGTGTAGTATTACCGAATGCAGGGCCTTTCAGAATATACAGAGAGTCTTTCCTGTATCGTGTTTTTGCGTACAGCATTACATTCGTGACTGTCTAAGTGAACAAATCTACTTTGGGGTCCCTGTTTTTGTTAACCTTTTTCCATATCGGTTCCGTCTGGTATGCTGTAATCATGTTTGCTCAGAATGTCGCCATCATTTCATTGACCTTTTGTCTGGTGTGCTGCTTGTCTTCTATGTAACGTGTTCGGGCCAGGCCCTAGTCATGTAGTCGTATGATAGAAGCAGATGGCTTTATGGTCAACACGAAGCGAGCGCTGCTTGCTAAAGGAGGCTTCGAACGGGGTGTAATAGGAGATCAAAGAAGTAACCGTTCAATCAAAGATATTTTAAGAATACTGTCTGTCGAAGTCTGCTGTTTCCATCGCGGAAATCAGCAGTGTTTAAATACATCATATCGCTTATCTCTAGTATGAGCGATATTGCAAAACAATGTGTGTATCAACTGATAGCACACAAAACAATACAAGTATCAAACGATACTGTGAAACCAAACATAAAACAATGTGTGTATCAACTGATAGCACACAAAACAATTTACGTATCAAGCGATACTGTGAAACCAAACATAAAACAAGTTCTGTGTCAACCTATAGCACACGAAACAATACAAGTATCCAACGATACCGTGAAAGCAAACATAAAACAACCTGGTACCCGTACTGGTTACACTCCCAAAATAAAATAACAATTTCACCAAATAAAACAACCTAACGAAATCCTAATAGCTGGTAAATCCGCTATTCTCCTGGAAGTCTGCTTAGAACCCATCCTCATCGTCCTCGCTATCCTGCAACAATCTCATGTCGTCCTGGAACATCCATTCCGCACCTTCCAACCATCTTTCCAAACACTTCCCCATGGCGCTCCGCGTATGAAACAACCTTACTCCCAGTCGGGTGGTAGGTCCATGAAGTTTCGTACCATCCGGTCCTCCCATTCCTCCGTCTCGACATCAATTCGTCCGCAATCTTCGCAGTGAATGATATAAAATATCTTCCAGTGTGCGTCTTCTGGAATGATATCCCGGTAAAGCAGGTATCCCAAAATGAGGTCTCGTCCCTTTATGCTGACTTCTGCGTAGGTTGACATTTTTTGTTTCTTTCGCGTATGGATAAGTTTGTAAGAGGTTAAAGGTTTGGAGGTCTGAAAGTGTGATTTGTGTTTCTTCAGCGGTTTAGAGGGATGGTGGGTGGTATTTATGTTTCGGTAGTGACCTCGCTTAGGTGTTGGCCTTGCTTAGGTCTCGGCCTCGCTTAGGTCTTTAGGGGAAGGGGGGTGCTGCGTAATTTCGGTTTCTTCCGTCTCCATGCAACCATCACACTTTTCTGTGCTCAGGTAGTACCCGCTACCGAAGCGGAAAACTTCTGACACTGATTCTCGCCACATTCGTCCCGCCGATTCTGTTGTTATTTCTAAGCCTTTATTGCAGATGTGTATGAATAGTCGGTATATAAGGTATCGTCTAGGAATAATATCACGCTTTATCAACAGTCCCATTAGCTGATGGTGCAGTCTCCAAGGCACTTGCTGATAGTTTGACATCGTAAGGCTGTTGGATGGAGTATTTTTTTCCTTTCACTATGGCCAGTACTCCGCCTCGGCCAGCAGGGCTAGGTATGCGGCTTCATTTTCCATTACCCGATTTTCATCTGCGCTGCTTTCGAAATCGCTCTCACAGTGTGCAGACCAAAACCCGTCCTGTATCCCTTAGTTCGTGTCTGGGTGCAGGTGTTGGATTTCTGGTAGCGTTGGGCTCTAGGCCACCGTCACATGATTAATCGTAGGGGGTACCTCGCCCTGCGGTTTGTTGTCTTCCCATCATTGATTTACCAATTCCATCGCATTTTCCAATCCTTTAAGGGGTTCCCAGCTATTCTCTGTTTCCGGGTACCCCACCCATTTCACTAGGAATTGGTCACGCTCATACCGTCTTCTGTGGTCTCCTATGGTTTCCACTGCTCATTCCGGTTTCTCGTTAACCATGATCGGGGGTGGTTTTGCATGGCTCCTGGCAGGGAAGGAGATATCATCGTTAGTGTGGTATCCTTTTGCGGTGGATGCATGGAATGTCGCTTCTCAGTTTCTGTAAATTCTGCCATGCATTTCTACCGCGTAATTTTGCGTATGCTCATTAAGTCCGCTTATCTTGAATGGTCCACGCCAGCGCAGTTGCAATTTCTTGCTACGTCCCGATTCTGTTGCGAATAAACTTCTATATACCAGTAACAGATTACCCTTTCCTATCGGTGCATGGTGCCTGCGTCATTTTGCTGCCGTTCCCGTGCTTCTAAATCATGCCATTTTAATCGCATTGAATGCCGCGTTCCAGATTGCTTGGTGCCTGTTTAATAATTCGTCGGCACCCGGTACTGCGGAGTTCTGGAAGTTCTCCAGGGGAAGCAGGGGGTAATTCTTTCCGAAAATAGCTTTATATGGTGACATGCCGAGAGTTTCTGACCATCCTGCATTCAGGTATACTGCTCTCTCCGGTATGGCATCAAACAAGGTCTTTTGTCTGGCGTTGACTAGGTTTCAGAGATCTGGCCTGAATTCTCAAATTTTTCTTTCAACCGGTCCATTCATTTCATGATGGCCTGGTGCCGCCTTGATATGCTCAATACCTAACGATCGACACTGTTGTCTCCACACATGTGACTCAAATCATGGGTCCGCATCGCTTACCAGAGATGTTATGTAGCCATGGGGTGTAAATATTTTGTTGCGGAGCAGTTCCCAGGTTGTTATTGCTGTTACATGCTTCGTTATAGGTATAAGCCACGTGAATCCTGAAAGCCTATCCATTGCAACTAGGATCCTGTCGTATCCCCATAAATTGTGCAAGGGTCCCGCAAAGTCAATGGCTATCGATTCGGAGATTTCTGGCGGCAGGGTAATTGTCTGAGCCTTTCCTTCTGGCTATTTTGTAGGCCCCCTTATTTACCTGGCATGTGTGGCACTGGGTTACATACGCTCTAAAGTCTTTCCGCATTTCAGGCCAAAATAGCTACTCCGTTGCGTACCATAAGTTTCGTTCAACACTGTGGTGGCCCTTGTTGTGAATTTCGCCAATGACATATTCTCTTAACGTCGTATTCCTGTACACCGGGCCTTTCGGAATATACAGGCAGTCTTCCCCGTATCTGGTTTTTGCGTATAGCATTCCGTTTGCAACCTTGTAAGACGACAAATCTCCTGTGGAGTCCATATTCTGATTTACCTGCTTCCAAATTGGTTCTTTCCGGTATGCTGCTACCATGTGTGGTCAGAATGTTCTCATCATTTCATTGACTGTTTGTAAGGTGTCGCGTTCGTCTTCTATCTCGCTTCCTCTGGTTGTCTCATCTAGGTCTTCCTCCTCGTTGTCTTCCAAGACATCGTATAGTCCGCGCTGGTATTCTGTCATTGTCGGAGGCATTACTAAGACTATTGTCTCCTTGCTAAGGCTTTCTAGCCGTTCTGCTCGTCTAAGGGGCGGTGGGCTATCAGGTCCTGGCATTCGGAATGCTGCTATAGTCTCAGTCGTAAGGTTCCCTATTGGTTCTGGCTCCGGCATTTGGTAAGCCTGTCTAGCCTTTCCGCTCATCTAACCGGTGGTGGGCTATCAGGTCCTGGCATTCGGAAAGATGCTATAGTCTCAGTCGTAAGGTTCCCTATTGGTTCTGGCTCCGGCATTTGGAATGCCGGGGCTTCCGGGTTTAGCAGTGCCGGAATTGCATAAGATCTGGGCGTCGGCTGGGCAAGGGTGGACGGCCCTTCTCCCGCACCAATTGGTCTTCCGCTGGTCGTTTGTTGCCATTCCCAGTCATTGATTTCGGGGGACTCTGGAGGGCGCGGGTCGATTTCTGTACTTGGGGTGCTCGGTCCTTCACTAAGTGAATAAGCGGTCGATTTTCCCTCTCGTCTAGGATGGTTGTTTGTGAATTTGATCTCGGTTTGATGATATGGGCAATGATTCACATAACAGTGTGAGTAGTGTAAGGCGCTATGTTGGAGTTCTTCCGTTGGCGTACCTCGCAGGGTACACTGGTCACCCCAATCGTTACCTGCAGTGATTGAGCAGGGGCTTTCGGGGGGTACAGGGGCCTCGTTGGGGTACTCAGTATAGTAGAAAGGAGGGGAAGTAGGGGAGAACTCATGCATGGGCTCCATTGTGTTTGGTTCTTGCAGGTATACCGCATTATCCGCGATGTCATCCGATTCCTTCGTATAATCATGGACATAGGGTGGATTCATGACTGATTCTCCCTCATATATCCGGGAAAGGGCATCAGCTAAATAGTTCGCACTTCCTGGTGCGTAGACTATTTTCGCGTCGTATTTTCCCAAGGCACTTAGCCATCCCACTTGCTTTCTGTTTCGGTTTTTTGCCATTCGTAGGTGTGTCAACGGTTGGTGGTCTGTAATTATTGTAAAGGAATTTCCCATTACTACATTGTGGAACCAATTAAGCGCTTCCACCATCGCTCAGGCCTCTTTACCGGTGGTCCCATAGTTCATCTGAGCGTTGGTGAACTTTCTACTATGTAATGCGGCTGGTCATGCCATCTCATAAGTGGGTCCCTGTCCGACCCATGCTCCAACTCCTAAATCTCAGGCATCCGTAACCAATCAAATTGGTTCCTTATTTCTTATGTCTTTTGGTCGCATGACTTGGTGATCGATGATTCGCTTTCGGACCATATCGAATGCGGTTTGGTAGGTCGTTGTCCATATGAATTCGGTGTTTCCCATTAAGTCGATTAGCGGTGCCGTTAACGTAGCATGGTGTGGAAGAAACTGGGCCACATAATTCACTATTTCAAGGATTTGTTGTATCTCCTTCTTGTTTTTTGGTGTCTCCCATCCTGCAATGGAAGATATTTTCTGGGGGGAGGCATGAATTCCCTCGTTGTCCACTATGTGTCCTAATACTTCCAGCTTATCCGCAAAAAGTACTGACTACCTTTTGCTTGCAAAGAATTTTACTTTTCTGAGCCGATCACATACTTGGCGTATGTGTTCCTCGTATTCCTCTGGTGTGTCTGATAATATGAGAATATCATCAATGTATACCCATAGAAAATGAAGGAAATATTCGCTTAGGAGGTCCTCCATTATTCGCATAAATATTGCTGGTGCATTCATGTCTCCTTGGAGTATTACTTTGCTCACGAATCCTCTGAACGGGGTTTTAAATGAGTTGCACTTAACACTGTCCTTGTCCACCGGTGTTTGGAAGTACGCGTCACTTCGGTCGATCTTACTTCTGAATTTTACGCCTCCTATTCGGTTAAGGATCGGCTGTTGATTTGGAATCGATGGACTATCCATGATCGTGTTATCCTTTCTTACTTTCAGGTCCACCAGGGGGCAGATCCTTCCATCTGACTTTGGTTATACAAACATAGGTGCCATTCCAGGTACCTCTTGTCGTACAATTACGCCACTTCGTAATTTCTCATTTATCCAGTTCATGAGTTTTTCCTTGTAGGCTTCTGGGATCGAGTATGCTGGTTGGTTTCATAGGTCGGTTGGATCTTTTAGCCGAATGTGGTGGCTAATCTTGCGCACTGGGGGTAGCGTTTCAGGGACTTTGTCCGGGAATACATCCTTGTATTCTTCCAACACTGTTTTTGTGCTGGTGTCTGACACAGCGGCTCGGAATTCCCCACTTGTTGGTTTCCATAGCACACGTAGTTTGTTATCGGGAAATTCCACTGCTGTATCCCCACACCTGATAAGAGCATTATGTCTTTTCAGGAATGGCATTCCAATCCGGGCATCGTACTTTGGCAAGTTCCCTACCAACATCTCCTGATTTGTACATTTCTTCTTCCCGATTCCTATGGTCAGTCCATATTTCTTGTGGCTTGAAGAGCGCGACCCTTTCATAGCCATATTGACTGTTGTTGGTTGGGGTAGAGGCTCTGTAGGGATGCCATGGGAAGAGATAAAGGTGGCACTAATTATATCGCAGCCGATTGTTCCTGTATCGAATAGTACCTTTGCTAGGTGGCCTTCTATGAGAATCGTTCCTTCACGAGCATCACAGGGCCTGATTGCCAACGTTGGTTGCGTTCGCAGGCTTTCCATTTCCGCTAAGTTAATTTCCACTTCGTCATATTCGGTTGCTTCCATGTCCTTTGTGCTAGCCTCTCGCTTAGCGGCCTTTCCTTTTCCCTTTTTCGCATAGCAATCTTTTGCGTAGTGCCCCATTTTCCCACCTTCGCAACATGTGCCTTCCTCGCGTCATTTCTGCTTCTTGTCTTTCTTGTCCTTTGAATCCTTGCTGTATGGTTTATCCTTTTTCGTATTATCCCGCGATGATGATCCTTTACTGTTTCTTTGCTGCGGTACGTGGGTCTGGTAAACTCCTGTTTTATATAGGATAGCATCCTTCCGCTTGGCCCGCTTCACTATTTTTTCAAAGGAATCACCCTCCTCCTCCATGGGTTCTAGCTCCTCCTGTAGTCTGGGATGCATTGCTTCATACAATCTTTCTCACGGTGTATACTGAGACACAGTCCCAGTAGGCAACCATCCATAATACATTAAGAGATCCGTCACGACCAAGGTTACTCTTTCACTTTTGCCATTTCCTACTTGCTGGATATCCTTGAACCTTTCATATAGTTCTTCTGTATTTCGGGAGGATTGGAATCTCTCTGTCAAGTATTTTATCAGGGTTGTTCCTCAGATCTTTTCCCCACTCTCATCTAGGTTCATTGCTTGGTGGTATACTTCCTCTGCCTTCCCGGTACAGAAGCTTCCAATGTATGCTCCGCTTCCTTTCTTAGTTTTGTCCACTCCGTGTAGGGCCAGGTATTGGGAGGTTGTTATAACCGACTGGTCAAATACTTCAGGTTTTAAGTCATCCTTTTCGCCGGAGAATAAGGGTGGCGCCGGGAGTTTAATTTTTGGTCCTGTTCACCCGGTGGATTCACCTTCGGACATATTGTGTTCGGACTCTTCGTTACTGGAGCTGTTGTCTGAGGCGCTTCTGGAGAGTTGCAGGGGGATTCGTCTGGTGGCTGCCTTACTATGTAACGGGGGCACCCCTAGGAAGATGGATCCCAAGGTTGCGACCGCACCAAACAACTTCAAACTTATCGCCAAAAGTTCACACAGATGTAAGAGTAAAGTAGACGGTAAAACTTAATATCGTTAAGCCTGACGCTTCACTCAATTAAGGTCTCGAGAGGATTGATTGTTGGAGTAGGAGAGTTCTCGCATAGACTTTCAGGTAGTTTTATCTTATGCCAGAAACTCCCCCATCAGTTTACTCCAACTATTCGAGCACACCCTTCTCCGCTAAGGGCGGTCCGACACGTCTCCTGACACCCCCTTCGGGCATGTATGTGTCGACCCGCTCTAGTCGGCGTTCACCATATGTGCATATCGTTTCTGCGGCGCATTTCCATTCTGCCCGCCGGAGTGAAAACCTCTGCGCATCGGGGACTTGCCAGTGGCTAACTGTCAAGACCCCTTGCTGAACTAGACTATCTATGACACCCTTCCCATGCGCGTTGATTTCTTCTTGACGCCGGAAGCTACCGTGAGCGGTTTATCTATCTACTATTTACGAGTCTCGGGCTTCCGGTGTCTTCCGCAGGGTACGGTGGTCCAGGAGTGATCCAATGGGCGCTACCCACGACCACTACCTCGGATACACCTTACCTGCGGTAGGAATCATGCTTTTAGTGTCTCTGCACTTCCCTCTCAGAGCCTATGGCGTTGGGGACATCCTTGGGCGTGGTAGGTGCAAAACGTTCCCAGTCGTCCCGGCACCACCCGGGACTACCTTCGGGACCCCCACGGTTAACTCCCGTTAACTCCGTCAGTTTTGGTCCGTTTTACTCCGAACAACTTGGAGGAGGTACTCCACCTTCCACCCTATGCCCCCTTATATATCCTGCGAACAGCTTACGGTCGACCGGACGGCAGCAACGTATACGGTGTTGCAAGCGGGTCTCCAAAGATCCTCCTTTGCTAGACTGCACACAACTACGCAACCGTTTGCCCATGACATCCGGGCCTCAAGGCGGGGCCGGAGGGGCATGATAGGAATAATGTCTTCAATTTACAGCTTCTTCGTAGCTGCGTAGCTCGCCCAATAGCATCTCCCGGAACCCCAGATTCCAGTATTATGCATGGCTTCGTGTGACAAACATTCCAGTCATTTTTCCCAAACTCCCCGAGGGACTTCGTATTGGCAGGTAGGGTAACTCAGGTCCTTGAACAGGGTAATCCAAGCCTCAAGGCAGGGTAACCCTGTTCTGAGGGTAGGGTAATCTTGTCCGGTGGACAAGTGGATTTTCTCCTGTTACCCTGTCTATCCCACTTCCGGGGATAGACACACTCGGCCTTTCTCTAGTTACCCAGCCTAGCTGTGTATTGGCCCTTCATAGGTCCCTAAGTACGCTGACACCAACCTTGGGCGTAGCCATGTACCTAAATACTTGTGTCCACTAAGTCTGCTCATCTCGGAGCCCGGGCCATCGGGTCTCCGTAGGTCAAGTACTCACTTGCCTGCCGGTTCGTACCAGTTCGCCTCCGAGCTACCTGTATGGGTGTAGGTTCCGGCTGCCATAGCTCACGTATGCTGGGTTGTTACATACTACTGCGTGTTCTGATGCTTCTCCGTCTTCTTCCTCCTTCTTAAGTGTCCTGACAGATATGCTATCTTTCTTCGGTGGTTGTGCCGGTGCCTTTCGTTTGCTGGGGCTGGGGGGAAATGGCCCAGGAAGGCTAGTTGCAGCCTTTACTAATTCGTCAGTCGATTCGCTAAAGGTCTGCTTGGCCAAGTCTCGCCCTAGTTGTCAGTCTGCTTCCTCGATCGAGAATTCGCTCTTTGGCCCTTTTGGTTTCTTAAGTTGCCTTTTCTTGGTAAGGCCTTCTCATGGGACCTGCTTCCCACTTCGAGTCTCCAGTAACTCAATGGTGTTGTGTTGGCGGAGCTGCACCCTTGGTGGTTCTGCCGCTCCCCGATACCAGCTGCGCTATTGGACTTTTCGTAGGTTGATCAGACCAGGTCCCTGCAGGTTTCTTAACCACTTGCTGAGGTTAAAAAAATGTAACGTCTTCGGGCCAGGCCCTAGTCAAGTGGCAGTACAATAGCAGCAGATGGCTTCGTGGTCAACACAACGCGAGCGCTGCTAGCTAACGGAGGCTTCGAACGGGGTGTAATAGGAGATCAAAGAAGTAACCGTTCAACCCAGTATATTTTTAGAATACTGTCTGTCGAAGTCTGCTGTTTCCATCGCGGAAATCAGCGGTCTTTAAATACAGCATATCGCTTATCTCCAGTATGAGCGATATTACAAAACAATATCTGTATCAACCGATAGCACACAAAACAATCCACATATCAAACGATACTGTGAAACCAAACATAAAACAATTTGTATATCAACCGATAGTACACGAAACAATGCAAGTATCAACGATATTGTGAAACCAAACGTGAAACAATCTGTGTGTCAACCGACAGCGCACGAAATAATACAAGTATCAAGCGATACTGTGAAACGAAACATAAAACAACCTAGTACCTATACCGGTTACATTCTATCTCGCTTCCTCTAGTCACTTCGGGTTGGTCATGCTGCTCATTGTCTTCCAAAACATCGTATGGTCTGCACCGATATTCACCCATCATTGGGGGCGTCACTGAGACGATGGTCTCCTTGCCAAAGCTTTCTATCCGTTCTGCTCTCTTAATCAGGGGTGGGCTGTCTGGCCCTGGCATTTGGAATACCGGGGCTTCTGGGATCAGCATTGGAGGGATCGTGAGGGACCTGGGCATTGGCTGAATGAGGATAGAGGGCCCTTCCCCAGCACTATTCGCTCTGCCACCAATCATTTGCTGCCACCTCCACTCACTGATCATGGGGGATTCCGGAGGGCTTGGGTCAGGTTTTGTGCTCGGGGGACTCGGTCCTTCACTAGGGGGGTTGAGGGGTTGGCTTGCTTCCCTGCCTGGGATGGTTATTCTGAAACTTGATCTTGGTTTGGTGATATGGGCAGTGCTGCACATAACAATACGAATAGTGGAGTTTGCTAAGTTGGAGTTCCTCGGGTCGCATGCTTTGTAAGGTGCACTTGTCACCCCAATTCTTTTCCACAGTGATTGAGCAGTGGCTCTCAGGGGGCACAGTGGCCTCATTAGAGTGCACAGTGTATAAGTAAGGAGAGGAAGTAGAGGAGATGTCTCACTCGGGATCCATGGTGTTTGGTTCCTACTTATACACTATGTTGTACAAGATATCATCGCCTTCCTTTATATAATCGTGGACACAGAGTGGGTTCAAGCCTGATCCTTGCTCGTATATTCGGGAAAGGGCAGCAGTTAGATAGTGTGTGCTTCCTGGTGTATAGACTATCTTCACATCGTATTTTCCCAAGGTACTGAGCCATCTAACTTGCTTACCACTCAGGTTCTTTGCCGTTAGTAGATATGTCAGGGGCTTGTGGTCTGTTACTACCGTGAACATACTTCCCATTAGCATATTGTGGAACCAGTTAAGTACCTCTACCATTGCTACGGCTTCTTTATTGGTAGGTCCATAATTCGTCTGTGCGTTGGTGAACTTCCTGCTGTACAATGCAGCTGGTCAAGCAATCTCGTATGTGGGTCCCTATCCTACCCATGCTTCTATTCCCGAATCTAAGGTGTATGTAACTAACCAGATCGGTTCCTTGCTTCATATAACTATTGGCCACATAACTTGCTGGTCGACAATTCGCTTCTGGAGCATCTCAAATGGAGTTTGGTTCGCAGTTGTCCATACGAATTCGACATTTCCCATTAACTCTGTTAATTGTGCTATTAGGCTAGCATGGTGTGGGAGCAACTGGGCCAAACAATTCACCATTTCCGAAAAGCGTTGCAATTCCTTTTTGTTCAGAGATGTCTTCCAACATGCAGTAGACGATATCTTCTGAGGCGGAAGCATGGATTCCTTCTTCATCTACTATGTGTCCCTGTACTTGCAGCTTATCTGCAAATAGTACTGATTTATTCTTGCTTGCATAGAATTTTGCTTCCCTGAGCTGGTCACATACCTGGTGTATGTGTCTTTCATGTTCCTTTGATGTGTGCGAGAATACGAGAATATCATCAATGTATACCCATACGAAATGATGTAGGAATTCCCTCTGGAGGTCTTCCATTATCCGCATAAAGGTTGCTGGTATATTCATATCTTCTTGTAGCATCACCTTGCTGACAAACCCTCCAAACAGGGTTTTGAACGAGTTGAACTTAACACTGTCTTGGTCCATTTGTGTTTGGAAGTATGTATTGCTTAGGTTAATCTTACCCATAAATTTTGCTCGTCCAATGCAGTTCAGGATCTGCTGTTGGTTGGGGATGCATGGACTGTCCATAATTGTGTTGTTATTTCAAAGTTTCAAGTCTACCAGGGAGTGGATCCTTCTGTCCGACTTTGGTTGCAGAAATATAGGTGCCGCTCCAGGGACTTCCTGTTTTATGATTACTCCAGCTCGTAATTTTTTATTTATTCAATTCATGAGCTTCTCCTTGTATGCTTCCGGGATTGAGTATGTGTGTTGGTTTTTTAGGTCAGTTGCATCCTTGAGCCAAGTGTGGTGGTTAATTTTATGCACAGGGGGTAGCGTTTCAGGGGCCTTGCCCGGGAATACATCCCTGTATTCTTCTAACAATGTTGCCAAGGTGGCATGCAAGACAGCGGCTGCAAATTCCCCACTTGTTGGTTTGCATAGAACAGGTAGTTTGTAATCGGAAAATTCCACAGCTATGTCCCTGCATCTGATAAGGGCATAGTGTCATTTTAGGAATGGCATTCCGCTTAGAGTATCATATTTCCTGAGATTTCCTACCCACATCTCTGGATTTGTCCATTTATTGTGTATAATTTCCATGGTCAGTGCACACTTCTTGTGCCTTGAGGAGCGGGAGCCTTTCATGGCCATGTTGACTGTTGTTGGTTGAGGTAGAGGGTCCATGGCTATAGCATGGGTAGAGATAACAGTAGTGCTAACTATATCACAACCAATCAATCCGGTATCGAATAGTACCTTTGCTGGATGGCCCGCTATGTGGATCGTACCTTCTAGTGCATGACGGGGCTCAATCATCAGCATTGGTTGTGTTTGGACGCTTTCTATTTCCACCGCGTTGATTTCAATTTCATCATATTCAGTTGCTTCCATGTGGTTTGCACCCGTATCTTGTTTTGCCATTTTTCCTTTTCCTTTCTTGGCATAGCAGTACTTTGCATAGTGCCCCTTTTTCCCACATTCAAAACAAGTACCTTCATCGCTTCTTTGTGGCTTCTTATCTTATCTTTCGAACCTTTACAGTGTAGTTGTTCCTTTCTTGCCGTATCATGCCAGGATGATCCTTTACTGCTCCGCTGCTGGGATGGGTGCATTAGGTGCACTGCTGTCTCATGAAGGATAGGATCCTTGCGTTCTGCTCGTCTGACAATTTTCTCAAAAGACTCGCCTTCTTCTTCCATGGGTTCTACCTCCCACCATAGTCAGGGATACATTGCTTCACACAGCCTCTGCCGCAGTGTATACTGGGACACTGTTCCATTGGGCAATCGACCATGGTACTCATGCCAAGATTGCAGCTACAGCACTGATACCCCTGAAAATTCGCTAGCTCAGTTTTTGGAGGCGCTCATCCTGATTGCCCAACCGCTCAACATCACTTTGTAGCTCAACGTCAATTGGTAGCTCAATACAACTTTGTGGCTCAACATCACACTGTGGCTTAATGTCACTTTGTGGCTTAACCTTAATTTGCGAATTAACACAATTTCACTGCTAGTACTTACTTCTAGGTTCAAGATTAAATTAAGGTTATGTGTATTTTAATAGAGTATAATATAAGTTTTATTGTAATTTTTGTATACATGATATTCTATTTCACATTTATCTTTCCCAGTCTCACTTGACGTTTAATATCTAGAATTATCATCTTATATACCTTTTTTTTATAACTTCAATTCAGATTTCTCTGCTTCACCTGTGCCTGCAACTCAGTTAGAAATACCTTATGCTCAGCTTTCTCAGCCCAGTTTTTCGCATTTCGTGCACGACGTTATTGCATATCTGCTTTCTCAACCTGCGCAGCCTCTCTTCTTTTTACCATTTGTCGCGCTTTGGAAGCATACAGGACACCTCCCTTTTGTACTTGTCTTTGACTCTGTGCTCTACGCTGGACATTTCTAGCCTGCTCTACAGCCTGTGTATCTTCCAAGTATCTCATTGCCAAAGCACCAGATTGTGTTTGTACTAATCTACCCTGGAGATCTTTCTTCAACTGACACCGAAAGGTGGGTGGTAAATCACCTGCATCCATTTGTAGATCATCTTCAGCATACTCTGGACGCGTAATTGTCAGGGGAATATTGCAAGATGATTCGTTTGCTGGTGGTTCAGTAGTTGGTTGTGTGTTAGAAATCAGGGCTTCATATAAGTTGCAGATTACAACTTCGGGGTTGTAGGGAATGAGACCAGAGGAACAAAATGTGGATAAGATGGTTGATGATTTGTATGTTTGCTCTCGAATGGAGTCAATTTTGTCTAAAAATTCTCATTTATCAAAATCTCCACAACGACACTAAGTTGCTACTTCTACTGCTTCAGCATGGTAATGCTTATATGACTGAAATACAACCACATCTAATAGTTGTCGGAGGTGGGTCATGTGTGGTGGAAGACAGAAGACAATAATCCAATATTGGTCACAGTAGTCGAGAAACTGCCGAGTACAATGTAATGCAAAGCCATAAAGAATGAGAAGTCGATAGGTACTAGTCAGGTGTGTTGTGGCAAATCAATCAAAGTGTTGCAGCCATTCTACCGCAAGATTATCGTTATTGTATCCAGTATCTGAGGTTCCAACCAGGTAGTTATCGGGTACGAAAGTTGTAGCATACCATGGTTCCTGATGAATAATGCCAGGAACAATAATCGTTGGTGGTAAAACAATACCACTACCACTAATGGTTTCACAAACGGTCCCTAGTTCACGATTTGTTGAGCTAGCTATATACAATTGCCGATCTGGATCTCTTCTGATAATCCACTAGTCCTGACCAATTCCAATACGCAAGCCAGTTTCATCGAAGTCATAAGTATCATGCGGTAGAATCACATATTTCTGAATGACTCTATTGCACTTCTCAAACCATTGTTGTATGTTGTCGAGGTAGTGTGCATTTTTGCGATCGATATGAAGTGTAAGCCATTTTTGAATAGAGTATTTTGAATGGCGGCTCAGAAATCGTCTACTCCAATACTCGCTAATGGTTGGTGAGTGAAGTGGCCCAGTGTAAGTATTTTGAAGAATGGCATTTGCACATCCAGTGACCATCTGCAAATGTGTGCTAGTACCAATAGCATCTAAGCGGTCCATGTATTGACAAACAGCCACTTCCTGGTCTTCTGACAGCTTTTGGTTCGCTCCTGGTTACTCTGTTTTTGACTGCTGGCCTTGCCAGCATCTGCGTAATCATTTTTCAGGAATTTCAAACTTGCAGGCAATTGCTGAAATATTCCATGTATCATTTCCTGTCTCTTCAAGGGAGGTAATTGCTGCCTGAATGGGTACCTCAATATCTTTTTATGGCTCGATACGTTGGCTTGGAGGAATGATAGCAGATGAAGATGCCATAACTGATTATGGTATGAGAGGACTATAAGGCAATGGATTTAGATCTTGGAAGAGAACCTATATAGAACTATTTAAATAGCTTATGCTTTGCTCTTTTATAAAGTCCTACAATAATATTAAGCTGCATAATTGTATTGAGCTATTAACTGATATTGATATTAGAAGTTACTACTATGAGCTACAAAATTGTATGGAACCACAAAGTGATGATAAGCTGCAAAATTGTATTGAGCCACAAAGTGACATTGAGCCACAAAATTGTATTGAGCCACAAATTGACGTTGAGCTGCAAATTGACATTGAGCTGTGGGGCACTCAGAATAAGTGCTCCCAAAAACTCAGCCAGTGAATTTTCGGAGGTTGTAGCGCACTAGCTGCAACCCTGGCACGAGTACCTAAGTACCTTGCCAGGTGTTTCCATTCATCCCGGAGTCTAGGCCATCAGGTCTCCGTAGATGAAGTACTCAATTGCCTGCTGGTTCCTACCAGTTCGCCCCCTGGCTGCCTGCATGGGTGTAGGTTCTGGCTGCCATAGTGGGTGTATTCTGGGTTGTTACATATAAAGGAGAAGCTGTAGGAGTAGTCTTCCTTCCGCAGGCGCTCTAAGATTTGTATATGGATAGGGCTAGAGTCCTGTCACCCGGCCTCGTCCCGTACCCTATGAGTCCAATTCCTGGGTACAATTATCTGGTTTGAAATGCCTGGGATAGTGTGGGGGCATAGACTCCATTATCATCAGATCATTTTCAGCATCAGTTTCATTTCCTGCTACGAATACATTTTGCAGGGCATTCATCCGTTCTCTCAATACCTTTTGATCCTGTACCATTGTGAGCGATACTTGCTGCCCTACCTTCATTCTTTCCACCACACTTCTTATAATCCACTGGTTGCAAACCTTCTGTTCCTGGTCATTCCAACATCTCATTTCCTTCTGTACCTCAGCAACAGAATACACAACCTTATAAACAATATGTAGTTCAACAACCTGTGGTCGGAATTCACAGAACAGTATGTCTACAGGTGGTGGCAGAAGCATATTATGCACGAGATTGAAATTGTGGAAAAATGAGAGCGCTGTAGCACATGGGTCTGCAAGCATGAGGTCAATGCATTCATCAGGGAGTGTGATAGGGGTCACCTTGATCCAGCATCCTTGTTCTTCCCATCTAATGCCATGGACATGCACAAAGGCCAAGGCTCAAAAGGTAGCAGCTCCAACAGGGTCAGAGTAGGACCCTAAACCCATGTCACAATCGGTGTCAGAGTTTACTCGGGTTCAAAGCTCGGTACCAGACATTGCCCTTTGCATCTTAGCCTACTTGTTCCAGACCAGGTTACCAGTATTCATGCGACGTTCCTGATGAATATCAATAAGCAAGTAATCAGGAAAGACGCTAAGTGAGAAGGTCACCTAACTATAAACTATAATAGCGGCATCTCTTGGAAGATAGATCCCAAGCTTCTGACTGCATAGAACAACTTTAAACTTATCGCCACAAGTTTATACCCAGGTGAGAGTAAAGTAAACCGTAAAACTTACTATTGTTAAGCCAGATGGTTCACTCATTTCAGGTCTTGAGAGGATTGATTGTTGGAGTAGAAGATTTCTCACCTGGATTGTCAAGTGGCTTTATCTTAGGCTAGAAACTCCCCCATCAGGTTACTCTAACTGTTGAAGCACACCCTTCTCCACTAAGGGTAGTCTGACATACCCCCTTGCACACCCTTCAGGCATGCTTGTATTGACACAATTTGGTTGGCATTCACCTCATGCTGTTACCGTTTCTGGAGTCCACCTCCACTTTGCCCATCAGAGTGAAAACCTCTTTACACCAGTACCTTACCAGTGCCGGACAGTCAAGATACCTGATGAACTGGACTATCTACGGAACCCTTCCCATATGCATTCATCCCTCTGTGATCCTGGAAGCTACTGTGAATTGGTTGTCTATCTGCTATTTACGACTCATGGACTTCTGTTCTCTTCCATAGGGTATGGTGCTTGTGTAGTGCTGCAATAGGCACTACCCATGATCACTACCTTGTATCCACCTTGCCTATAGTAGATATCATGCTCTTAGTGCCTCTACACTTCCCTTGCAGAGCCTAGACCATGGGGACCGCATTCAGGTTTAATAGGTGTAAAACCCTCCTAGTCATCTCAACACCACCCAGGACTACCTTCCAGACCCCCACAGTTAACTTCAATTAACTCTGCCAGTTTCGGTCCAGTTTACTCTGAACAACTTGCAGGAGGTAGTACATCTCCCATCCAAAGCCCCCTTATATTGCCTGTGAACAGTCTATAGTTGACCAAACGGCCACGATGCAGACCGTGTTCCAAGCCATTCTGCAAAGACTCCTGGATGCTAGAGTGCATACAAGCACACAACTGTTTGTCAATAATATTCAAGCCTAAAGCGGGGGCTGGAGGTGCATGATGGGAATAATGTCTCCAATTTACAGCTTCTTTAGAGCTGCGTAGCTTGCCGCATAGCTTCTTTCAGAACCCTGGATTCTGGTATTATGCATGGCTTCATGTGACATACATTCTGGTCATTTTGCCCAAAGTCCCGCAGCAACTTCGTATTGCCAGGTAGGGTAACTCAGGTTCCTAGACAGGGTAACCCAAACTCCAAGGGATGGTAACTGTGATCCCTAAGTAGGATAACCTACTCTGCAGGTCAGTGTCACTTTACCTTGTTACTCTGTCTATTCCTATAGTGGACATAGACTTCTCTCCCCTTCACCCAGTTACCCAGCTCAGCATGGTAACTTGTCCTGGCCAAATCCTTAAGTATGCTAACACCTCTCAAGGGTGTCTGCTCAAGTCCCTTGGTGCCCTGTGTACTTTACTATTCATAATGGAATCCAGACCATCAGGCTTCCATGGGTCAAACTCTTCCTTACCCTCCTGTTCTTACCTGTCTGCCTCAGGGCAGCCTGCATGGATGTAGCTTCAGTCTGCGATAGCTCATGTATGCTGGGTCATCACACATATAATGAATATATTGACAAGGTCTCTTCTTGTTCACTGACAATTCTTGCAAAGCATGGAGAGTACCTCAGTCTTTATATTCTAGGTCCCAGTGCTTGTAGACTATCTAATCCTTCTATCCTTTCCTCATTTCCTTTTTGCAAACTTTGTAGGCCCTGAAAACCTTAATCCCACTTGATGCCAGATTCTGTAGCCCATGGAGAGGATGCTCCCATCCCTCTCCTCACAGTATCTGCTCTATTGATAGTCATTCACACTGTTTTACCATAACCCGTAGTTACTAGCTTATTTGCTATATCTGGAGTGAGCAGCTCTCACAACAGACTTATCAATTTACTCGATACCCTATCCTCTTGCCTCAACTGTGGTACGAGTGGTATTTACCTTTACCGTGCCAATGGCGTATGAGTCTGCAATCATCCCATATCTTTAACATTAACTCATCACTAGTGTGCCTTCTCCTGACTACACTTTGTCTGCATTTAGGCATAGAGGTATAATCGTCTCTTAGGTGTTGTACTCTCTTCCAGCATTTTCTCCATATTCCATCTACAACCTACTTACCCTCTACCCTTGCCACCTGTGCAGCAGCCAGGGACACCTATTGGAGTAGGCGAATACTCCGCAGTTGGCATCCATCAGTTGGCATAACTGCATGATCTTTGCCTGCCTTTCTCTCTACAACCTGACTAACCAAATCCTGTCATCGTACCTTATAAACAGAGCCAGCACTCTGCCCTTCAGGAATCAGGAAAAGTTCTATAGTTGGCAACCTTCGCAGGTATATAATTTAGGGACTTTGTACTTGGATCGCATTGGTAAAAATTATCCTCTTGACCAAAACTCCACGGACCCTGCAATCGAAAATGTGACCTTTTGCCAATGATGATATGGCATGACAATTATACCATGCAAGTCCAGCTTATGTGTAATAGTTGTTTAACCGAGGTTCCACATAACAGAGCCTCATACAAATAGATAGGAGGTTGCAGCTACAAGTGAGGGAACCATAGAGGTATTTGGAATTGTCAGTAGAGGACTTTCCTTTATTATATAAAGTAGTGTGCCCATTTGTGATTTACTGTCCTCAAGCGACCGTGGTATTTCCTGCCAAGGCCTGTACTTAAAAATTACATCTTTGTTTCTCCTTCACATTACCGGAACCTATGAACCTGGATCCTCAATATCTAGATCCTGTCCCTGATCCCCCGTTAAGCCTGGATACAAACAGATCTCCTTTGTACATCTACCCCTGTCCCTCGACCTGTCTACTATGGTGTGCCTTGGACTCTATACCTTTGACCATGCATGGACCCTGACTGATACAGACAACCCATTACCATGTCTACCTATAGCCAAGTTTACCACCAACAAGCACTACTCCTAATCCTCTATCCTTCCCTGATCCTTTGCTAACCATCATTTCCACTACAGTATGAACTTCTT
The DNA here is from genome assembly GCA_003182015.1 of Tuber magnatum. NCBI lineage: Eukaryota > Fungi > Ascomycota > Pezizomycetes > Pezizales > Tuberaceae > Tuber > Tuber magnatum. The sequence goes on along the minus strand of PYWC01000068.1, from coordinate 734,505 downwards.
GAAAACCACTAAGAGACCATCAGAGGAACCAGAAGCCAGAGAATCCTCATAACGTATGACTGACATTCAAGCCCTTCTCTGGTCTGCGCTTGCCTATGTACAGGACCGTCAACAGGAGTATGCCATTCAAGTATGTCTGCCAGCTCTATGTTTCGTGCTTGGTGACCTAGTATAGTGCAAAACTAAGACCATCTCGACCTATCGACCCTCCCAGAAACTCAACAATAAGCCTGTCAGCCCCTAACCGATAATGGCCTAGATAGGTACACATACCCACTGCCTTGACTTCCCCACCCCCATGCAAATATACAACGTTCTCCAGGTTTCACTGCTCCAACTGGTCCACTATAACCGCCTATTGGAACAGCTAGTACCACCCCCACAGCCTCCTGGAAGTTGATCACTGGAAAGTATAGCAAATAGAATGGATAGAGGATGCTAAGATAGTTCATGGCTGCTTGCGCTATCTGATGCATAGAGACCGTATGAGGAAGCTTAATGAGAATCAATAGAATCTGTGAACAGACTGCGAGGTATAGACTAGTTCTACCACCACTATGCCAATAAGCGAGGTCCACTCCCTGATTAGTGGCAATGCACCTGAGAGCACTTTGGCACACAATAAGGGAGCTAGTGTCACATCCACCGGACCAGGGTACAGTGGCAATTGGCTTTTGGTTGCATATATGGAAGCAGGGGTTAGACAGTTGCCTAGTGATGGAAGGAGATCATTAGCCAAGATTCTGCAAAATGGAACCTCATGGAAAGTGATGGAAGGTTGTGGCTGCATATAAGAAAGAGATTGAAGGTATTGGGATTTGTTATCAAAGGATTTTCCTTTGTTATATAAAGTGGTGCTCCCCTTTCTGATTTTCTTTCTTTATGCAACCTTGTACTTTCCTGCCTGCACCTGTACTTAGGAATTACAACCATATTTCTTCTTTGCATTACCAGAACCTATGAACTCTCACCCAGACCCCTGAGATCCTGTCCCAGATCCCCTCAAGCATTGATACAAATGGATCTTGTTGGTATACCTATACCTATCTCTTTTCTTGCCCACCATGTTGTGCCTTAAACTATTTGCTCCTTGCTCCACACGGACCCTACCCATTACATCCCAGTATATTGTTTTCCTTTCTATCTACCTGCTTCTCCTACTACTCAGTCTTCTTATTTCCACTTTTACTTCAAACAAAATTCTGAAAGAGCAGCCAGACCAGTACCAATTCCAATTTAGTATTGTAGAGGTATTTATTTGGCAAGCACAAAATCTGAAATCATTTTTTAAATACTCCTAAGATCCGTTCAGCATAATAGTCTACCTGGGCGTATTACAAATTAAATGATTCTCCCTTATTCTTTGGTCTATTTAAGTTTAAATATATCTATACGATAAATATATCAGTCTACCCTAATGGTGTAATGACCCGGCATATAGGAGCTATGGCAATCAGAACCTGCAGCCATACAGGTAGCCAGGAGGGGAACTGGTAAGAACCGACAGGCAAGTAAGTACTTGACCTGCGGAGACCGGATGGCCCGGGCTCCGAGATGAACAGAATTGGCTGGCCAAGTACTGATGTACCTGGGTGCACCCAGAAGTGGTGTCAGCATGCTTACGCACCTTTGAAGGGGCGGTTACTCAGCTAGGCCGGGTAACTGGAGAAAGGTCAGAAGTGTCTATCTCCGGCAACGGAATAGACAGGATAACAGGAAAAGTCATCATGTCCACCTGACAAGATTACCCTACTCTCAGGACCAGGTTACCCTCCCATGGCGCTTGGGTTGCCCTGCCCAAAGTCCTAAGTTACCCTACCTGTCAACACAAAGTCCCTCAGAGAGTTCAGGAAAAATGACCGAAATATTTGTCACGTGAAGCCATGCATAATACTGGAATTTGGGGTTCCGGGAGCTGCTATTGGGCGAGCTACGCAGCTCTGAAGAAGCTGTGAATTGGAGACATTATTCCTATCAGACCCATCTGGTCCTGCCTAGAGGCCCGGAAGTCATGGGGAAACGGTTTCGTAGTTGTTGGCAGTCTAGCAAAGAAGAATCTTTGAACACCTGCTTGTAACACCATATACGTCACTACTGTCTGGTCGACCATAGGCTATTCGCAGGATATGTAAGAGGGCATGGCGTAGAAGGTGGAGTACCTCCACCAAGTTATTCAGAGTAAAACCGACCAAAGCTGACGGAGTTAACGGGTGTTAACCACGGGGGTCCCGAATGTAGTCCTGGGTGGTGCTGAGACAACTGGGAGCGTTTTACACCTGCCAAGCCTGAAAGTGTCCTCAATGCCATAGGCTCTGAAATGGAGGTGCAGAGACACTAAAAGCATGATTCCGATGAGAGGTAAGGGAGATCCGAGGTGGTAGTCATGGGTAGCGCATATTGGATCACTCCCAGACCACCGAATCCTGCGGAAGATATTGGAAGCCCGAGAATCATAAATGGTATATAGAGGAACCACTCACAGTAGCTTCTAGCATCAAGTTCAGATCAATACATATGGGAAGAGTGTCATAGATAGTCCAGTTCATCAGGTGTCTTGACTGTTAGCCAGTCACAAGACGCCGATGCGAAGAGGTTTTCACTCCTGCAGGCAAAATGGAAATGCAGCGCGGAAACGATAACCACCTGAGGTGAATGCCGCCTTGAGTCTGTCGGTACAGGCATTCGTGAAGGGTGTGCCAGGCGATATGTCGGACCACCGTTAGCAGAGAAGCGTGTGCTCCAATAGTTGAAGTAAACTGATCGGGGAGTTTCTGGCACAAGATAAAACTACCCAAAGGTCTATGCGAGCAGTCTCCTACCCAAACAATCAATCCTTTCGACGCCTTAATTGAGTAAAGCGTCAGGCTTAACGATATTAAGTTTTACCGTTTTCGTTACTCTTACATCTGTGTAAACTTTTGACAATAAGTTTGAAGTTGTCCGGTGCACGTGCAACCTTAGGATCCATCTTCCTAGTGGTGCCCCCGTTACAAACAGATACAATAGAATTACATGTATTTAGATAAAGTATAAATAGAATGAAATTTAATTAACAATTACAAACTAAGCGGAGCTTTGCGATAAACTATTCATATAGATAGTCTCTTACACCCTGATGTAGTGTTACAAATTCTTTTTGCAAGGTATATTGTGCATCAACCAGAAAATACTTACATTCAGACACTTTCAACCTATTACTCAGAGTCCATTGAAGAACTTGCCTATTATGGGATAACCCTTCCCATCCGATAATAATACAAGAAAAGCATAGTAAAAATATACATATTTGAAGGACAATTTGTAAGATACAGCAATTGGAGTTTCAAAACCATGATATATCTTCTGCTTGAACTCCTACCAGTATATGCCTAGTATCGGCAGCCCAAATTGCATTCTTAAATAAAGGATAAAGCTATTTTCTCTTTAGGTGTATTTCCCGAGTGATCTTATTGGGATCCGGAAGTTTAATATTCTTATTTGATTCTTTTACCAACCCTTCTAATACTTCATTAAAATACTTGTATTTATTAACAAAATTACACTTTTTTCATTCTTCTTATTATTGATATTACAAATAGTTATAAATATATACTTTGCAACAGTAAAGCCAGTAATTTGAAACCGTCCTTGAATCTCGTGATTGGTACAATTACTGCCAACAACTACCAAAACAATAGCACTCTGTTATTTAACAGTAACCTTTTTGTGCCCCTTCCATCCTCCTTTCCTTGATACCCGGTTTGTAAAGGGAGCGCTCTAAGAATGATGGACCCAAAGGTTGTGACTGCACCGAACAGCTGCGAGCTTACGGCTAAAGGTTTATGCACAAATGTAAGGGTAAAGTAAACAGTAAAACTTAACATTGTTAAGCCAAACGCTTCCCTCAATTAAGGTCTCAAGAGGATATTCATTGTATTGGAGTAAGAGAGCTCTGAGAAAAATTTAAGTAGTCAGAATTTATGTCAGAAATCCCCCAATCAGTTTACTCCAATAGTGCAAGACTACCCTTCTCCACTAAGGGTTGTTTAGCACTTTTTCTACATCGTAGAGGTATGCGTGTATCAACACACACTAGTCGGCGATCCCCTTATGCAGTTCAGTTTCTGCAACAGTTGTCAATTATGGCCACTATAGTTAAAACTTCTTCCTACTGGTGCCTTACTAGTGTCTAACCATCAAGATACCTGCAAGAGCCTACTAATTTACAAACATCTTCCCATATGCAGTTCATCTATACAAGTCTCTCTTGGTTACTTGTAAAGAGTAGGGTCCATGTAGGATCAAGCACAGATAAGCCCAGGCTTACCACGATAGGTAAGACAAGGGAAAGGTACCAATATATAACTAAAATATGTTTGTATCAAGGCTCAAGGAGGTCAGGGACAGGATCCCAGCATTCAGGGTCAGGGTTCATCAGTTCCTGTGAGATAAAGGAGAAATAAAGATATAATTTCTAAGTATAGGTGTAAGCAGCAAATTATTAGGTTGTATAAGCCAAGTAAATCATAGAGAGGCATACCCCTTTATATAACCATAGAAAACCCTCCCCTGACAAATTCCAGCACCTGTAACCCCTTCCTCATACAAAACCGCAACTTTCCATAACTTTCTATGAGATTCTATTATGTGGAACCTTGGCTATGCGACCTCTTCTATTGCTTGGCAACTATCCAAACCCTGTTTCTATATATAGAACCAAAAGCCCAATGCCTGTATACTCCAGTTAGGCAGCCATGACACTGCTATGGTCTATACATTCTGTCAACTTCTAGTGAGACAAGAGTATATAGAGACTCCCATAGTAGAGTCTCTGGTATGGTGATCCAATAGGCACTACCTATGACTACTACCCCTAAGACAACCCCCCGGTGTGATGAGAATCATACTTCCGGTGTTCTCGAACTTCTCTCTCAGATGCTAGGGTGTGAAGACATGTTTAGGCTCAATAGGTGCAAACCTCTTCCACATATCCCAATAGCACATAAGAATACCTAGAGACCCCCATGGTTAGCTACCGCTATCTCCCTTAATTCGGGTCTATTTTTCTCTGCACTATTGGATAAGGTACCCTATCTTCTCACCTATGCCCCTGCATATATCTTGCAAAAGGCTTACAGTTGAGTGAATCGCCCGAGTGTATATGGTGTTATGAGCACATCTACAGAAGTTCCTATTTGCTAGTTTGTACACAACTCCACAACCATTGGCTCATGATGTCTGGGGCTCAAGGCAGAGCCGGGTGAGTATGGTGGGAATAATACCACCAAGTTACAGCTTCTTTGGAGCTGTGTAGCTTAACCAATAGTGTTTCAGAGAATCCCAGATTTGGAGAATACATATAATTTCACATAACAAACATTCTGTTCATTTTTTCCAATGTCCCCTAGAGACTTCACGATGCAAGGTAGGGTAACTTCATGCCCTCAACAGGGTAACCTGACTCTCATGATAGGGTAACTAGACTTCCGAGGTAGAGTAATCCTCTCTGGGTGTCTGGGTAACTTTACTCTCATACCCTGCCTACTCCTTTTGTGGAGTTAGGGGGTGTTCAGCACAACGTAATTATGATTTCAAATCATGATTTTGTGATTTCAAATTGCATATTAAACCCCAAAATCACAGAGAACACAAATCACGATTTCGAAGACTGGTGCCCCAAACACAACATGATTTGACTTTGATTTATGATAGTATGAAAAGTTTATGAAGGCTAAATCCTTTATACTATTAATCTTATATCTACCCTAAGTAGAATTGATGAAATAAAGAAATGAAGCCCTAAATTAACTTCTATTTGAAATCATGATTTCAAATTAGTGTCCTGAACAGTTTTTATTGCAAATCATGATTTGGTTGCAAATCACGATTTGAGATCATAATCATGTTGTCGCGAACACCTCCTTAGACACTAGCATTTTTCCTCCCGTTACCCTGACGAGCAGAATAACTTGGCTATGGTGCCTTGTATCTAAAGTATACACCCAAGCCATTGCAGTATGTAACACTGAACCTTTTGATGAATTAGAGCTATGCCATTAAAATTATAATTTTAATGGTTCTATGTTCGATTCAGGTGACAGATTTACTTTTTATTTTATTACTTCCTCATGAATTGAACAATGCAGGTATTAATTTATGTTCACAAATCTATGTCAAGATAGGAAATATTGTGTTTTAATTAAGAGTATATGCAATTATAGAACTTTAAGTTTATTTACATTGAAGCTTTACTCCAATTCTATACTAGTAGAAACCCGTCGATAGGACTTGTACTTTGTTCATACAAGTTTTTCATACTACTTTGAGGCATAGACAATATTTCTGCCATAAGCATCTATAATGCACTCTGTTCAAGCATGCTATTTCCAAAGAGGCTGCAGAGAAATTAATACTAAAGCTTCAGGTATCAGTCTTTATAGTGACTCAAAATCATATGCACAATACTTCCTTGTGTATTTCTTTACAACACTCTAGTAGTATTCAATAAAGTTAATTTCACAATGGAATGCTAGATAGAAAACAACAAGATGCTCTGCCCACTTAATTGTGTCCTAAAGTTGAAACTGTTAGGCTTGGAAATCAGACTGACCTGCTGGCAAGCCACATGCACAACTGTTCCCACCTCGAAGACAGATAGGATTTGGTTTCAACCCTTTACCAGTTTTTGTTAGTATAGAACATTGAGCACGAAAGTATGCATGATCATTTTGCCAAAGGCCACCTTCCATAAGGACAAGTCCAAGTGCTTTTGGAATTCCCCTAGGAAGTTTCGTAGACTAAATATAGCCACTACCTTATCTCCTTGGATCACTAAGAAACATATCTTATATGATCTTTTTATTCGTTCCTCCTGACTCAAGGTTCATTTCTGATAGCCTTTAGGCATACTCGGTAGAAGACCTTTTGTACATCATACCACGAGGTGCATACAGGTTTTTGCGCCAGAACCAATAAACACACGAGTTAAAAAAACAAAAGGCATACTCGGTATAAGGCCTGTGGTATGTCATACCATGAGATGCATACGCATTTTTGCGTCAGAAGCAATAAACATATGAGTTGAAAAGAAAATAAAATAAAGGCATCTTCGGTATCTTTGTGATAGTTTCTAGAGTTGTAAAACACGAATTGTGCTTGGCGACCTGCAAGTTAGGTTGTGAATGCTCATATTACTTTATCAATTACCTGTTCTAAAAGCCGATCTCCTGTCCACAATGTATCACTCCTACATAGTGTAATTATACAAGCTGCTCCATCATCAAGGTGGCCAATTGATATCAAGAAATAAGAGACATACAGCACCCTTCCATGATCTTTGTTATGCAAAGGTTTATGCTCCTTATAAACCCCAACATAGTATGCACTGCTATACAAGCGAAAGGTACATTTATCTTGCGTAATAAATATAAAAGTATCCTTTCTACCCAAGTGCACTTCTAGAGCTCGCTATTTCTGCAGACTGATATCCCAGCATATTAGAAAGTCACTATTGGATTCATGAAGGGGAAGAAAGATATCTTGATAGTATTGCTTAATATCAGGTTACTCATAGCTATCATTATAGACTGCTTTTCTATATTTGTTCCCTTTGAAACCAAGTTTGTGGAGCCAGGGCGATGCTGTTGAGAAAGACATACCTTTGGCAACCTACCTGCTTAGTGAAATTGGCAATAGAATGGTTGCTAATGTTATTATCAGTATTGACTTACTAGTACTCGGTCACTGCTCATACAAGTCCATTGGACATTAACTCTGTTAATCTTATATTCGCATCACATTCCCTCATAAATGGTTTAGTATTAGCTGTATATGATAATAAGAACTTACTATCAGTAACTAAATTAATTTAGTTACCAAGCACCAGAATTGTAATTTGTTTCGACTGGGGTCCCATTCATGTAGCTTTACAAGAGGAGCAGATGGTCTCTTGATCAACAAGTAGTGTATGCAGCTTACTAAAAAAGGACTCTTGAGGGTGTAATAGGGAATTAAAGAAGTAACCATTCAACCAAGTATATTAGAAATACTATAAGTTGAAGTCCCCTGTTTCTATTGCAGAAATCAGTAGTCTTTAAATACAACTTATCACTTATACCTAGTTCGAGCGATTTTATAAAGTCTTGTGTCTATCAAGCAATAGTATACAAACCAATACAAGTATCAAATGATCCTGTGAAACCAAACATAAAATATTGTGGGTATCAACTAATACCGCTCGAAACAATACAAGTACCAAACCATACTGTTCAACCAAACATCAAACATAACTTAGTACTCCTACTGGTAACAAGAATAGTTTCTGCATCTTCAAGCATAAACAGGGTTTTCTGAGACTGCCCCTGCTTGTGCTACTCAATGCATGTTTGCTTAACCCATCATATCTCCAATCATATAATTTGTAATAGGGGCACCCTAAGGGAGATGGACTCAAGGTTGCAAGTACACCAAACAACTTCAAACTTATCGCCAAAAGTTCATAAACAAATGAAAGATTAAGGTAAACAGTAAAAATTAACATCATTAAGCCAAACACTACACTCAATTAAGTTCTTGCGAGGATGTTGATTGTATTGCAGTAGGAGGTTTCTCACATAGATTTAAGTACTCAGAATTTATGACAGAAACTCCCCCATCAGTTTACTCCAACCCATCAAGCACACTCTTCTTGGTAAAGGCTTGTGCAGCACTTATTCCATATCCCCATGGGTATGCATATGTTAACACGCTCTGGTCGGCAACCTCCTTATGCAGTTGAGTTTCTGTGGCACATCTCAGTTATGGCTACCAGAGTAAAAGCTTCTGCACATCTGTGTCTTACCAAGGGATAACAGTCAAGATACCTGAGAGGGCCTACTAATATATGAACACCTTACCATATACAGTTCATCCATACAAGCTAGTATTGGCTTCTCTAGTTGGTGCATTCTAACTACTTCTATCGAGCCAAAAGCCTGCGGAGACTCCCCCAATGGAGTGTCTGGTAACGTGGTCCAATGGATGCTACCCATGACCACCATACTTGAAACCATCTCAGTCATGATAAAAATCATGCTTTTTATGTCCTCAAGCTTCCCTGACAGAGGTTACAGTATAGAGGCATGTTTAGGCTTAATAGTTGTAAAACTCTTCCAGTCATCCCTAGTACCACCCAGAACAACCCCAGGTGACCTCTACTGTTAGCCTCAACTATCTCCACCAGTCATGGTCCATTTCACCCTGCACAATCTACAGAACATACATTACCTTCTCACCTATACTCACTCATAAATTCTACAAACAGCTTATAGTTAGGTGGACAGCCAGAGTGTATATAGGGTTATGAGCCAATCTCCAAAAGCCCTCTTTTGCTAGATTGCACACAACTGTACAACTGTTTGCCCATAATATCCGGGCCTTAAGGCATGACCAGAGGAGTATGATAGGAATAATATCTCCAAGTTACAGCTTCTTCAGAGCTGTATAACTCAACCAATAGCATTCCAGAAAATCTCAGATTTGCAGATCATATAGAGGTTTGTATAACCAACATTCCCATCGATTTTCCCAAACTCTCTGGGGGACTTTGTGGTGCAAGGTAGGGTAACTTGGGGCCTTTGACAGGGTAACCCGACTTTCATGACAAGGTAACTAGACTGCCATGGTAGGGTAATCCTACCAGAATGTCTGGGTAACTTTACCCTATTACCCTGCCTACTTCTTCAGCAGATTTAGATACTTGTATCTGAGTCCTTTCTCTGGTTACCCTGCTCAGTAGGGTAACTTGCCTACTTAAGATTTCTAAATACACTTACATTGCCTATACCCATGTACTCAGTATCCCAGTATCTAAGTACCCCGGGTCATACTTGTTCATAGACGGACCTTGACCATAATGTACGTATGAGGCAAGTAATTAATGCGAAATATGGGGATCCGGGACAACACCGGGATCCGGGACAATGCGGTAGATGAACCACAATCAACTTTAGAAATTGAATAACTCCATGAATCCGAGCCCAAAAGAAAAGAAAAACCATGAGAAAGACAGGAGAGATGGGCTGAATCGAACTGGCTAGGTAAAATATATCTCTAGACAAAGCAGAAGAAACCTTAGCTGAGAAGGTATGAAGATAAATGTAAATTAATAGAGAAACTTACAAGAGTGGAAAAATTACAAAACATTAGCTTAAGGTTTCCGTGAGTGTAGCATCATATGAAGGGGTTGATCAGGGAGGATATGGGTGGTTTTTGGCTTGCTGATTCTTGGCTGTAAAGAGATGGTCGTTGGAGGGGCTTCAGTCACAGAGGTGGAAATCCAGTCAGTCTCGCTAAGCTTACTAGAATGATTGCTTCGAACTTCCTCGGGTGCTGAAGGGTCTACTATCATGATTGGCTCATCAATAATAATAACATAACGCTACTTCCAAAGAGTTTGTTGCTGTAGGAACTTTCTTCTTTTTTCTCTGTGGGGTGTATCCCATGCCTCGGGTCGAAGATTGTGGCTTGATATCTTTCTCAAACTGGACGTCCTGGAACCTCATCAGATCTTCTCCTGTGATAATCCTAGATTCAGTACGCTTTCATTTGTCAGTTTCCTTGTATATGAGATCCATTCCCGGGAGCTTTTCAGACTGTTCCTGGTAGGGCCCCCATTGTGCAATTTCCGTCTCCAATTGATGTCCCAGCTCTCGCATGATTGTTTTGACCTGTGCTATCATAACCTGATTCACAGTCTGGGGATTGTCCTTCAGTGATAGTGAGACCATACCAGTATCAAGTAAGCTTTCAGCAACCTGAACCCATCACTGAATCCCTGTGCTCTTCCATGGTGTCACTATTAGGCCAAAGGTATCTCGACATGAGGAGACCTCCCACCTTATTTTTCTTAATGTCTTGCGTGCACATAAAGGCCAAATCCCAGCTCCTTCAAATACTTTACAAATATTAGAAGGTGTAAAGGTCTTCACTCTCGCATTTGCAACTATTCAAATGAACCAGGATTTCTTGATTCCTAGTGTGAGTAAGTTGTGGCCAGATCGCTGATAGTCATCCACTTCATATCTATAGTGGTGCTAATAGGGAGAAAACAATCCTGCGTTCAGCGGTTGAAGGAGATGAGTACTGTGTGATGGTAGGCATAGAAGCAGAATACCATGGTTAAGGCAAATTTACACAAAGTGAAAGATAAGATAAGAACTATGCCGATCTAGGATAAGTAGCGATGGTAATTGACCTGCTAATGGTGCTGTTTGTGGCTCAAAAATCTGCTCAAACCACATCAAAGCTAGTTTATTATCAATCTAGCCCTTTAGTGAGTAGCTGAAAACATAATCTTTCTCCTCAGCAGTCAGATTCTTGTCCCATCCTAAATACTGAGCTGCTACACGTTAGATTATGAGCGGAGAAAAGACCTAGCCAGCTACACTAACAGTCTCAGCAACAGTTACCAACTCACGCCCTCCATCATGGGTGACATTAGGATTTCTTCTTCCTCACCAGCAAAGGACTCTTGCATGAGCTGCCTGTCTCAGAAGAAACCCCTTTTCAGCCATATTAAAGCCTTGGGAGGCCTTTAAACCATGGGTGCGAATTAGGCAGGTAAGTTTGGCAAAAAAGTCTTTGATAACCTGTGGATCATTTGAGTGTGCTCTTTACCACTCGAGACAACAGCTCAACTGGACCATAATGGAGGTGTTTCTATCGAGAAACCTTGAAAGCCAATGTTTACTGAAAGGTTTGCCCTTCTCACCTAATCGCTTTAGTTCTAAATGAGCAGCCATATCTCTTATCATATCTAGCCGCAGAGGGAAGCCTCCATCATCCATGCTGAAACACCACTTCATAATAGTCTTTTCTTCAGCTACCATCAACCGTTGTTGTTCAACATGCCCCTCCCTGTAAGATTTTCACTCTCCTGATAGCCTATAATATAGAGTTATTCATGGTATCCCATATAGCTCTACAGCAGTGGCTACACCACCATCCAAACCCCACCAAATTGCCCTCAATGCCTCCTGGACTCAGCTTTCCCACTCATCTTGTTGCTTCACTCTTGCTTGTGGTATTGGTATTATCGCTTGTTGGATTTGATATGTTCCTCAATGTTGAGAGCAGGGTTTATCTACCTGATGTCTCATGCTATAGGTATCATAAGTAAGTCCCGCTTCCACGTAACGTCCCACTTCCCAGGAAAATATGTTACTTGCCTGCCTGTCTCTACCTGTTGACCACCTGGTCACCAGTATAGACATTGGTTCCAGTTGCCATATCTCATATAGTATGCTGGGTCGTTATATAATTCTATAGGAAATTCTATTTCCCTACCCTCCACCATCGGCTACTTTCTTGGCCAAAGCTTTTCTTGACTCGATTGTAGACAGAACACTAATAAAGAGGTCTGATCCCTTACATGCTTTCTACTACTAGTGAACTTGTAGTCTAAGAAATAGATATACTCGAAAGTACCAGGTTTAATGCAAGCTATGAACCTTTGGCTTCTTGCTTTAGGGTTTCACAATTTTTCTAATTGTCTGCAAGGTAGATTGTGAAATTGCTAAATAGTGCATAGACAGCTCAGAATTTCCCCTATGGTAACAGGGCCTGGCAGACTTGATACTTGTGCCAAGATTGCAGCGCTAAGGTGCTGCAACCCCCGAAACTTTGCTGGCTCAGCTTTTGGAAGCACTCATCCTGAGTGCCCAAGAGCTCAACGTAGGTTTGCAGCTCAACGTAAGATTGTAGCTCAATGCAATTTTGTGGCTCAACATAGAATTGTAGTTCATTAGAATATGAGAGCTCAATGCAGTATAATGGCTCAATGAACTTGAATTAAGAAAGCTCAATTAACTTGAAGCAATGTAATTCAATAGAGCTTTATAGCTGAATAGGTGTAAACTATTGTAGTTCAATAAAGTGTTATAGCTAAATAGGTAAAAACCATTATAGTTCAAGAGTGCTTAATAGTTCTGTAAAAGTAAAATATTCTTAACCATTATGGTTCAAAACAGTTTCAGGACTTGATATAGCTTCATAGATTTAAATTTCTATATTACTAGCAACATTTTTAACACTATATAAGATAGTTTTATCCAGTGGTTAGATAACATATTCTTAAATCTAATACCACCTACATCGACATCTGTCATGCCTCCAGTATCCTGTTTCATACTACCTAGCCAGCAGGTAGAGCCTTACAAAGACATTGAAGTTCGCATCCAAGCAGCTATCATATATCTTCAAACAATTGAAGAAGATTTCCCAAACATACCTGCTCTTGCCTGCCAATACAAAGTTCCCAAACCTCGACTATGACGCAGATGGCAAGGTTGCCTGTCTAAGCAAGAAAGGAAGGGAGCCAATAAAAGGCTCTCTGAGGATCAAGAATTGGCAGTATGTCAATATCTGGACTGATTGGATACTATTAGAACAAGTGCACGCTTGCAAATGGTGACTGGTTGTGTAAATGCAATTTTACAAAATGCACATACTGGTCCTTCATCAGCACCTACCGTTGATGAGCATTGGGCACGCCAATTCCTATCTCGCAATCCGGATTACTTTGTTCGAAAATAAACTACAATCGATATCAACTGTACGAATGCACATGATCTAGGCAATCTTCGCAATTGGTTTGAGAAATACAAGACAATTTGTGACAAGTACACAATCAAGAATGATAATAAGTACTACTTCGACGAAACTGGATTTCGTATTGTTGTTGGGCGTGATCAGTGGATCGTTACTAGAGTCCCAAATCGAGAGGCATGCTTGGGAAGTTCTACAAACAGAGAGCTTGTTACTGTCTGTAAAACAATTTATGGAAATAGAACTGTCCTGACTCCTGTGATAATTGTTTCTGGTGTTATACATCAAGAGTCATGGTATACAACAACCAGTCTACCTGATGACTATGTGGTCACTACTTCTGAGACTGGATACAACAATGATGATTTGACAATGAAGTGGCTAGAGCACTTCAACCTCTCTTTGTCTCGAGCCCAGATTGGCACCTACTATCTTCTAATTCTTGATGTGTTTGGATCCCATTGTACAAAGCAGTTTCTCCACTACTGTGGTTTATACAAGATCATTGTGTTCTGCCTTCCACCTCATACCAGTCACCTTTTACAGGCCTTAGATGTTGTGGTTTTTCAACCCTAAAAACGTTATCATGCGGAGGCAGTTGAGGCAGCCACTCGAACAGGATGTCATGATTTTGACAAAGTGGAATTCCTTGACAATATCGATTCAATCCAGCAGAAAACCTTTAAGTCATCCACTATTCAATCTGACTTCCGTACATGTGGTCTTATTCCATTCAATCCAGATATCGTACTTGAAAACCTACGTGAAGCTAGTGTTGCAATCAAACGACCACTGACAACCCCAGTCGAAAATGATAACACCATTCCCCTACGATTCCGCCATTAAAGAGGCAGGCTAAAGAACTTCAACATGATCTATTCGGCCTGTCACCATATTTCCAGCGATGGTTGAAGTTAGTTCTGCAAGGTGGTTTAGTACAGGCACAGTCAGGTGCCTTGGCTATTGAGTACCTGAAACATACCCTGGCAGCACAGCAGGCACGAAGTGCAAGAAGTAGGGCCCAAAACCGTCGGCAGATTCAAAAGGGTGGGGTACTGTATGCTGCGGAAGCAAGACAGATGGTTAAAAGACAAGAGGATTTGAAGGTAGAAAAAGCTGAAAAATAGTTACAGTGGGCTAGAAATGCAAAAAAGAGAGCAGAGAGGACGGGGCAAAAACTATTGCTTGATGAGATAAAGGCTTGCATTAAAGCAAGACGCAATATTCTAATATATATAAAAAAAATTCTAAGTTAATTGTCACTCGTATGAAAAGACAGACAAGGATAAGGAAAATGAATGTATAGTAGTCTTATAGAATTATAAATTCATAATTCTCAATATTGAAAAACGCATCAAAATAAGATAGTGCCACAGATAAATATCAAGTCACAATTCTATGTTGAGCCACAAAATTGAGCCATAAAATTGCATTGAGCTGCAATCTTATGTTGGGCTGTCGGGCACTCAGGATGAGTACCTCTGAAAGGTGAGCCTGCGAAGTTTCGGGGGTTGCAGTGCTTTAGCGCTTCAACCTTGGCACAAGTAGCAGCTCACTTGGCTTGTTCCAGCTCTACCTTATCTTTTGCAAATATGCCACTAGATTTGGTGATAGGATTGGGAGTATACTGGCTGAGATTTTGGTATGTCCAAGCATTTGTGGTTTGAGCTCCGGCACAATACTCTCTAACCCTTAAGGTAATTGCTGCTACTATTCAAGTTAATAATTAATGGTCTTATTGTTGAGGTTATATATCAAAGAAAATTATGCCTAGTCTTAGAGTAGGAAGCAAAGAGGAAGAGGCCAGATTCGGATTTTGGGATAATTGCTCCAGTTGGATTCAGTCTCTTCATGCCTAGCTGTGAAGTGTTGATCTATTAACTAACATTGTTGTCTATGTTGGGTTTTTAAGAGAAAAGTCTATATATAATGTTGTAGGTGGTACAGCCACCAGACAAAAGTCTTGGTGATGCTGAGTCAAGAGTGACTCAGCAATGATATGAAAGTAGGGTGTATTGATACCAACAATGTGATACACAACAAAATGCTACCCAAAAAGAATTCCGTTTCGCACTACAAGTCAAAAACAGCCAGCCAGGAGATGATGGATGTGGAAAAACACATGGTAATTGCCTTTTTCCATATCTTGTAAAAGATATCAGTGGTTGCCATGCTGGTCAACTGCCCACAGTCTACTGCACATAACTTTCTTGTCCTCGTATGTGACCGAGACCATATAGAAAATGCTCTACACTCCAGTAGGCCAGTTATTCTCAGCCATTGTGAGTGGTGAGCAATAGTTCAGGACACCCAAAAAGACCAAGGCATGACAAGGCTGTAGCTGTGAAATTGTCATGTCCCTCATATTTCGATACATACTATTGACCGTGTTCTTTGGAAAGCCAACATTAAAATGTGGCTTACCCCAACATGCTCTCGCTTGACTGCTATCAATGTTACAAAAAGATTAGATTAGACACTTGCCCAGAAGGATTGGACAGCCAAGGACTTTCACAATATTGTATGTAGCAACGAGTGCACTTTACGCAAGTCAGGTAATCTGGCACAAAAATGGGTTTTTAGAACCCCAGAAGAGATGTTGTCTGCTGACTGCATCAAGCTATGAGGAAAAGCAAATGAGATGGGGTTGATGGTGTGGGGGTGTTTTTGGAGAGGTCACCAGGGGCCCTTGGTCCCAATTTTGAAAACCAAAGTGGATCAGTAGGTTTATATTAGCCTATTGGATAGGCATCTTCCACCAGTTATATGGGAGGTTGAGCAGGAGCTGGGAGATGCACTATTCCAGCAGAACAATCCACTAGTGCATATAGCATACAACACATGCCAGTGGTTTGCGGATAATAGGGTCAACCCCAAAGTGCATCGAACATCACCTCCCAACCTGAACCCTATTGAACACTCATGGGTTGAGTTGAAGTCCGAGGTTTATATTCAGTATCCAGACATCCTGGATACCCAAGGTGGGCCTGACAGAATTTGGCAGTGGCTGGCTGAAGTATTACCCCTTATGTGGGCTACAATTCTCAACTCCTTCTTCGAAAAGCTATAACGCTCAATGCCCTCCAGAGTTTCCGCCGTCATTGATGCCTAAGGCTGGCACACTCGATATTAGACCCTGGCCTGTATTTCCTTTTTTCTTTCTTTATTTTAATATCTAATTTCTAATTTCTAATTTCTAATTCTTAATGATTAATTTTTAATATCAATTATTTCATCTGATGTTTCTCTACTTCATTTGAGCGCAGCCAGTAGGAGGGTGTGGGTCGTATTACACGATTTGGTGGGGCACGGACTGTCTCACATCACACTATCACCAAGCCTTTTGTCTAGCAGCTATATAACGATCTATAGTAACAACATGAACTATGATAACAGGAATTGGAGAGTTGAGTATAATAGTATAAAGCCTTTGGGAACCAAAATCAAAAGTCTAAAATTACAGAGAACTGGCCAGAAATTGAATACAGGATCGTAAAATATTACAACTTTCATGGCATAGCCCTAATTTCTAGTGTTACATGATGCAATAGCTTTGGTGTTCGTTTTTGGCGTAAGGCATTATATCTAAGATTACTAAGTACGTTGACATTGTGTATGCTCATGTACTAGGTATCCACGTACCTAAATAACTAAGGTTATACTTGTTCACAGGTAGACTCTGACCATAGAGTACTCATGAGACAAGTGGTTGCTTGCCTGCCTGTTCCTACCAGTTAACTGCCTAGTCACTTGTATGGGTATAGGTTTAGGTTGTCATAAAACTTGTATGCTGGGTCATTATACAGTTGCATAATTCAGTAAAGATTTCCTTAGACATACATAAAACCTCTCGAACACACCATTCATTTGAATCTAGAAGCTCCATAATATAAGCATTCCCACTTAGTAGACATATACAGTATGGCTTTTTATTGAATTGAAGAATACCGTACACTCCAACAAGATATCCAATCTGAAGCAGGTGGTTTGGGAAAAGAAGAGTGTCC
The DNA here is from genome assembly GCA_003182015.1 of Tuber magnatum. NCBI lineage: Eukaryota > Fungi > Ascomycota > Pezizomycetes > Pezizales > Tuberaceae > Tuber > Tuber magnatum. Next base: position 716,935 of record PYWC01000068.1, on the reverse strand, counting down.
TGTGGAAGAATAGAAAACATTTTAGAAGTTTTATTCAGGTATTATCTATCGATGAGTTCTACATTCTCAGTTGTGGTTTCACTAGTTCTCACATATGGGTTCGGAGTTCTTGCTTACATATACTCAAAAGATCGTGGAAATACTGGTCTGATCAGTATTTGCGGTATCTTGGCTTTGACCTCATAACAACAACTTGATTATCAAGTTATGATGTCAACCAGATACACTACTCAAACCCAAAACGAAGGTTTGCCACAACCCTCTATAATCAGGGTTCAAACGACGGTTTAAGGTGGCAACCAGACGCACCCTTAATCCCCTAACCTACTGGCATTGTCTTCCCGTACCATTTTAAGAATGTTGGTGTGCTTTCTCTTTTTACCTTTCCGAAGTGTGGGCAGCTTAAGCTTATATAGGTTAGCGTGCAGTTTCCCAGAGGTCAAAATCAGAGCCTGTTTTTGTCCTCACATCAGTCCAAATTATTGTCCCGACTATGACTCCAGACAATGTTTTCTCTCCAAGTAATTGAGAAGCTATACAAGTTAGACACTTGTGGTGGAAATCGGAAAGCAGGAAAAAAGAAAGAATAGATGGGTAAAACACCATATTCCTTCCTTTCCCACTACCTCTCCATCATTATACTTATATCTCCCTGTTTCTCATAATAGATAAAAATCACAATTATGTATTACGCTAAAAGATAATCAATTCAAGCACAAGACCTGGGACCAACTGCTATACAGTCGCAAGATTACGAGATTAAAGCCGAAAGCACACCCATCCCGACCCTCTCCAATATCCGTCAATCCTATGGTGCATTCCCCTTGGCTCGGAACCAATGGCGGAATCCTCCCCCCAAATAGGAAACAGACGGCGGAAGGGAAAACCCCCGCCTGTTAACACCAATAAACCAGAGGGGAAAAGGTTTGTAGCAAGCAAAAATTCCCAACCCACCCAACTCAGTCTCAGGATAAAAGGGAAGCCCCGGTCTTGTGTTGAGGGTCTACAAACCTTTAGCACCATAGAGGAGTCACATTCTGGGTATTGGCACCCCCAGAGGGAGGACATCGGCGCAACCAGCCGGATGGGAGGTATACCGGCAACCCGAGGTAGCGAGATACGGTACTAGCAATACATCGCGGGGGGGGTCAAGTTGGTTGGAACAATTGCTGGGTGTGACCTTTACTAAAGGTTTCGGGGGGACGACGGTCCCAGTGATTTTATGATTCCCGTATAGTAGTTATGTAGTTACAGTACCAGTGTGACTATAGGTTGGAAAGGTGGGTAACTCGGGTATGATGGTACGGTGTGGTGCTGGTATGATAAATCATGCGATTAATAGTCAGCCTATGATGGTATCATATGATATCATATCAAACGCTGGTATACAGACTTTGGGTTTTAGGGCCTAGCCGATATTCTTCTGTACAGTATGGTATTTCAAATGGGTAATCTAGGCATGGTAGCAAGTCAATTTTTAAAGCGAGTTCTTAGCCTAGTTTCCCGCCTCAGGGTGCACGTTCTGTTGAGCTTCCGGTACATACCGGGAGCTCCTGGTGCTTTCCGAGGAGAGGAGGCTTGCAAAACCCGCTATAAAGGGGAAGGGTGCAGTCCGCGGTTGGTTGTGAGGTTCCAATATAAATTTATACAATATACATATATATATATGTTCCATCACACTAGGAAAGGCTCCCAATTGGCCAAGTAGGTCACTTTCGCAATAGGATGCCCCACCGGAAACGTGAAATTCGGCCCATCCTAGTCAGCAAGTGAATAGCGAGTGATGTTTGGCAACAGTGGGGGCTCACATCCAGAGACATACAGGATTGAATAAAAAGAAAAAGACACATGCACGATCAGGCATAAAACACTTTTCCTTTCAGCTTCGGATGATATAGTTTAACGTACAATATTTATCGCCCCAAGCTATGGTCCATCACTTGTACCAATGATAGTAAATAGCAATAGAAATGAAAAACGTCACGCACCAGTGCAAGTGTGCAGTTGAAGTGAGGGCAGTCAAGTAAAGTGCAAGGACAAAAAACCTTAGCCAATGACCCTTTTACACCAAAACCGATTCCTATTTGCCAACCATTCTCTCAGCCCCAACGGATTCAGAGGTTCCACTTTAGGCCAAATCAAACACGGTAACGGGTGGGGAACGGCTTTGAACAAATAAAATTGAATATGAATAAAAGGCTCATGAAACTGAGAAACCACCGGTAACCCAGAACGGAGGTTGTTGCCATATATCACTTCGGATTCGGGTGCAGCACCCCCCCTAAGAAGTCACGCGCTACTTTCACAACAGATAATTTGAATGCGTCAATGAGATAACGAGATATTCCAACCAAAAGATCCAATGTTTCGACACCTAGGATAACCTGCCAAGCTGCATATAAAGAAATGTCGGTGGCGGACTTAGGTTTTCGTTTCAACAAGTATGCTTCCCTGCTGGAAGGGTACGTCTAGTGGCACAGGGGAGAAGTGCCGAGTTTTATCCTAAGATATCAAAACCTGCAGGTCCTTTTGAAAGGGGGTTCCGGTACTTCTCGGCCGGCTTGGCGGAGAGGCGCTCTGCTGATCGTCGGCCAGCCACATATCTGGGAATCGGATCCATCCGCCCGGGTCGCCCCTCGAGCAACGCTGCAATTCTCTCGTACACATTTTCGATCGCACACGAGAGCGGTGTTCGGTAATATCGGATATCAGCTGTGTTGGGACTGAGGTCGTTCCGTTCCAGAAATATCTTAACGGCTTCGGCATGTCCCCTCCTAGCAGCCCGGGTAATTGCTGTTTCCCTGGAAATCAATTGCCCGCACATCCCATCTATTCATCTCCAAAAAAAACAATTGTTATATCAATGCATCCAAAGTATGCCGCACCGTGAAACCCGGTAAAATCTTGTGGACTGTCTTCCCGACAAAAAGGCCAGTCCAAAAATCCCATCCCACGCAACAGCACCTTCGAAGATATGTGCTTATCGCATTCCTCTAGTAATTCCAACGTAGGGTCTGTCGCACTCTCAGTGGTTTCCCGCCTTGCATGTTCAGCCCAGTGACGAGAAGCGTATTCGACGAAAGGGACTGTTGGTGGGACCGAACGCAGAGTGGGCGACAAGCTCCTGATATTCCGGAAGTTGAAGTAGGCCAAACCGACCTCCGCAATCGCCGAGTGGTGCTTAAGGAACAGTTTGGGGTTATAGGTGAGGTGCTCTTGCAGAGTGTAGTGAGCAAGCCGGGCCGTGCACGAGGACTTGTCGACTATGATAAAGCCCAGAGTGCATGCAATGGTGTTTCTATTGCGGGAATATTCCGGACATTCAAGTCGATGCACCTTTCTACCCCTAGGGCATGGCATAGCTCGTCGACGTGTGATGGCCGCTCCGAATGCGATACCCGCACTAGAACCTGCATGCCGAGCTTTGATCTGCTCCCCCACTGCGCCCTCACTCGTAATAAGGTTGCTGCGTCCCCTTCGGCCATCTCTTCAAGCCTTTTACTTCGCTGAGGGAGAGTAGTCTCGAGACGCTCGGGATCGCATTAATGTTCAGAGAAACGAGAAGAAAACTAGACACCACCGTCAGTGAATAGCACTCTGGCCCCGCACCAGGAACACGCTCGATAATCTCGCTTACATACCCGAGATCTTCTCCAAAATGACTCACAAAATCGGCCGGTAATTCGTTGTCCATCGCATGGGAATCAGTGTCGCCGTCTAGCTTCATCTCGAGATGACTCTTAACATGGGCAGATGGGCGTCCCAACTGCCCCGCTAAAGCCTTTCACGATTTCGTGGTCGATATGGGGCCTCCCCGTAAGGAATATTCGCCCGAACGATTACTCGCGGCCGTCCAAGGAGCTCCCGTCCCTGCTTCGGAGCGGATTCGTCTAAAGCGTCAATGCACACGAACACCCGTCGTAGTGATGGAAGAGTCCCCCTCAAACCCCCACCAGACCCGGAGGTCGCAGACCTCGGCCACCAAACTCCCCCTTGGCCTTCCAAAAAGCCTCCCGTATACTGGTATGCTCCGGGACCCCTCCTCTGATTACAGGTTGATTGGGAATGGCTCCCAACAACAGACGCGGTCGACCGTTCCCGCTGGCCACGGAAATCGCAGTAGAGTCCCACAACAGCAACGTTTGTTCCCCCAACCCGGTCGCAAAGGCTATCGATCACTAGCGAGCTATTATTTGCTGGTCGTCAGTCGCATCTGCATTGTCTTTCTCCAAAGAGGTGTCCTACCGTAGAGAGTTTTTCCCTGCCCCTGGATTCCCGTAACAAAACAGCGCTGGCCCAACGCAACCACCCCCCACATCATCCCATCCCCTAAACTCAGTGGTTCCGAGTACCCAGTTTCCCGCGCCATCGAGTCGGTCGGTTCACGCACCTTGGTGCCGTTGCTGTGGCTCATGTGGCGACAGCCAGCGCAGAATTTGACACCCCTCGTTGTTTATTTCCGTTATTGAAGCCGACAATATTATCTGAATTCCTTTCGGGGAGAGAGATAGAGAGCGATCGTACGCGATGAGAACCTGGCCCGTCCCGGAGTGCAAGGGAATTTCCGGGACCCGAAAAAGAAGGGGTCGATCATCCATGAGGCTCTGGCGTTGCACAAGGGTGCACTGGCCCAAGCGCCAATACTCGAGTACGGCTACCTGCAGAGCTGTCAAAGCTCTCGACGGACGCTACTTGTAATCTCTGCCCCGGGATTATCCTCGCGCACCAGCCTTGGATCCCGGAGCGAGGGAAAGGTCAACTGGCATCAAATGTCTGTGAAAAGTACAGTACATACCGTCTACGGTATCATACTAATACCCGAGTGTTGCCCAGTACTGTTCCCCGGGCTTGTAATTTATGGTACTTTGGCTACAATACGGTAACCTAGGTACCGGTATGATACCCCGTTTTACGACCGCTTCTGTGAATACCGGTACACAAGCATTTTCTCTTTACCCCCCTCAAGAGTGGCTAGCTTAGGCCTATACTGCTCGGCCCGCAGTACTCGAGTACCGGCAGACCCCTAGACTAGCCAAAATCAGAGCTTCTCTTTGTCACCGCATCGGTCCAAATCGATCATTGTCCTTCCTAGCATTCCTGATAATTTCCCATCCCACGCGCCCAAAGAGGCTACAAATGCCTGTAGGGAGAAACCCGAAGAAATGAAGGTCGTATGATACTTTCACTCATCTCTTTCACAATAATAATAAAAATTTACTGCCTGGGCTGACACCATAAGACATCTTCCATCAGACGAGATCTTTCACAACGATAATATTACCTGCACCGGTATTATACGAGTATTACGACACTAAAAGTCTACTTGTACTGTGCCCCAAGTTTAATTCAAGGCCCGTCAGCCAGTCTGATTGCATAAGCAAGTATCACACGGATAAGATAGCGGCTCTCGTCAGCCCATCACAAACCCTCACCCAACATGTCACGTGCCAGCGAGTTATTGCACTGCCGGGTAAGTCAAAAGTATCGCCGTTGCCTCGGCATCGCAGAACCTCTGCCTTACCCGGTATCATATCATAGCTCGGAAATGACCAGCCCAACATACAGGCTAGGTCTTCACGAGGATCGAACTACCGCGACGGAATCTACAAACCCCGCCTCTTCTTCTCCCTCTGGCTACGGCACGATAAGTTACGAATTTTCCGCTCCCCTGACTCGTCCGATGCTTCGCCTACCCCATTCAAACGACGATTCAGCTGCGACAAACCCCGTGGAAGATCTTACCAAGGCCTCTTGCACCCCTGAGAATATTTGTATCTAAGTCACTTGCACTTGTGATAGTGGAGTAGACCTGGTGAACAAGATATATCTTTAAGACTCATAGATTAATCCAAGCTTGCGTGTTCTTCTAACTGAAAGGAAAAATACACCCCTATTTATACCCTTCTATGGTTACGCGAACACTGACTCATACTAAGGAAATCTATATAACCTGCTAGAATCTTCTAGCATAACAACTGGTCATGTGACTGTATCACATGACCGATACAGTCACACCACCGCACAGGAATGGTATACCGTAATTTTGAACACTTCCCTACGGTTCCCTTCCCAGCCGATTAGAAAACCCTTCAAACGTCATCTTAACTAATCCCTTTGTATATATATCCACCAAATTGTCCTCCGTTCCAACTGCTATCACATCTATCTTTCCTGCTTTCTGTAGCTCTCTAGTGGAATGGTGCTAAACGTCAATATGTTTCATTCAGTTGGAAATGCTGGCATTTTCAGTAAGCTTAATGGCTGCTGTGTTGTCAGAGTATAGGATTGGTACAGTCTCAATTCCCATATGTGACATTCCTCGGCATAGCCAGACGTTTTGTCAAGTGGCGAGTGCGAGTGCGACGTATTCGGCTTCAGTTGTAGATGTTGTTACGATTTTTTGTTTCTTTGATCGCCATATCATGGTACGTTTGTAAACTTGTACGATCAGACGGGTAAACGATTTTCTGTCTTCAAGATTCGAGGCGAATGAAGCATCACTAAAGATCTTCAATGGCTGTTCCTTATTTTCTCGGTAATATTGTAATCCCTTGGTCTTGGTTTCTTTTAGATATCTCAGTACCCTTTTAGCGCTGGTAAGATGTATGGTTGTAGGTTTTGAGGAGAATTGACTAAGGAAAGCAGTGGCGTGTGGGATGTCAGGTCTTGTAGCCACAGCGGTGTATATCAGTGATCCAATGATGGACTGGTATTGTCGTTGATCCCATAGTTGATCATTATCTTTTGCTTTCATAAGTGTAGTATGGACTGCGATAGGAGTAGCAATTGGTTTGGCTTCGCTTAGGTTCAATCATTCGAGGATCTCAGTAATATACCGTTCCTGGTAGATTTTGAGATTGTCTTTCGAGATTTCGATCTGCATGCCTAACAGTAGTGATGCTGGTCCAGAGTCCGTACATGGAAAATGGGATTGTATTTTGTCAATACACATATCGACCAGTGAGGGTTTTCCAGCTATTAGAATATCATCAACGTAAATGCAACAAAAGAGGTTTTTTGCGATGAGAATACATGGGTCGAAGTCGGTAACTTTGAAGTTCATGGTTTTGAGGGTTTTGGTTAGTCGTTGGTACCACAGTCTTGGGGATTGCTTGAGTCCATAGATGGCTTTCTTAAGCTTCCAGACCTTGCCTGGTTCGCGATACCCTTCCAGGAGCTGCAGGTAGGTTTCCATGTCTATGTTCCCATATAGGAAGGCGCTCTTAATGTCGATTCGTCAGAACTTGTAACCACGTTTGACAGCTACTCCTAACAGGAGTCTCAGGGATTCTAACTGAGCAACTGGGGCATAAACCTCTTCATAGTCTTCCCCTGGTGCTTGGTTAAAACCTTTTGCACAGTATCGTGCTTTCCGACGTTCGATAGTGCCATCCTTCTTGCCTTTGGCCTTAAAAACCTATCGTCCTGTTAATACCTTTTTTCCACCTGGTTTTTCCACTTCCACTCCTACTTCTCATTTTCTCAGTACCTTCATTTCTTCGTTCATGGCTTTCTGCCATTCATCTCTCTCCTGCGATTCCATGGCCTCTCTATACGTATTGGGGTCTAGTATATGATACATGAGACCAACAACCGTATGTCTTTGAAGATTCCCTTCTTCATTTCGAAGCTGTTCATCAAGTTCCTCTCTTCTTTCTTGAAGAAGCTGCATCTCGTCCTCAGTTAGGCCTTCCAGCTTACAATCCCGTTCGTTTCCTTTTATTTGACGTTGCAGAGACCATATCTTCTTCTCTATTTGAAGTTGGTCCCTGTCTTGTGCTTTCTGAGTCTGAGTTCATTCACGGGTGGAACGACGGAGTACTGGAGGTGCTGAGGAGGAGGTATCTGGAGGAGGAATTGGTGTTGACTGGAATTCGCCGGGCATAGAGGTATTCGGAGGTGGTACTGGTATTGTCGGTCTTAATGGGGTAGATGTCCCGTCCTCACCGGAATGTTCCGATTCACTGGATTGGTCCAACTTTTCCTGCTCTTCTCTTTCTATTGTTCATTGTAGATATTCACATGATACCTCTTTTTTCTTTCCAAATTTCACATCCCTTGCTTCGATCACAGTATGCCATTTAGGTATGTAGACATGGTAAATCGTCAGACTGGAAGTGTAGCTGACTAGATCACCTTCTTCTGCTGTCTGGTCAAACTTTCCTCGCTTCTCAGCTGGGACATGTACCATGACATCAGCGAACCAAGGATGGAGATGACTAATCGTGGGTTTCGTTTTATATAGTTGCTCGAAAGGTGTTGTTTTTATTGATGAATGCCACGACGGTTGTAGAGATAGGCCGCTGTGGAATAGGCTTCTCCCCACAATGCTTTTTGTTCAGGTAGCATCATGCATCGCACCGTTGTTGTAAGGGTACGATTCAACCTTTCTGCGACTCCGTTTGATTCAGGATTGTAGGCTGGTGATGTGGTGTGGATAACTCCTTCTGTATTTAAGAATTCAGACACTTTCCGGTTAAGGTATTCGGTTCCTTGATCACTATGCAATCGCTTGACTTGTTTGCCCAATTGAGTAAGTACCATTTCCCAGAAGTGTTTTATGGTAATTTCTGCTCTTTCCTTTTTTTTTAGTAGGTAAATCCAACAATACCTGGTATAATCATCTATAAACGTCATGTAGTATAGATTCGTTCCCAGCGTGGATGTGGACATTTGACCACTAAGATCTGAGTGGACTTTGTCCCAAGCTGACTTGGTTTCGATGTCCTTTGACCTTGGTTTCACATGCGTGGTCTTGTTTCGATTGCATGTTGTACAATGAAAGTCTGATAGAGGAGCGATAGGGGTAGGATCCTTGTAACAATCCTTAATCACACACGGATGTCCAAGGGCTTTGTGCCATTCTTCATATACAGAAACAAAAGACTTCTCGTTACTCATCCTAACATACCACAACCCACTTTTCTTATCCGCAACCATGAAAATCCTCCTTTCCTTCTCAAACAACCTTCTTCTTTTTTCTACCATAACCTTTACTCCAACATCGTCCAATCAGGATTCAGATACCAATGAGTATCGAAATGTGGGTACATACAGTGCTCGTTTGAGGATGACTGTATGTTTAGTTCCATCCAACAGGTGTACGTGGAGGTAAGCATCTCCGGATGCAGTTGCCTGGTGAATTCTACCCTCTGCTGTTACTATCTTTTCGGAGGAAGGTGTAAGACTTTGGAAGTTACCTGAATTGGGTGAGATGTGGTTCGATGCCCCAGAATCACATAGCGATTCTGTTGAGACTTGCATGGTTGTCGTACTGCAGACAACCTCTTCCTCTGGTGTAGGAGGTTCCTTGGCTTTCGCCATCAGAAACATGACTGTAGTGTCGGTAACAGCTGCGGAGTTTGGCTTATTGTCCCGTTTCTTCTTTTTGGCTTTTTCCCTTGAAAGACCTTGACATTTGTTGGTATTGTGGGTATCGCTTTTCCCACCTCTTTCTGCACACTATGTGCAATACATCTGTTTCTTGTTCTTGTAAGGTACCGACAGTACCTTTTCCTCCTCTTTATCTTCTTCTTTTTCTGCTGCCCTGCTTAGAAAGTAATCCAGGACATCCACATATCTGGTTGTCTTCCTTGCTGACAAGACATCACATAGATCAGGGTGTAACTCGTTGATGGATAGCCTGAAGACAGTACCCTTGACTTCTTCTGCTTGTGTCCATGCTCGCATCGCCGTTCGGAATTCGTCAGTTGTTTCATCATCAGCTGATGAACCTCGTTGGGCAAGACGGTTCCATGCAGTTTCGAACTTTATGGCATGGTTGGAGATGGATTGGGTGGAGACTAGTTTGATTTTTCAGATGGCTTCAAGTAGCATCATGTTGGTAGCCGGAGTTTCTTTGTCGAATCGGTCTTTGAACGCTTGCCAGACCTCCGCTGCTGAGCTTTTGGCAGAGATGTCGGCATGGTAGATGGAGTTTACTGCTTGGTAGAGGTAGAATCTAGCTTTATTGTTCTTTTTCTTCCACGTAGTAACTTTTGCAGCATCGTCAGATACTCCGATTATAGGAATTTCAGGCTTCTTTTCCGTTTCAAGTACTACCTCTGATAGTCCGAGGACTTCGAAGGCAAACAGCCAGGCTTGCGCCCAAGTCTGGTAGTGCTCTTGTCCTTGTAGTTTTGGGTAGTCGGTTACGGATAGCTTGAAGATGGTTTCCGTATCATTCGACGTATTGTTTTTATCGTGGTATGGATCCGATTACCGTCGTTTCCGATCATCTGTTTTGTGGAAAAGGTCGCTTTCTTTGTGACCAAAATCGCCAACTATTTATCTCGCTCAGGTTCCTGATTGCGTCACGGCGTAGCTTGTTGTAGTACTTTTTACACCAGGAAGGGAGAAGATAATCAGGTGAAAGAGTGTGTATTTTGTTGCAGTAAGGAAACATCCACCAGTCCAGTGCATCAAAGTACTGGCGGGCCAGGTTGGTTTTGTTGAGGGAGGTGTTTGAGGGGAGGATCAACGGTATACGCTCACTTAGAAGTACACTTATGGCCTTGTGGTATATAATGTTCAGGTTTGTGGAAGATCTCACAAACACGGGCTCATAACCTGAGAATATTTGTATCTAAGTCACTTGCACTTGTGATAGTGGAGTAGACCTGGTGAACAAGATATATCTTTAAGACTCATAGATTAATCCAAGCTTGTGTGTTCTTCTAACTGAAAGGAAAAATACACTCCTATTTATACCCTTCTATGGTTACGCGAACACTGACTCATGCCAAGGAAATCTATATAACCTGCTAGAATCTTCTAGCATAACAACTGGTCATGTGACTGTATCACATGACCGATACAGTCACACCACCGCACAGGAATAGTATACCGTAATTTTGAACAACCCCACTACTGAGCGAACAAAAAAGATACAAGCGGAAAAGACTACGCTGCCTTTGGGCCCTTGTCTCCGCTGGGAGGGTTTGTCCCGGTTCGGCAGGTCCCCTCCAGGCTGGTGAAAAGCCCCCCCCCCCGTGGAATGTAATTCACACTACCTGGGTACAATACAGAACTATCGTGCGCCCCTTGAAGTGGAAATGACCCGCCCCATTCGCAGACGGACTCGCGTCTATAGCGCTATGATGCCCACTCCCGGCGACGTAGAAATCTCGCGAGAAACTACCCTTGCATTTTCGACCGAGTCAGGTGTATTCCCTTCCGCCACCTATTCCGCCCCCGCCATCACCCTTCACGTCGTAATCGACGGGGCAGGAAGTGTCGGGCACGAAGAAAGAGGGAAATTAGTGCGCCAGATCCGATTAGACCCGGATCATTGCACTAGTCTTTTGCCCATACAGCACAAATATACAATAAATATTATTCTGATGAAATATTTATCTCCGTTAGTGAGAATCCATGACCGACAGAGCACAAAAAAAAATGAAAAAATCCGCCGCAAACCCCGAGCTACTTATGCCACGGGGTGTATTATATTGTGACCACAGCACCTGACCTATATGATACAGGTATCATAAATCCAACCGGTGCACCAGTCCTGCAGGTGTGACCGATTTTCCCCCAACCAACTCACGAGTGCGCAACCACAGCACTCGTGTACCGCACACAGTAAGAACTCGAATGACTTGGCCAGGAGCTAACTCAGGACGTTGAACTCGCCTTTGCCGATAATGTACGGCACTTTTCAACTTTTTTTTTTTTTTCGTCTTAAGCTGGTGGGGGGGAGGGATCCCCTATCGAAGAGGGGGAATTCCAGACGCCCTAACGCGAGGCACAATTATTTCGAGTTTCTTACGGTACCGTATGTACTCCGTTTTTCAATCCGTACAGTAGTGCCGGTGCTACAACACAAAGCTCACGCACGGGCCCTCTCAATCTCTTTCAGATCATGCTTCGATGGATAAAACTAACGAGTGACGCCTCATGAAACGGAGTGCTGTACAGTACTGTACTTGTATTATGATATGATAGCCCCCACATGCTCTGCGCTAAGCCATGATTGCCAACGTTTTAAGGGAAACTCATACACGTTGTACAAAATCTCACCCTGGGCAGGGTGAATTAATTCATCATTATTCAGCTCCTATTTTATAGGTTTACCTACAAGCCCACTATGAACGATGGGAAATATTGGACAGGGGAAATTACAACGCCAACGCCTAACTTTGTACAACTGTTTGTTTCTCTTTTTTTTTTTGCCCCACCCCGGATAGTAGTTTCCTCCTCCCCCGTCACGGGATTTTCTCGACTTGCATTGTACGACGTTTTTCCGCTGCAAGTTGAGGGTTAGGGATGACGTCAAGAGAGGATTTGTAGGGTTATGGAGAACTTACAAGGCCCGTCGAAGATGGTGGGTATTTCCCCGCTGTTGCTACCCTTTATTCCAATGACGAACTTAACCTTTTCCTTGAATGTCATCGGTCGAACTTTCTCCGAAACGAAGGCATCGCCCTCCGCGCTTAGGTTGCTGATCCTGGCAGAGGAATATATTTCTCCGGTGGTCTGGTACTGGAAGTACAATTGTAATTGCTCGAGCTCGTACTTCAACGCCTTGTTCTCCTGTCTGCGCCGCCTGAGGAAGAATAGTGCAACCATCAGAGCCATACCAAGTGATCCGCCCGATGCTCCGACACCAATGTGCCATCTCCTCCATCTCTCACTCGACCGCCTCTGTTGTGCCTCTAGTCCTTTCTCGTCGGGGTAGATGCCGGTAAAGAGGTACTTCAAATTCTCGTCGTCCCAGCCCAGAGCTGGTTCCTGAGTCCGGGCGCCGAGTGCGTTCAGGACATCCGGGTTTGGCATGAATTTGGCATCCCCCGGGGGGCTAGGCTCATACTCGGTTTGCCATTTAAGTGTGTTCATGTCAAAGAGATTCAATTCATCCCATCGACAGTCCGTGACTGTCTCGCTGGAATTGACTCTGTGCCCACCAAGAACAAGAATTTGTTTGTTGTTGACCACATGGCATGTCATCCGTTGTCTTACATCTGGCTTTACATCGCCAAGCTTAACCTGGTAGTAGCGGAAGGCAGGAAGACTGAGAATGTACATATCATCGAATGCCGTATCGTTCATACCGAACATTGGAGTCCCGTAGTCAGTGCCCCCACCATATATGAAAATATGGTGAGTCTTGTTGCCGACGGCGTCAGGATCGGAGGAAGCTGCAACCATGCAAAAGTTTTTCCTCTCCCAAGGCATCGTCTCCCCGACTGCGGTCTGGTAAAACCATTTCCCGGTATCGATATCGTAAATCCATATAGTGTCCATTTGAGACATAGGGTTCAACCGTATCTCATTGGGGTTAATTCCCTCCTTTTTCTTGCCACCCGTATCCCGGGGGGGTGCCGACAGCTTTACGGGTGTCAGCCAGATTCGCATAAAGTTTCAGATTCCCTACTTACCCGCACTTTGTACTCTCCGGTTCCGCCAACCAACACCAGGCTACCCTTCTTCCCTATCGGGAGGTAAACCACGTTCGGTCCGATTCTCTTTTGCTTTAGCGGCAATCTTTCCGTCTAACTACGGAGTAAGCATAAATCGACAAAAACACTGGAGTATCGTATCTCCTACCTTATTCCTCTTTCCGGCCGCCAAGTCTAGGACGGTAAACTGTTCCTCGGGTCCATAAAACCAGCCCTTGAAAGTATCATTTTCATAAGCCCTGATCCCACCGATGTAAAACCCTATATCGCCACCCGGAGTCACAACCGATGCGCCCCGAGATTGTCTATTCGGAAACCTTTCGTCGTCATGGTCCCATCTGTCCGTCACCTGCCAAGTCTGGTTGGTGAGGCTGTAACCCCAGATCGAGGATGATTGTTCCGACATGTTTTTTGGTGTCTGCCCTTCAAACAGAAAGACAAAGTCGTCCTTTCCACTATACATTGCTCCAGCCGAGAATGCTGGTGGAACTGTGTTACCATTAATCTTTGGCTTTTGCCAAGGGATTGTATTCTCGCTTAACCGAAAACTCTTTGTGAGGTCCAATTGAAGGAATTCGGTATCTAAATTCATTAACATTAGATATTCAACAGCATTAAAAGTGGAGAAGCATACTAGAGACTTCTTGGATGCCTTGGGCCGTATTATTTTGTTTGAGCAACATATTTCCGCCAAACATAAATAGCGTTCCATTCTTAATGGTACCTATAAACGTTAGAAGCTTGGCTTCAAGCGACACACATCATGAAGATTTCGTACTTTGATGGGCCCAGCGACGGCAAAGACCTTCTTGCTGAAAAGGATCAGCCCTTATGGTCCCTGTATTCGGGCCATTCGCCTGTCGTTCGAAAAGTTCGCCAGCGAGCGTACGAGTGCACAAACAGAGGGTTAAGACCGTCAAGACGGTCATCATTCCCAAAGACATTAAACGAAAAATAAAAACCTTGCCGGAAGAGTAGGATGTTGAATCTGGGATAAAGCGAAGAAAATTGCCTCCAAACACCAGGTTGCGGCGTTTAAATCGAGAAAGCTGTTGATTTCAAAATGAAAAACATAAGAAACAAAAGAGAGCGATAGGCCGACAAGAACAAAACGAAGGTGAACAAAGAAATCCCGGAAGAAAATCCTTCTCTTTGGACTATCCAAAAGCTAGCAAGGATGGGGAAAGGGGTGCGACAGGAGTAAACATGAGAGAGGGAGAGGCGAGAACACTCTAATCATATACCAACTAGGGGGGGAGAGCGGGTCTCAGAGTGTGAGTTCCTCTTCCAGATGTCATTAAAGCCTCAAACATTGGAACTGCGACTGCGAGTGGCACAGGATCCCAGGGATCAAACACCGACTTCCTTTCTGAAGGGGCGGCTGTGTACTCGTACAGTGCTTCCGGGGTCGTAAAGTCCCGGCCCACCCCGGACCGCCGTAGTCAACTTATCTCGACCGACCCATGACAATGCACCCGTACAGTACTGTATTTGTACAGTACAGCACATAAAGTACTTGTACGGCACATAATTGTCAGACCCCTTTCACAATAAATTCATGAAATATTAATAAAAATGTACTATCCTCTGTGGGTTTAGTCTAGAGGGCTCAAGGTGTCGAGAAATCGTTAATACAGAGGTTTACGGGGTGGACGAGGAGTTTTTGCGGCTTGGGCAGTGAGGCACCGATCTCAGCTCAGCACGCCCGCAACCAAGCTTCCCACGAGAAAATACCGATCTAGACAGACAGTAATTTGGAGGAAAGCTATTAGGCGAGAAAGGATATTAGCATCGCATGAACATGCGCCAGATGTGGTAGGTTCTCGAGACGTGAGGGGGGGGATTGTGGGTGTCAAAACCACTACCATGTTCTGCGACAAGCGAAACGTAAAGGTGCCGGGTTCGTCGGCTGACTGCCGGGGGAGCCTTTGGGGTATCAGAAAGAAAGTCGTACCGATTCCGACTCCGAGACTGTTTCAAAACATCATCGCTGTTCGCGGGCGCGTGAAAATCACCACTGGCGGGAAAACACAGAGTCTGGGTATTTGGGGTGACCTTCATCGTTGGAATCAAAAAGACAGGACCCGGGAGCTGTCGATTCCATAGGTTTGATTCGCCGCCGAAATCCTTTATAAGAGATTGGGGAAAGAGTAAGCGCGCGCGTTTAGGGGTAAATTATGCTTGGCAGATAATCCCTGAGAGTGAGGGTAGCTCGTCAGGACGGGTAACCTGTCAGAAGAGATCACCTATCCACCACTAGGAGCGAGAAAGACTCAACCTAATCGTGCCTTCTTCTTGGTCATCTACAAGTACCGTCGGTTCAATAATATCGACAAATCGTCATCCCCCCGGATGGAAACGACCCCAATGCGGAAGAGAGGAACGTTTGAAGTAGGGAAGTTTAGATGAAAGAAGTAAATTCAGGGATACCCCCCACGGTGTATCCCGCCTTCAGAAACAATGGGTATGGCTGCTAAATGGTCAAAAGGGAAGGCGCTCATTGAAACCTGAAGCTTCAAGTGGTCTATCATCTGTGGGAGTACGAGTACTAGTACAGTACTGGCACCTATCGTCGCGTCGTGCAAATTTCCAAAGACAAGACCTAGCAGTCTCGGGCTTCAACACCCTATTGGACAGATCAAGGGTGGTGGTATCGTCCGGTACCGGTCATTCTCGACCACACGAATCCGAACAAGCAGCGATAACCCAGTGAAAACGGTACGGAAAGCATAGCCATGAAGAGGCCTCGTAGACTCCATACGTGTCCGGGAGCCACTAAGGGCCTGTGTTTTGGACGGGAGGCTATATCTGTAACGGTTGAACCATCACAAGATGCCACCTGCACAAGATTCTCATCGGAGAAAATTGGAAAGTCTCACATATAGGAAACCATCAAGTTCCCCGCGAGAAGGATCTTTAGACCAGAATTGCATTCAGTCCAGTATGTATGGTACCGCCCCGTAAACTCCAGCCAAAAGTGGGCCGATACCCTGTGTCATGGGTTCGGGGGGGGGGCAAAGGTTAATGCGGGGATGAGGGGATGGCGAAAGAACTGAGAGAGGTGATGATACTGAAAGGGACTTACTCGAGTACGCCCCTCATACATGGAGGACTTTTCAAGCGCGCAATACTGCATTGTACTCGTACAATGACAAGGTTGATAGCAGGGTGTGATCCCTCATGGTACGTGTATAGCCGTCTCAATGACTACCGGAGCTAAGCGAAAATCATATAAGGAGATCCCAAGGTAGTGCTAACTATGAACAAGCATAAACGAGATAGCCACACCTTAAGGCCCAGAGACTTCTAGGAAGACCCCTCCAGCCCCGTTCCGGTACCTGTACTCGAGTACGGGTACCTCGAGTATCATACTCGTACATGCTCGAACATTCCCTGTTAGGCTCGGGACCCAGGGGTAGAACTCGGAGTTCATACATTTGTATATTGTTGAGATCGGGATACCGATACCTCTAACTAACCGGTGGGGATTACCACCCT
This sequence comes from Tuber magnatum, assembly GCA_003182015.1. Taxonomy (NCBI): domain Eukaryota; kingdom Fungi; phylum Ascomycota; class Pezizomycetes; order Pezizales; family Tuberaceae; genus Tuber; species Tuber magnatum. The sequence continues at coordinate 700,037 of PYWC01000068.1, read as the reverse complement.
CTGCGAGTAACCCAGTGACTCAAAACAATAAGGTACTCAGGAACTCCACATGGCATCCCAGAGCGCTTCACCCTTATCCTCCGAATACTCTTCTCCCTGATATCCCAAGTAACCAACCAGACAACCCCTTGACCATGCACATCAGACCAAAGGTTCATGCGAAAAAAGAAAAAAAGAAAAAAGGGCCGTGGAAACCGGTGCGTACGAGAGTACTGCGCCGTAAAAACTCTCGGAATCCCCGGAATCTGGGTCAGAATTTCTAAGAAGGATTAACGTGTCCCTAACACAGTATAAGATCGGCCCACGAGACGTGTTGCATCCCATTAACAGGTATTGGCAATCCTCTTAACCCATCAAACTATAGCTATCGTGGGATGTCAGGCAGCCTGAGATGGTGGATTGCAAGACTTTTTAGGAGACTGGCTTATCAATTCGAGCAGCCATTATCTGCACGAGATCCGAACCCTCCCGTTCTGGGTCATCAAACCAAGGCTACCAAACGCTCCTCCGTCCCCTTTCCACTATAGCCCAAACACATCTGTAATACCGCATCTCAAGCCAATGGCATTTACCGATTAAAATCTGCGGCGCGGGGGGGGGGGGGTATGGTAGACTATGGCACCCAGGCCAGGAGGCGGACCCCAAGTACCAGCATTAAACCCCCAAAACATCTAACGTCAACCCCGGCAACCTGGGCGCGGTAGTAGTACTTCTATACTATCGGGGTAACGTTGGAACTATTGTACCAAGACAGGATATCTTGGGCTACACTAACGCCACTTTACCACTCAATCGTCCTAAAACAAAACCCCTGGTACTTGTACCAGTACATTCCCGCAAACAAAAAGCCAACTTGTAGAGCACAGGGGCGCTTTGGCGCTACACATTAAGCGAAGCCCGCGCAAAAGATCGACTTTCCAGACGTCTAGCCTACCGCCTCGCTCGTATCAGGATTCAATTTTGTCACCAACTGCGCTTGTTTAAACTTTTCGTTGAACTGTACCGGTACTCCTGCCTCTGTTCCCTCCCTCCTCTTTCTTTAAGGTTCTCGCTAACGAAAATGCGAGTGTCGAAAAATCGGCCCGGTAGCCAAATGTAGGAGCTGTAGGGTGCGGGGGAGGATCAAATGGTCCATAAACTCACCACAACCAATCGCGGTTCCTTCTGCCAAGCATACCCCCTTGAGCATGAAGAAACTTAATTTCGCACACTGCCAGTACCTCCGCGTGGATCTGGAGTGACCAGCGTGCAGTAGCCATATTCGAATCGGTGCCGGGTGCAGCCAGGGGCAGCGGACGGGGAGCGTGTAACCCCCCGACTTGTATTTTTCCTATTGGGAGAAAGCACTCAGCTAGACTACAGTATTTTGAAGTTTGGAGCTATGGGACTTGCGCGATGGATTCAATATCTGCACGCAAGCCACCGTGGCACGGGGGGCCACACACCTCCCCCCTTACCCATCGTTTCTACTACCATACCCGAGTATTCAAGCCTTTTTTCGACCAGATAACGAAGGTTATGCTCTCAGGCGTTGCTTCCCTTCCATAAAATCTGATCTTTTCCCGGTCGCTTTGCCGAAGGCGATAATTAGCAGCTTTAATACTGCAACATGGGGTGAGTTATGGCACAAATAGCAAGGTGGACCGGCAAGGTTCCGCTCAAGACCTTGAGCGTCGGCGCTTGCTCACATACCGTAGCCGTTGGATACGGTGTGTGGGGGTGCTATTCTCGCTGTGGTGTTGTTTTGCTCATTCGGGTGTTTTGCGGATCCTTCCGGTTGCTACAGTTTTTGGCGGGCAGCGGGCTCCGCTTTCACTGCTCGAGGTAAAGTTAGACTAAGCAAGAAATAACCCACGGTATGGTCGTACCCTACGAGTATTATAGGGGTATTCAAAGTTAGAAATATCATAAGAATATTGCGTAAGGGTTAGTGCAGAATCTTGTATGATATGATATTCGGGTACATTTTAGAATCAGCCAATTGTATTGGCCAATTTTGAGTATGATAGCATATTTGAGAGCCTTAAAAGAGGGTGTATGTAATCAAGAGTAAGAGTTAGTGTACTGTACTTGTACCCCTAAATTTACCAGTAGAGGCATATCCGAAAACGGTCATCTGAAAGGCTCTAGCCGTTCCCTTATCGCTGGTAGATATCATATCATAGCTATTATGTTCGGTTCAGTTATCGAATAGTGTGATCTGATCATCTGATACCGGTTCTTGATCTAATCTTATCTCTCCCTCTCCCTTATGCCCATGCCCTGTCACCCCACGCGCAACGAAGTACGGTACCCCTAGGAAGCCGGATGGAACGGAAGAAGAGAGAGACAAAAGCAATAAAGAGAGGGGGAATCGGGATCAGCGGATACCTCTCGCTTTGTCGGGAGTGCCAAAGGAAACCACCCGCGAGATCTCTCCATTAATTTTGGGTTGATGTTAATAGGCTCGGGACCAGCTAGAAATGGAGCGAAATTCTTTTCAACCCACTCGATATCCCCACGTCTTCTACCGTGTACTGTACTCTCCTCTAAAAAAAAAAAAACCTTGTCCTTTCTGGATCATCAAATACGGCTACCTCAGTATGCCTTCAAACCCAATGTTACACTTTCCGTCACGCTCACCTGAAGACGACCCCCACCGCCCCTCTAAAAGCGCAACTGTCCTGGAGATACCCGCGCCGAACACATGTAAGTAAGAACGGGAGACTCACCTGCAAGACACCCGAATGGACAAAAACCGTTGCCATGAGCAAAACACCACCACGAGCCAACATCTACAGGAGACCAAAAAAAAAAACCCCCGACACTCGGGGTGGGGGGGGCACGCTGCGGTAGTTCTCGAGTTACAAGGAAGGGGTTAGTGGGGGGGGGACTTTATGAACGCGGCTGTACCATTCATTAATCCCCAAACTACTAGAAATGGTAAGGTTACTACATAATGCGCAACCCGCTTGGTGGCACATAATCTTATTTTTTTTCCTTATGCCCTTCAAACACGACTTATGTGCTGTACTGTACTCGAGTACTCGTAGAGTAGTTATATAACCCGGTATCTGCCGTATTATCGCCTGATTTCTTTTTTCTCCTTCGTTCCAACCCCTAACACAGTATAAGATCGGCCCACGAGACGTGTTGCATCCCATTAACAGGTATTGGCAATCCTCTTAACCCATCAAACTATAGCTATCGTNCTCAACGACCTCAGTGCGAGCCCCAACCAGACCCCCCCAAGATGATCCCATTTCCAACCCGGATTTTTTTTTTTACAACATGTTTTAGTCGCACTTCAGCTTAACTGATCCGAACGGCTTTTGATTATCAGATGGACGACGCTTACTCAACGGAGCTCAAGGATATCATACGAGTAGATGGCCCCACGTAATCTCAACCTACAGGATCATAGCCCCGTAATGCACCACGGCGGTCGGCAAGTATTTGTAGTTAATTAAAATCAATTATGCTGCTATGGCATGATGCGTCGATAGCCCCGAGTTCTCCGGGGTGCCGCCGTCCGGCTGGATATTTGGCGTGCGTTGCGTTTTACTCGGAGATATTGAAGAAGAAGAAGAAGAAGAAAAAAATGGATGCTCTTCAGAGTGGGATGCGTTTTATAAGCACGGACTGGGGGGTGAGCGTGGGCTATATCTTGGGCGATATTGCTCCGGCGGGGAACGTGGCATCGCGGGGGTTTTCCGAGGTGATTTGGTGATCGTGCAGGAAGGGAGTGCCCCTCGAAGAAGGTGGTGATGCGAGCTACGGGCATTACGGGGGGGGGGGGATAATCTGTGTCCGAGTGATCACATATGAGTGTGTTTAGATCTCCTCAAGGAAATGCTCTGCGAATTACGGTACGGTAAATGTGGGGCCGGTGTAGGGGATATCTGACCTAACGGACGGCAAAATTGAAATAATCGATAATTTGAAATACTCTCGGTGGAAATCGCTATCGCCGGAATAAGGAAGGATGCGATGGAAAGCACAAACATGTATAGCGTGACGCTAAGTAAAAATAATAAACCACGCCCCTGAAACCAAAGGTGGGGAAAAGGAAAGAGTAGAGTAGCCCTTTAAGAAGACTGGAAGAATCGTGGAAAAGAAAAAGAAAAAAAGGGGAAAAAACTTAATCGTACGGCACCCCAGCTTGCAAGAGCGCCCTCCCATAAACATCGAAGAAGCTCTCCCTCTCGCCGACAACCGCTTCGTAAACCTTTATCGCGGCATCCCTCCATAAAATCGCAGTCCCAAGATCACCCATCATCGCCCCCGCCGTGACAACATGTATAAACAAGACGACGACTGGGTAGTACATGTACCCATATCTCTCAATCACCACTCTCCCCCTTTTCATTTCAATCTTGAACCCCAGGCCATTTAGCGCCTGTTTCGCAAGGAAGTGAACATCCGGCGGGCGCTCCAGCCTCACGAGGAATATCTGCAGGATCTGGGTTGGCGAGAGTAACGGGACGCGGGGATGAATGAATTCGGGTTTGGTGTAGGTTGCCTCCATGCCCTTTATCAGCGTTATCATGGGTGCGACTCCCGATTCGATCTTCTTTTTCGATTGCTTGAGGTAGGAGTAGAACTTTAGTGCTTTCTCTACCAGCTCTTCGCGCTTATCTCGGACCCCCTGTGGTTCGGCGGTTTCGATCTCGCAGAGGGTGCATCTGCAGTTAAATCCCCATCCGGAGAAGCACGCTTTTTGGCGCTTTTGCACACTGCATTCGCTCTCCAGGTAATTGATGGTGATCTCCTCCCCTTCGGGGATGTCTCTTGCCGCGCGGACTATGAGGAGGTCTCCGAGGAATGAGCGGGCGGAATTTTGCCAGCAGGAGTGGTTGATATATGACGGCATTATCCAGAGTCCTGAGCCCTCGGCGGTGCCCGTAGGTGACGCCTCGGCGATCATTTTTTCCATCTCGGTTTTCTCTTTGAACAGGTTTTCGATGGGGTCATCGGTAGAACTGAGCCGTGTGCAATCGAAACAGTTCCTCAGCATGATGCGCATCGCTAGATGCCTGATATCATTAGCAATCGGGACCCTCTTGAGCGGGTTGCTTTGTACTTACGAGTCGACGACCGGCAACCCGTCAACCTTCTCTCCTCGAACTCTCTTATAATCTCCACTGCCTAATTCATAAAACTTTTTCGCCTTCTTCGGATTGTGGTACAGCACTTGGATCAGCTCCTGGACAAGTTGTGAGTGCGTGCCGGCCTGTCCCTTCCTCGCCTTGATATTGAATAGAATAGTAAGCCTAGCACCCGAGGTTTCCTTGTGGCAAACATTAAAGGCCTTCGAACAAAGCAGCAATTCCCCAAACTTCACGTCCCGGGTAGCGAATAGCCCCCTCCCCTTATGCCCCGCGTCCCCGACCCTGACTGGCCCAACATATTCCGCACAGTCGAGTTTGCCTCTTTCCCCCCCCCATGCCTTAACTTCGTTTCTCATTTTTAAGAACTCATATTTCCCGCTTCGTTGCTCTTGCAAACGCTGGAACGTTCGGAGGAGCCTTTCCTTTGCGTTCTTGTTTTCTGGAAACTCCTTCAATAGTTTCACAAGGCGGGTTTTGGCGGACTCGTAGTCACCGTCTTCGTAGCAAGCCACTGCGCTGCGATAAAGAGCTTTTAGATTCAGTGGTTCGTAGGAGAGGGCCATGTCGGCGTCTGTGAGGGCCTTCTCATTGTAGCCTTGTTCTAGGTATGCTTGGGCGCGGTTAAGAAGGAGGACTATGTGGGATGCTGAGGCGGGTTCAACGATTTCGAGGCCTTTGGTGTAACTTCAAGAGGTTAGCAGAGCTCGCAATGGGCACTTTAATAAGGTATATTGACATGCGCCCCTCACCCAAGCCAAGAGATGACTATAGGCAAGCATTGGCGGTCACTCTTGACTCGAGTGAGGTTGTACATGTGTCCCACGGTGGGATTGTATTCGGCATTCATTCCCTGGAAACGGGGATTACTGATTTCGCGATTGTGAACTTACCATTGAGCAGCTTCAAAATACCGTTCCTCTTTATAAAACCTATTCCCATCATTCTTCCAATCCAGGGATCTCCTCGCCAATAGCCTAAGTCTTGGCCGCCACATCTCCGGGATTCTTTCATCTTCACCGTCCAAGAATATGATGTCGGAGACGTGATCAACACGGATACTCGTTCCACCGCCGGAGGTCGCCTTGAAATATGGCTCCTTGACAATGAAAACCTGCCCCTCGGGCACGATGCTTGTGGGGTGTCTTCGGTCATCCTGATTGTATATCTGCACCAACTCCACTTCGCCAGTCTCGTCTTCGGCGACTGTCGTCACGGAGACATACCTGTTCGGATGAACAACCGCTCTGAGTATTATATAACTCCCCCGATGCGCAATTTCAAGTCTTAGATCGTCTAGGAGTTTCTTCTCGAGAGTGGAAAACGGGACGGTGCAGGGTGGGTACTCGTTGTAAGTTATGTTGGTGGAAAACCCGAGCGTATCATCTTTCGACCCTTCGGCTTTCACACCCCCACCAGCCTCCTGATTAAGCGAACTATGGTAGAAAATGTATTGCGACCGTGAAGGTTTATAGGAGGGTTTCTGGCCTTTGCGAGCTTCGGCATTCTTCAGGATTATCTCCGCCCTGTTGAAATATTGCATCCATTCGTCTGCCCAGGTAGGCTCTTCGAATCTGAACATCTCGCCTTGTCTTGAGTGAGTTTGTTTGCCGATTTCACGGTGAGAGGTACGTGTGAATTATTTCGAGCAGTTCCCGGAAGGTCCAGTATGGGGGAAGGCTAGTTAAATTATTATTTGTGCCCCTCGCGAGGAAATGGGGCTCGCGACATCATTGGCTCTATAAAATTTCAGGCCACCGGTTGTGTTGCGCCGGGGTTAACTTATGGGATCGCATCCGGCCTTAAAATGCCACATGCTACCCCTCTCCCTATATCACTCACCAAGTGCTCTTGGATGGAGGGTCCCGATGGTGTTGAGGTAAGGACGACGGCGGAATAGAGCCGGCCCGCTTCTTCGAATGATAGAAGGGATATAGAAGACCTGGGAGAACAGATTTCTATTGCGAAGCTTGGAGAGCAACTTGAGGCCGTGCTTGACCTCCCAGTAGTAGCTATCGCCAGAGAAAGCTTCCCGACAAGCCCAGCCAAGTGGTAGAATCGATTCAGAGCACTTCCACTTGGGTGAAATTTTTTTTCCCTATGATACTGCTCCAGGAACGCTTCCGGCTTCACCATGTAGAGCAAGGGGGCACCCCCGGCACGATAAACTCAATTAATGAGGCTCAAATACCGGTAGCACAACCAACAGGTTGCAGGAATCAGTCCCCCGGCGGGGTAAATTTAGTCGTGGCCTTAAAGCGACCATGCACATCCATCAGAATTCAAGGCCCACCTGCAGGATGGATACCGGTAGTTTGAGAGCGGCCTCAACTTATGCATGTAATTTTTTAGTGTCCACGGGTTCGATCAGGCCTCCAGGGAAGATGCGAGAGGAAAAAGGAAGAAGGAAAACGCAACAGTCCTATTTTCAGATACATGATGAAAGGTGCTATAGGAGATAGAGTGGGTGATTCTCTACACACTAATAGAGAGAAAATAAAAATATGTCAAGCCCCCGTGGAGTTATAAGGGTTAAAATTGGGTAAGTTTTGAGGGAATGTCCGGGCATCTTAATTACTGTTAATACAGCAGTTAATGGACCTTTGCCAAGAAATTACCCGGGATTAATGACCATTCTTAGCATATTAACATACTATTACTAAGCCAATGTGAATGTCCGCCTGCTCCGGCGACAGATGTCCCTCACCATACTATTTCCTCCTTTGATTTCGTTGCCTTGTGCTATTTGGGGCATTACACTGGGGAAGGAAACGTCTTCAAGTTTGATCCCAGACTACTTGGAGGTCACAAAATCTAAACCCCTCTCCTTGCCCATGACTTGTGGTTTATTCTTTTCTCTCCCACATCCACTGATCCGCGTTTGTTCCCCACTAATAGTTTGCATTCCTAAAAGCTGTGAAATTCGGAAACAAACGAGGGGATGAGGAGAATTATAGTTATTGAGAAGGCTTCATATCTTACTCGGAGTATGGGTGCGTCTTCGGAAGTCCTGCCTTTAGTCCTGGTATGATCACGATATGAGATAGACAAAACATGTAACGTAAAATCAGTTAATTGATTCTATGAATAATTTAAGAAAGCATCAATTTCGTTCCTGGTTTTCCCTTGTTTTTTCCCCCCCTAGTGAGCCTATGTAACGTAAATTAGCATAACCAATTACACGAGCGGCAGAGATGACAATCAATTATCCGGTATCTCGTTACCCCAAACCCAGCTCTTACCATTATTCCTGATGGACTCAGCGGGCTTGTCGAGCTTCGGCTTCTTGATTGCGGATTGTTTGCCGCCATCAATCAGTATAAGAGGTGCGTAAGAGGCAATCCTCTGCGTGCGTTCCATCTCTTTCATAACCTTGATTTCTGTTGGAAATCACGAGGTGCTGCTCGGCATGCTCACGCGATAGTTCGTTCGTATCGTTTCTGGGGGCGCGTTTTGCCTACGGACGCATTTTGGCTTTTCGAGCGCGGGCACGTTTTGGCTTTTCGGGAAAGCATTCGGAATGCAGGAATGCGCGGAAACTTTGGCTTAATATCTCCGCCGGACAGAATGTATGGGAAGGCGCGAGGGCCGTAGGAAGGGCCGGAAAGTTGGATGCTCGGAGGATGGATAGTGGTATTTTGTCTTTCTTTTATTAGTTTTGGAGTTTGCAAAGGGAGTGGGGGACACACCTGGATGGGAGGATATGATTGTTTTGTTGTCGATATATACTCCTGTCTTTACCATTAGTTGATGAAGTAGTAGTAGCAAGCGAGCGGAGCGAAGAGAAGAGTTTTCACCTATATGTGTTTGTGCGATCGTTTCCTGAGTCAGCCCTTGGCGTTTCGTTTCGTTCCATTCCATTCCTGCCGAGTGATAGTTTATAACCGTGGGCGTTTAAAAATTTCTGTACTCGCAATTCTCCAGCTGAGTTCGGTCGTTGCAGTGTCGATTTTGTGATTAAATTTGTTCCTGGTCGGACGGGCATCGGAGCGGATAGCGAGGTTCGTAATGAAAAGCAGACTACTGCGGAATATAGTAGTAGCCGGGGCCGAAAATTCACGTGCGAGCTCTTAATGAAACCCATCTATCATCTAGTCATCAAATGAAGATTAAAAAAGGGGTATACTTACTAGCGAAGGTCACGGTTGATATTGTCGATGTTAAACCGTTGGAGGGCTCAGCGAGGGGGTACCCTCAGCAAGGCATGGCAAAACTTGGCATTTGAAAATAGTTAGTAAAATGAACGACTTTATCAAGATCTAAGAAAAACGAGCAAGCAAGAACCTACCCTCTTACCTCAGTGGTTCAGAAGGCGGCAATTATGAGTTCAGAAAATAGCAACATTTCTATCCACATATGAGGACGAATGGCTATTGAAATGGCTACTCTTGGAAAGGCTTTGAGTCTTATAGTTGTTGCAGAAATGGTAGAAATAGCTTTAACTATAATTATACATTGGTGCTAGGGGAGAAAAAAGTGACAAGAAAGCAAATAAAGATAGATGCTTACTTTGGAGAAGGAAAAGGGTGTACTCAAACAGTGTTACTTATGTTGTCTCCTTTGATTTTCTTCGATAATATAACAGTTATATGAAATTGCTACCTCTGTTTTACCAAAGTGAAGTCTAAATGAAGCAGTTGGTGAAAAGTAGAAAACTGATTTTACAAAATTGCATCCAGATATTAAGTTATAATTTAGCAAGCAGTTAGATTTTAACTGCAATATCGTTGCAGAAGTCTAAGCACTAAACCAACTTGAACTTGTAGACAAAAAAGATAATAATTTTCCTGCAATAGCAACTGTAACATATTTGTTTTTAAAACAGTTTGTTTATAATAGAGCACAAAACTCAAGCCCCTAAATCGTATCAATTATGATATACAATGCTATTATATTTAGAAATATATGTTAATATTATTTTAAAGTTCTAAATTTGTATGTTGATAATTTTGTCTTCTTTTCAAGTAATTCAAGTTTCTACTACCCATATATCTCAACACAATTCGGGTGATATCCTTTCAAATTTCCATAGTTTAACATAAGAATATTCATATTAAGCATGTATAGTCAGAATTACTGAAATCTTTATAGAAAACTATCACAGCTACCGGATGAGGGTATGTGTAACGTGTTCACACCTAGGGTGCTTATTATGCGTTAAGTATAATAGTAACGGAGGGCCTGCTTGCTGAGCAAGAGGCGAGAGCTGTGTAGACTAAAGGAGGCTTTGAAGAGGTGTAAAAGGAGATCAAGAAGTAATCATTCAACCAGGTATATTAAAGATACTGTCAGTTGAAGTCTGCTATTTCCATCGCGAAATCAGCAGTGTTTAAATACTAATTCTCACTCATCTCCGGTATGAGCGATAACATAAACAATCAAAGTATCAAGCAATACCTTTGAAATATAACAAGTATCAAATGATACTATCAAATCAAACATAAAACAATCAAAGTATCAAACGATACCTTTGAAACATAACAAGTATCAAATGATGCTATCAAATTAAACATAAAACGAGGAAAGTATTAAGCGATACCTTTGAAACATAACAAGTATCAAACAATACTGCAAAACAAAACATAACCTAGTACCTGTACCGGTTACAGGATAGTTACATCCTGTTGTTTGAGCCATAGTGTAACCGGTACGGGTTACTAGGATTTTATGTTTGGTTTCACAGTATTGTTTGATACTTGTATTGTTTCGTGTGCTATCGGTTGATACACACATTATTTTATGTTTGGTTTCACAGTATCGTTTGATACTTGTATTGTTTCGTGTGCTATCGGTTGATACACAGATTGTTTTATGTTTGGTTTTACAGTATNCATTGGCTGCTGGGACTGCGGAGTTCTTGAAATTCGCCAGGGGAAGTAGTGGGTAGTTTTTTCCATATATGGCTTTGTATGGTGACATGCCGAGGGTCTCAGACCATCCGGCATTTAAGTATGCGGCCGGTTTGGGTATGGTGTCAAACCAATTGTTTTGTCTTGCGTTGACTAAGTTTCGAAGCACTGGTTTCAATTCCCAAATTTTTCTTTCAACTTGTCCATTTGTTTCATGATAACCTGGTGCTGCTTTGATGTGCTCAATTCCTAACGATCAGCACTGTTGTTTCCATACATGTGATTCAAATTGTGGGTCTGCGTCGCTTACTATCGTTACTGGATAGCGTACCGCTACGTGACTAGGGCCTGGCCCGAACACGTTACACATAGGATCCATAAGGTCAAGGGTGTAACGTGTTCGGGCTAGGCCCTAGTCACGTAGCAGTACGATAGGAGCAGATGGCTCTCTGGTCAACAGAAAGTGAGTGCTGCTTACTAAAGGAGGCTTCGAAGGAGTGTAGTAGGAGATCAGAGAAGTAACCATTCAACCAAGTATATTAAGAATACTGTCAGTCGAAGTCTGCTGTTTCCATCGTGGAAATCAGCGGTCTTTAAATACAGTCTATCGCTTATCTCCAGTATGAGCGATATTTCAAAACGTTGTGTGTATCAACCGATAGCACACAAAACAATACAAGTATCAAAACGATACTGTAAAACCAAACATAAAACAATATGTGTATCAACCGATAGCACACAAAGCAATACAAGTATCAAAACGATACTGTGAAACCAAACATAAAATAATATACGTATTAACCGATAGCACACGAAACAATACAAGTATCAAAACAATACTGTGAAACCAAACATAAAACAACGTGTGTATCAACCGATAGCACACGAAACAATACAAGTATCAAAACCATAATGTGAAACCAAACCTAAAACATAACCTAGTACCCGTACCGGTTACACTCCCAAAACAAAATAACAAGTTCACTAAATAAAACATAACTTTAATGAAATCCTAATAGTCTGTAGATCTGCTATTCTCTGGGAGCCCTCTGTAGGACCTATCCTTATCGTCATCGCTATCCTGTAGCAATCTTAAATCGTTTTGCAATATCCACTTCGCCCCTTTCCGCCATCTCTCCAAACACTCGTGACAGGGTGCTCCGCGCACAAAGCAACCTGATTCCCAGTAGTGTGGTAGGTTCAAAAGGTTTCGTACTATTCAGTCCTCCCATTCCTCCGTCTCGACATCGATTCGCCTACAATCCTCGCAGTGATCGCTGTAGAATATCTCCCAGTATGCGTCGATTGGAATAATTTCTCGGTATAGCAGGTATCCCAAGATAAGGTCTCGTCCCTTTATGCTGACTTCTTTATAGGTCGAAATTTTTGTTTCTTTTTGCGTAGTAGTAAGGTGTTTTGTGAGAAGGTTTTCGTGTCTTTCGATTGTGGTATCGCTGTTATTTTTCTCCTAAGTTTGCAGATAGGTGGAGTATTTATGTCTTCCGTGTCGGACTCGCTTAAGTATTTTTAGGGGGAAGGTTGGGTGCCTAATCTTCTGTAGCTGCTTCGCTTAATTGTTCACGGGGAGGGTGAGATATTTTAATTTCCGTTCCTTCCGTTTCCACACACATATCACATTTCTCCGTGCTCAGGTAGCAACCGCTACTGAAGCGGAAAACATCGCTCAGCGTTTCTCCCCACATTCGTCCTGTTGATTTGGTTGTTATTTTGCGGCATTTGTTGCAGATGTGTATGAATAATCAGTGTGTAAGGTATCGTCTAGGGATAATATCACACTTCACCAATAGTCCCATTGGCTGATGGCGCAGTCTCCACAGCACTTGCTCATAGTTTGACATTGTAAGGCTATTGGATGGTATATGTTCTCGTTGAGTGCTATTCCCCGTACTCAACTCTGGCTAGCCATGCTAGGTATGCGGCTTCATCCTCCATGACCCGATTCTCATCTTCGCTGCTTTCGAAATCACTTTCAAAGTGGGCTGACCAAAACCCGTCCCGTATGCTTTGGTCCGTATCTGGGCGGAGGTGTCAGATTTCCGGCAGGGTTGGGCTCCATGCCACCGTCACATGATTTATTGTAGGGGACAGTTCATCCTCTGGCCTGTTGTCCTCCCACCATTGGTTTACTAATTCCATTGTGTTTTCTAATCCTGCGAGAGGTTCCCAGCTGTTTTCCGTTTCTGGATATCCCGTCTATTTTACTAAGAATTGATCGTGATCATAGCGTCTTCTGTGGTCTCGTACCACTTCGACTTCACATTCTGGTTTTTCACTAACCACAATGGGGGGTGGTTTTGTATGGCTTCTTCCGGGGAATGCTGTATCGTCGTTTGGGACGTATCTTTTCACTGTGGATACATGAAATGTCGTTTCTCGGTTCCTATACATTCTTCTGTCCATTTCCACCGTGTAATTTTCCGTATGGTCATCATATCCTATTATTTTGAATGGTCCTCGCTAGCGCGGTTGGGGTTTTTTGCTTCGTCCTGATTCGGTTGCGAATAGGTTTCCGTAAACTAGTAACTGGTTACCTATCCCGATTGGGGTGTGGTGTCTGCGTCGCTTTGCCGCTGTCCTCGTACTCCTAATCGTGCTAGCTTGATAGCATTGAATACTGTGTTCTGGATTGTTTGGTGTCTGTTTAACAATTCATTGGCTGCTGGGACTGCGGAGTTCTTGAAATTCGCCAGGGGAAGTAGTGGGTAGTTTTTTCCATATATGGCTTTGTATGGTGACATGCCGAGGGTCTCAGACCATCCGGCATTTAAGTATGCGGCCGGTTTGGGTATGGTGTCAAACCAATTGTTTTGTCTTGCGTTGACTAAGTTTCGAAGCACTGGTTTCAATTCCCAAATTTTTCTTTCAACTTGTCCATTTGTTTCATGATAACCTGGTGCTGCTTTGATGTGCTCAATTCCTAACGATCAGCACTGTTGTTTCCATACATGTGATTCAAATTGTGGGTCTGCGTCGCTTACTATCGTTACTGGATAGCCGTGTGGTGTAAATATTCCATTGCGTAGCAGTTCCCATGTTGTTATCGCCATTACTTCCTTATTGGTTGGTATAAGCCAGGTGTATCCCGAGAACCTATCAATGGCGACCAGAATCATATTGTATCCCCATGAATTGTGGAATGGTCCAGCAAAGTCAATTGCTATTGATTTGATAATTTCCGATGGTAGGATAATCGTCTAGGCCTTTCCTTCTGGTAGCGTGGTGGGTTCCTTGTTCGCTTGGCAGGTGTGGTATTGCGCCATGTAAGCTCTGAAATCCCTGCGCATTTCAGGCCAAAACAGGTACTCGGTAGCGTACCGTAAGTTTCATTCCACGCCATGATGGCGTCCATTGTGGATCTCAGCTATAACATACTCTCTTAGTGTAGTATTTCCGAACGCAGGACCCTTTGGAATATACAGGCATTCTTCCCCATATCGTGTTTTGGCGTACAGCATTCCATTTGCGACTGTGTAGGATGACAAATCTCCTGTGGAGTCTATTGTTTCATTGACCTTTTTGCATATTGGTTCCTTCCGGTATGCTACAACCATGTGCACCCGGAATGTTCCAATCATCTCATTGACTGTTTGTCTGATATCTCGCTCGTCTTCGATTTCGCTTCCTCTGGTCATTTCGTGTTGGTATTCCTCTTCGGGGTCTTCCAAGACATCGTATAGCTCGCGTCGATATTCATCCATCATTGGGGGCATCACTGAGACTATTGTCTCATTGCTATAGCCTTTTACTGGTTCTACTCGCTTGATCGGTGGCGGGTCGTTAGGTATTTGGAATGCCGCTGCTTCGGGATTCAGTATTGCAGGGATTGCATAGGATCTGGGCGTCGGTTGAATGAGGGTGGACGGCCCTTCTCCCGCACTATTTGGTCTTCTACCAATTGTTTGCTGCCATTCCCAATCATAGATCATGGGAGACTCCGGTAGGCTTGGGTCAATTTCTGTGCTTGGGGGGCTTGGTCCTTCACTAGGAGGTCTGGGAGTTGATTTGTGTTGCCGCCTGGGGTGGTTATTCGTGAATTTGATCTCAGTCTGGTGATATGGACAATGGTCCACGTAACAGTGTGAATAGTGCAGCTTGCTATGTTAGAGTTCCTCGGGTGGTGTGCTGTACATGGTATACTTGTCTCCCCAATCATTTCCTGCAGTGATTGAGTGGGAACTTGCAGGGGGCACAGGGTCTTCGTTGAGGTACTCAGTGTATGAGAAAGGAGGGGATGTAAGGGCGATATCTTGCGCGGGCTCCATCGTGTTTGATTCTTGTTCGAAGATTGTGTTATCCGAGATGTCATCCAGTTCCTTTGTATTATCGTGGACATAGAGAGGATTCAAGTCTGATTCTCCCTTGTATATCCGCGAAGGAGCATCAGCTAAATAGTTCGGGCTTCCCGGTGCGTAGACCATCTTTGCATCGTATTTTCCCAAGGCACTAAGGCATATGACTTGCTTCCTGCTTGGATTCTTCACCATTGGTAGATGTGTCAGGGGCTGGTGGTCTGTGACTGTTGTGAAGGAATTTCCTATTAGTACATTGTGGAACCGATTAAGCACCTCCACTATTGCTAAGGCCTCTTTGTCGGTGGTTCCATAGTTTGTCCGTGTATTGGTGAATTTCCTGCTGTGTAATGCGGCTGGTCGAGCCGTCTCGTAAGTGGGTCCTTGTCCTACCCATGCTTCTATCCCTAAGTCTGAGGCATCGGTAACCAACCAAATCGGCTCATCGCTTCGTATGTCTATTGGTCGCATGACTTGGCGATCAACAATCCGTTTCTTGACCATTTCGAATGCCATCTGATGGGTTGGTGTCTATACGAATCCCGCGTTTCCCATTGGATCTGTTAGTGGTGCCATTAGGGTACCATGGTGTGGGAGGAACTGGGACACATAATTTACTATCCCTAGGAATCGTTGCAATTCCTTCTTATTTTGAGGTGTCTTCCAATCTGCAATAGTCGATATCTTTTGGGGGGAGGCATGAATCCCAGGTTATCACCTATGTGTCCTAGCACTTCCAGTTTGTCCGCCAACAATACTGATTTCTTTTTGCTAGCGTAGAACTTTGACTTTCTGAGTCGCTCACACACTAGACGTATGTGGTTTTCATGTTCTTCTGGGGTGTCTGAGAATATGAGGATATCATCAATGTATACCCATACAAAATGATGGAAGAATTCGCTCAGGAGGTCTTCCATAATTCGCATAAATATTACTGGTGCATTCATGTCTCTCTGTAGCATTACTTTGCGAACAAATCCTCCAAATGGGGTTTTGAATGAGTTGAATCTAACACTGTCTTTGTCCACTCGTGTTTGGAAGTATGCATCACTTAGGTCGATCTTACTCCTGAATTTTGCGCACCCAATGCGGTTCAGGATCTGCTGCTGGTTGGGGATCGATGGGCTATCCATGATTGTGTTGTCATTTCTGACTTTCAGATCTACCAGGGGGTGGATTCTGCCATCTGATTTTGGTTGTACAAACATAGGTGCCGCTCTGGGGACTTCCTGTCATACAATTACCCCGGCCCGCAGCTTCTCGTTAATCCAGTTCATGAGTTTGTCCTTGCATGCTTCCGGAATCGAGTATGTAGGGTGGTTTCTTAGGTCGGTTGGACCCTTTAGCCGAATATGGTGGTTTATCTTACGTATGGGTGGTAGTGTTTCAGGAACCTTGTCTGGAAATACATCCTTGTATTCTTCCAACAGTGTCGCTGATGTGGCGTTTGTAACAGCGGCTCGAAATTCTCCGCTTGTTGGTTTGCATAGCACCCGCAGTTTTTCATCGGGAAACTCCACTGCTGTATCCCCACACCTTATAAGGGCGTTGTGTCTTTTTAGAAATGGCATTCCAATCAGGGGATCGTATTTTGCCAAGTTGCCTACCAACACCTCTTGATTCGTCAATTGCTTTTTTCCGATTCCTACGGTCACTCCACATTTCTTATGGCTTGAGGAGTGGGAATCTTTCATTGCCATGTTGACTGTCGTTGGCTGGGGCAGAGGTTTCATGGGTATGCCATGGGTGGAGATAAAGGTGCTGCTGATAATGTCACAGCGGATCGTTCCTGTTTCAAATAGTACCTTTGCCGGGTGAGCCTCTATGAAGATCATTCCTTCCAGTGCGTCACGGGTCCTAATTGCCAGTGTTGGTTGCGTCCGGAGGCTTTCCAGTTCTACCGAGTTGACTTCCACCTTGTCATACTCAGTTGCCTCCATGTGGTTTGTGCTTGCGTCCTGTTTTGCTGATTTCCCTTTTCCTTTCTTGGCATAACAGTCCTTTGCATAGTGTTCCTTTTTCCCGCATTCAAAGCATGTGCCTTCATCGCGCCGTGTCTGCTTCTTATCTTTCTTATCTTTCGATCCTTTGCCGTTTGGTTGTTCCTTCCTCTTATTATCGCATGATGATGATCCTTTACTGCTTTGCTGCTGGGGTACATGCGTTCGGTAAACCCCTGTTTCATAGAGGATGGCATCCTTCCGTTCAGCTTGCTTGACTATCCTTTCAAAGGAGTCTCTTTCTTCTTCCATAGGTTCTACCTCTTGGTGTAGTCTGGGATGCACTGCCTCATACAGCCTCTGTCGCAGTGTATACGGGGACACTGTCCCGTTGGGTAGCCGTCTGTGGTACATTAGGAGGTCCGTCGCTACCAATATTATCCTGTCTGTTTTCCCATTTCGCACTTGTTGGATTTCCTTGAACTTCTTATACAGTTCTTCGGTATTTCGTGAGGACTGGAATCTATCTCGCAGATATCTTATCAGTGTTGTTCCTCATATCTTGTCCTTACTATCATAGTGGTTCATTGCTTGGTGGCAAGCTCCTTCTGCCTTTCCAGTGCAGAAACTTCCGAAGTACGCTCCACTCCCTTCCTTTGTCTTGTCCACGCTGTGCAGGGCGAGGTACTGTGAAGTGGTCATCACCCATCGGTCAAATGCCTGCGGCTTTAGGTCCTCCTTTTCACCTGGGAATGTCGGTGGCAGGGGAAGCTTGACCTTAGGACCTTCTCGCCCAGCCCCTGGGCCGGACTGCCTGGCGGATTCCCCTGCGGACATTTCATGATCAGGCTCCTCGCTACTGGAACTGTCGTCTGATGAGTCATCTGAGGAACCTGCTGGTGGTTCGTCTGGCGCATCTGCTGTCATCGATTGGTCTGATTCTTCGTTGTCGTCTTCCTCCCTTGAGGTGTGAGTAGGTGTAACGGGGGCACCCCTAGGAAGATGGATCCCAAGGTTGCGACCGCACCAAACAACTTCAAACTTATCGCCAAAAGTTCACACAGATGTAAGAGTAAAGTAGACGGTAAAACTTAATATCGTTAAGCCTGACGCTTCACTCAATTAAGGTCTCGAGAGGATTGATTGTTGGAGTAGGAGAGTTCTCGCATAGACTTTCAGGTAGTTTTATCTTATGCCAGAAACTCCCCCATCAGTTTACTCCAACTGTTCGAGCACACCCTTCTCCGCTAAGGGCGGTCCGACACGTCTCCTGACACCCCTTCGGGCATGTATGTGTCGACCCGCTCTAGTCGGCGTTCACCATATGTGCATATCGTTTCTGCGGCGCATTTCCATTCTGCCCGCCGGAGTGAAAACCTCTGCGCATCGGGGACTTGCCAGTGGCTAACTGTCAAGACCCCTTGCTGAACTAGACTATCTATGACACCCTTCCCATGCGCGTTGATTTCTTCTTGACGCCGGAAGCTACCGTGAGCGGTTTATCTATCTACTATTTACGAGTCTCGGGCTTCCGGTGTCTTCCGCAGGGTACGGTGGTCCAGGAGTGATCCAATGGGCGCTACCCACGACCACTACCTCGGATACACCTTACCTGCGGTAGGAATCATGCTTTTAGTGTCTCTGCACTTCCCTCTCAGAGCCTATGGCGTTGGGGACATCCTTGGGCGTGGTAGGTGCAAAACGTTCCCAGTCGTCCCGGCACCACCCGGGACTACCTTCGGGACCCCCACGGTTAACTCCCGTTAACTCCGTCAGTTTTGGTCCGTTTTACTCCGAACAACTTGGAGGAGGTACTCCACCTTCCACCCTATGCCCCCTTGTATATCCTGCGAACAGCTTACGGTCGACCGGACGGCAGCAACGTATACGGTGTTGCAAGCGGGTCTCCAAAGATCCTCCTTTGCTAGACTGCACACAACTACGCAACCGTTTGCCCATGACGTCCGGGCCTCAAGGCGGGGCCGGAGGGGCATGATAGGAATAATGTCTCCAATTTACAGCTTCTTCGTAGCTGCGTAGC
Organism: Tuber magnatum; assembly: GCA_003182015.1. Classification (NCBI taxonomy): domain Eukaryota; kingdom Fungi; phylum Ascomycota; class Pezizomycetes; order Pezizales; family Tuberaceae; genus Tuber; species Tuber magnatum. The sequence continues at coordinate 680,810 of PYWC01000068.1, read as the reverse complement.
TCGCCCAATAGCATCTCCCGGAACCCCAGATTCCAGTATTATGCATGGCTTCGTGTGACAAACATTCCAGTCATTTTTCCCAAACTCCCCGAGGGACTTCGTATTGGCAGGTAGGGTAACTCAGATCCTTGAACAGGGTAATCCAAGCCTCAAGGCAGGGTAACCCTGTTCTGAGGGTAGGGTAATCTTGTCCGGTGGACAAGTGGATTTTCTCCTGTTACCCTATCTATCCCACTTCCGGGGATAGACACACTCGGCCTTTCTCTAGTTACCCAGCCTAGCTGTGTATTGGCCCTTCATAGGTCCCTAAGTACGCTGACACCAACCTTGGGCGTAGCCATGTACCTAAATACTTGTGTCCACTAAGTCTGCTCATCTCGGAGCCCGGGCCATCGGGTCTCCGTAGGTCAAGTACTCACTTGCCTGCCGGTTCCTACCAGTTCGCCTCCGAGCTACCTGTATGGGTGTAGGTTCCGGCTGCCATAGCTCACGTATGCTGGGTCGTTACATCACTCCCCTCTTCTCTACGGTCCGTCCCGGACCGTTTAGCGTCGTCTTTTGTTTCCACGACTCGATTCCCCCAAGACCCGATGGTCCCTGGGCTTGGACGGATATCTTTGGTGGAAATCTAGCATGGCCTGTAAGCCTGTCCCTTCTAGCATCTCATAGGGCTCCCATGAGTTCTCCTCAGCTCCATAGCCTTCCCATGAAACCAGGTACTGGACAAAGCGCGACGGAAACTTCGCCTTTGTTCCACCATACCAGCGACTGTCCACAACAGCTTCGATGACGTAACTGGGCTCATTGTCCACGAGCTCGGGGGTAGGGATCTCCTTGATCCTACCCGATTCCGGATCCTCGCGATAGGGTTCCAGCAGCGTGACATTGAAAACCGGGTGGATGCTCCATCGGGTGGGCAATTGGAGTTCGTATGCTCGGGTACCCACCCGACGTTTGACCACGAAAGGGCCAAACATCCGGTGGTCCAGCTTCTCCATGGGATGCTTGGTGCGGATGTTCTTCCGGTTCAACATCACGCGGTCCGCTTTCTTAGCCCGCCCAGCAGCCACATCTTCCAAGGTAACATAGTCCGGGGATGGCAGCCATTTCTGGTCATGCCATTTCCGCTGCCTTTCCTGTGCCCGTTGAATCGTTTCTCGAATCTGTTGCCAGGTTCCTTCCCATTCCTTAACCAAGAGTTCACTACTTGGGTGTATCCCTTGGTTGTCAGACACAACACCCGACCAGTTTGTCCGTGGGTTGAACCCATAATTGATCTCAAATGGTGACAACCTGGTGGATTCTGATGTTGAGGTGTTATACGCATACTCCGCAAGGGGTAGCAGCGAGACCCAGTCATCCTGTTGATAGGAACAGTAACTACGCAAGTACTGCTCCAGTGTCTGATTAACCCTCTCGGTTTGCCCATCAGTCTCTGGGTGGAATGCAGTCGAAACGTTTAGTTTCACTTGCAGCAAGTGCATCAGACTCATCCAGAACTTGGATGTGAATCGGCTATCTCGGTCGGAGATGATTGACTCTGGCAGTCCATGAAGGCGCCAAACCTCCTTCAGGAATATCAAGGCAAGCTCCTTGATAGGTACCTCAGTGGTCAGGGGTATGAAATGGGCCATTTTCGAAAACCTGTCTACTATGACCCAGATCTTGGTATACCCTTCGGACTCTGGCAGCGCGACAATGAAATCCATTGAAATTGCTGTCCAAGGCCGCATAGGAACATCGATAGGTTCCAGCAGCCCGAACTTCTTGTGCCTGATGGATTTATTTCTTTGGCATGCATCACATGTCCGCACATAGTCAGTGATATGCTCATCCATCTTAGGCCAGTAGAAGTTAGCCCTCACCCTGCCAATGGTTTTGTAAGTCCCGAAGTGTCCCGCGATTCGGGAGTCATGTTCTGCCTTCATGATTGTCTGCTTCAGATTCTGACCCTTGGGAACATACCACCTGTTCTTGTACAGGAGTAAGCCCTTTTCCGTCGTGAAATGTCGGTCGACCTCTTTGTCACCTGCAGCTGTTGCCTTCAGGATCCTTAAGTACTCCTGGTCTTCGCTTATCGCTACCCGCAACTGATCCAAAAAGGACGACTTGAGCCGAAATCCCTGGCACACTTGCAACACCTGTGGTCGCAAGATGTCCCGTTCCTGGCTCCCGACCCACTGTCCGGGGCGAAAAAACGACTGTGGCGGAAAATCACTCCCCCCTTCAGGGCGGTAGTCCCTACGCCGCGACAAAGCATCCGCCTTCTCATTCAACCGTCCTTCTCGGTAAACCACCTTGAAGTTAAATGGTTGCAGGAATTCAGCCCAGCGGTGCTGCCTTCGGTTAAGGACCTTGGTACTATTGAAGTACTCCAAGTTCTTATGATCCGTATAGATCACCAACTGGTCCGTTACCGAGCGTAGCAAATGATCCCATTCCTTGAACGCCGCCACGATGGCTGTCATTTCCTTGTCATGGACATCATAATTAATCTCCGCTGGGTGGAACTTCCTACTATGGTAGGCCACCGGATGCCATCTCTCATCCTCACATAACTGGGAGAGAACGGCTCCTAATGCAAAGTCACTAGCGTCGGTTTCTAGCCGTGTTGGCCGTTCAGGGTCAAAATGTGCTAGGATAGGTTTGGACGTGAACGCTTCCTTTAAATGATTGAAGGCCTGCTCACATGCAGGTGTCCATTCCCATCGGACATCCTTCTTTGTCAAGTCCGTGAGGGGTTTCGCTATCTTGCTGAACCCTTCTATGAACCGACGATAGAAGTTGGCAAAGCCCATAAAGCTTTGAACGTCGACGACGCATGTCGGAGGTGCCCAGTCTTTGATTGTCTGCACCTTTTCCGACAACATAGAGATCCCCATATCGGAGATCCTATATCCGAGGAATTCAACCTCCCGTTGGTGGAAACTGGACTTCTTCATACTTACACATAGTCTAGCTTTCCGCAATTTCTCCATTACACGCCTTACCATCGCGACGTGCTCTTCCATAGTTTCGGAGTAGATCAGGATGTCATCCATATACGCGATGACTCCTTCATCCATGAGATCTCGAAAGACCTCATTTATCATGCTCTGGAAAGTTGCCGGGGCATTACATAACCCAAACGGCATGACCGTGTATTCATACAGTCCATATCTGCACCGGAAGGCCGTCTTCCATTCCTCACCTTCTGCCATCCTCAGAAGATAGTAGCCGTTTTTCAAGTCCAACTTAGTGAACACAACGGCTTTTCCTAACCTATCTCGCAGTTCATTCATCAGCGGTAGAGGGTACTTGCTCTTCACCGTGATTTTGTTCAGCCCTCGGTAATCTATTACCAGTCTTAATGTACCATCTGGTTTTGGCACAAAGAGGATAGGGGCTGCTGCTGAGGAACTGGATCGCCGTAGCTTCCCCGTTCGCAGCATGTCATTGAGATATTCCCGGAGTGCCTTAAGCTCCTTTTCCGATAACGGATAGATAGGCCCAAACGGAGGTTGAGTCCCGGGTAGCAACTCGATCGTGTGGTCATACTTTGAGTGCTCCGGCAAGGCCTCAATCCGTTCTTGACTGAAGATGTCCCCGTAGTCCTTATACTCAGGGAGTAGCTTGACAGTAATGTCAGCACCTTCCTCATCGGAGAATTGTACAATTCCCAACAGGTACACATTACTAGGGTCTTCAGCTAGCAACTCTTCATCGGTCATGAACACTAACCGCCCCTGCTCTGCCAGGCAATTAGCCTTGCAGAAATCTGAGCGCCAGGTTAGTGATCCTGTCTTCCAATCTATGTCGGGATTATGGTCCTTCAACCAAGACATAGGTAGGTACCCGTCCACCTTGGTGTCGGGCATGTCCGCGACTTCAAACCGCATTTCGTTATGGTGGTCGCCTATTCTCATGTCCAATGATTTGGTATAGTGCAGACCTGACCCCGGAATGTGATTACCGCTTGCGTCGCTTATCGGCACATGTACCTTTCGTCGGACACATGGTGCCTGCGTTTGTTTAACCCATCGGCTACTAAGCACTGGCCCAGTAGCTCCACTGTCGAGTAGCAGGAGCGCCTCAGCGCTTACCTGTCTAGCTCCAATCTTCCAGTCTAGCCTTACCCTCAGGTGGATAGACTTGGTATGGCGAGGCAAGTTATCACGCTTCTGCCTCTTCACTTGTCTTAGGGACTTAGTCATCTTGGCTTACTAATTCTGATCTCTTGCCTTTCGACACAAGAGCGGCCACAACGGGTCGGTAAACGTTAAGGGATTGGGATTCGTTTTATCAATAGCTAGGGTGTTTACTATCACGCCAGCATGATTTCGGGTACTAAACCCTCCTCAGGTAAACTTGATCATAGTATCATTTATTTAATCAAGTCCAGCCTGAACTAATCCCGCTTGTACTAAACATAACAAATTTTCCCGAGGTGGGTAGAGGTCCGCTGTTGGACCGGTTCCAAGCGAAGCAACCTTGCTTCCCCAATGTCGAGCGTCTCCGCGAGCGAGATCTCTCCCAGCCTCAACCGAAAATAATGTCCTATGACTTGTCCGTCCCACTAAAGAAATCCTGAAAGAAATACAAATAACTAGAACAAAGGAAATAACCTGAAAACCCACAAAGGAGAGATCACCCTGTCCACCGCACACGGCCTTCAACATCTATCTGCCCACACCACCTGGGTGTAGTCAGCATCAGGGTCGTTCATGCAGTAGAGGGGTACTTACCCATCCCAGAAGCCACTTCCGGGGCTCCTTTTCATCCATCCCGCAGGGGTCTATGGATACAGGTTATTAAGGTTATACCTTTCACAGAATGGGGTCTTACCTATTCTGAGCCGTCAGTATCAACCTCCATAATCTGAGGTGATGCCTGTCGGACTTCAAGTATCTTTGACGAGGTAGCCGGAGGTGGCGCTTCGATGCGCTTTAGTCGCTTGTCCGTACCTGAGGGCTCGCTTACCGGGGCTGACCGTTTCAACCCACGAGCCTGTTTGGACGAACTAACGACTGGGGACGTCGCGGTGCACTTTCTCCAAAAGTGACCCGTTTGTCCACACTTGGTGCACTGGTTGTGCTTTCTCCGACATTCGGTCAAAGTCGACGGGATTTCCTTATGCGCCATTGCATACTCAGAAGTCCCCGGCTTTGCCTGTTTCCCCGCATTGAAATTAGTAGGTTTGGCAGACCGCTGGTTCTGTCTGCCCGAACCTTTATCCTTCTTTTTAAACCTTCCGGAAGTTGAGGACCTATCCTCCTTCTTGTCCGTTGGTTGAGACCGTTGGACAGGGTGGATAACTCGGTTGCTGAACCGGGTGTTGTCTTCCAGTGTGTGTCCAACCTTCCGAAGAAGATCAAGGTAGTCGTTCAAGTCGGTAGGATGGGGCTCCTTCAGTGCCCACGCGTTCCTCACTTCTTGAGTAATGCCCGACCGTACCTTATCTCGTACCTGCACAGGGTCTGTATAGCTAAGCTTATACATATAGTCAATTATCTTGTCCAGGTACTCATCGATGTGATGTGGCTTCATCACTAGGTCTCGCCACTCAAGGAGGGATCGGTCTCGTTCCGCTTGGTCACCGCCGAAACTCCGTTCAAGCCGTTCCCGGAATCCTTTCCACGTTCTTAACGGGTTACTGTTATTAACTGGAACTCCGGTACGCTTGGCTGCCTCCTTATTGATGTGGGAGTGCAGCCCAAGATACCATGTTCGGGCAGTATCTTCTAGAAGGGGGATCACCAGGTTTACCTTGTCCATATCGGTCAACCTGCACCCAGCAAAGTACTCGAACTTAACCTCTACCAGCGTCAAGAAGCTGGCGAGTTCGGTGACCTTTCCCTTAAACGCCGGAATGCCGCTCAGCTTTTCCGGCTTCTTCTGCCGTTGTCTAGATGATGGTCGTGCAGCCGCCCTACTCCGTAGTTCCCTTGACAGCTTCTTAGCACGGCGGTCCCACCGTCGTTTCTTCTCGTCGCTCCAGTCATCCTTGCGAGCGCCGAGAAAAGGGGTCAAGTCGGGGAGAGAATCGGCATCATCATCATCCGAGCTATCATGGTCAGAGTCCCCAGGATCTCCACCTGCTCCCGTAGTACCACCGACAGGTGGTCCATTTCCACCTCCACTACCCCCTGTATTTCCACCTGGGGTCTCCCAGGGTCTATCATACCCATCAAACCTTTCCTCCTGGCCATCCTGATTCCCATCCTCGGGGGGGTTAGCCCCTGATGGTACTGATGCCGGTGGTGGAACAGGTCGTTGCCCACTCTCAGGAGTTGGGTTCGGAGCCGCCTGAGTTGCCGCCAGAAACGACTGAAGCTCTGGACAACTCAAAGGTTGCATTGGGGGCCCCGCGTGTCTCCATGACCCACAGTACCCACATGTTGGTCGTCCGTCTCCCTCCTTCTGTCTTCTTCGGTGCCTTACCGGGGTCCGTGGTCCCTTCCTGCACCCGTACGTGTGGTAATGAATCCACCCCATGCGGGTTTCTTCCGATTTGCAGCCCGACAGACAGTACTCGTCTTGGCTGTCCGACTCACCACTAGTGATCGTGGGGAGGATGGAGGGAAGAGTTGGTTTTGAGGGGGCAGAGGGAATCACGGGTGCCCAAGGAACGGAACGAGCGGGTGTCCCAGGTCCGGGGATCGGAGTCCCTCGTGATGGAGCCATGGGTGCTCGCTCTTCCTGGTGCCTTACCTGTTCAAAGAATCCAGGTGAAGCCGCACGCAGCGGTCGGTACCCTGGGGTAGCCGATACTGTCGGCGGGAAAGCTGCGACAGGGAAGGTATCAGGAGGGGGCAATGAAACTGGTAAAGGTGTGGGTCTTGGGGCAGCAATAGGCGGTACGGGAGTTGCAACCGACGGTGTCGCAGGGGGGTTAATGGGAGCGGGGGTCGGCCGAGGAGTAGGGTCAGGTGTATCTGGTGCTGTGATACCCTTTGGCTTGGACGTCCTTTTCTTAACCCGACGCCCATCGGTTGGTCCAATCGCCGGACTTCCTGAACCACTGCGGGCGATCGAGGAGGGGACAGACAGAGAGCCTGTTGATGCTCTTGTGAAGGACGAGGTATAACTGTATCCTTCCCCCTTGAGGCTTTCCAACATCCGTATACCCACGGGGCTTAGGTACGCCCTCCACTGTTCATCCCGGGCTCTCATAGCCAGTTCCATCCCGAAGTTCTCCAGCTTCGTGTGGACAAGTGGGAGTGGGGGCGCCGCCTCTATCATCAGTATGTCATTCTCAGCATCAATACTATAACCTCCCGCGAAGGCCCTTTCCAGCGCTGCCATACGATCCTTCAATGCCTTCTGGTCTCTTAACATTCGCAGGTATGCCTCCTGCTGTACCTTCATCCATTCCACCGCTGCCGTAGTAATCTGTTTACGGAACACCTGCTGCTGCTGGGCATTCCAGTTCTTCAGTTCCCGCTTTGCATCCTCAATCGACTTGGATACCTCCCGGACGATGTAAGGTTCGACGAACTCGCGGGAGAACTCGCTAAAGGGTACTCCTTGCGGTGGAGGAGGGAGCATGTTGTGGACGAGGGCGGCGTCTTGGAAGAACGAAAGCGCCGCAGCGCGAGGGTCTGTAATCATAAGATCAACACATTCATCAGGTAGTTGAATAGGGGCGGCCTCCAGGAGCAATTGGTGACCGTCCCATTCAATACCGCGGACGTCCGCGAACACCGAAGCACGAAATGTGTTGGCGGAGTTCTCGTCAAGGTCAAGGTCTGAATCCGAGTTGGATTCCATTCTGGGTCGACGTTCGATACTAGCCATTGCGCTTTCCACCCTGGGCTACTTGTTCGAGACAAGGTTACCAGTATTCACGCAAGGTCAGTGCCGAAGGTCGAAAAACAATTAATCAGGAGAGGAGTTAAGCGAGGAGCTCGCTTAACGATATACTGTAACGGGGGCACCCCTAGGAAGATGGATCCCAAGGTTGCGACCGCACCAAACAACTTCAAACTTATCGCCAAAAGTTCACACAAATGTAAGAGTAAAGTAGACGGTAAAACTTAATATCGTTAAGCCTGACGCTTCACTCAATTAAGGTCTCGAGAGGATTGATTGTTGGAGTAGGAGAGTTCTCGCATAGACTTTCAGGTAGTTTTATCTTATGCCAGAAACTCCCCCATCAGTTTACTCCAACTGTTCGAGCACACCCTTCTCCGCTAAGGGCGGTCCGACACGTCTCCTGACACCCCTTCGGGCATGTATGTGTCGACATGCTCTAGTCGGCGTTCACCATATGTGCATATCGTTTCTGCGGCGCATTTCCATTCTGCCCGCCGGAGTGAAAACCTCTGCGCATCGGGGACTTGCCAGTGGCTAACTGTCAAGACCCCTTGCTGAACTAGACTATCTATGACACCCTTCCCATGCGCGTTGATTTCTTCTTGACGCCGGAAGCTACCGTGAGCGGTTTATCTATCTACTATTTACGAGTCTCGGGCTTCCGGTGTCTTCCGCAGGGTACGGTGGTCCAGGAGTGATCCAATGGGCGCTACCCACGACCACTACCTCGGATACACCTTACCTGCGGTAGGAATCATGCTTTTAGTGTCTCTGCACTTCCCTCTCAGAGCCTATGGCGTTGGGGACATCCTTGGGCGTGGTAGGTGCAAAACGTTCCCAGTCGTCCCGGCACCACCCGGGACTACCTTCGGGACCCCCACGGTTAACTCCCGTTAACTCCGTCAGTTTTGGTCCGTTTTACTCCGAACAACTTGGAGGAGGTACTCCACCTTCCACCCTATGCCCCCTTATATATCCTGCGAACAGCTTACGGTCGACCGGACGGCAGCAACGTATACGGTGTTGCAAGCGGGTCTCCAAAGATCCTCCTTTGCTAGACTGCACACAACTACACAACCGTTTGCCCATGACGTCCGGGCCTCAAGGCGGGGCCGGAGGGGCATGATAGGAATAATGTCTTCAATTTACAGCTTCTTCGTAGCTGCGTAGCTCGCCCAATAGCATCTCCCGGAACCCCAGATTCCAGTATTATGCATGGCTTCGTGTGACAAACATTCCAGTCATTTTTCCCAAACTCCCCGAGGGACTTCGTATTGGCAGGTAGGGTAACTCAGGTCCTTGAACAGGGTAATCCAAGCCTCAAGGCAGGGTAACCCTGTTCTGTGGGTAGGGTAATCTTGTCCGGTGGACAAGTGGATTTTCTCCTGTTACCCTATCTATCCCTCTTCCGGGGATAGACACACTCGGCCTTTCTCTAGTTACCCAGCCTAGCTGTGTATTGGCCCTTCATAGGTCCCTAAGTACGCTGACACCAACCTTGGGCGTAGCCATGTACCTAAATACTTGTGTCCACTAAGTCTGCTCATCTCGGAGCCCGGGCCATCGGGTCTCCGTCGGTCAAGTACTGACTTGCCTACCGGTTCCTACCAGTTCGCCTCCGGGCTACCTGTATGGGTGTAGGTTCCGGCTGCCATAGCTCACGTATGCTGGGTCGTTACAGTAGGTGATTTTTCTGTCTTTGGCGGTGGTGCCAGCGCCTTTCCTTTACTGGGGCTGTGGGGGAAGAGCCCAGGAAGGCTGGTTGCTGCGTTTGCTAACTTGTCGGTTGATTCGCTAAAGGTCTGCTTGGCCAAGTCTCAAGCTAACTGTCTTTCTGCTTCGTCAATTGAGAAGTTACTCTTTGGCCCTTTCGCTTTCTTGGATTGCCTTCTTTTGGTAAGGCCTTCTCGTGGGACCTGCTTCCCACTTCGAGTTTCTAGTGACTCTATGGTGTCGTGTTGGCAGAGCCGAACCTTTCCTGGTTCTGCCGCTCCCCGTTGCTAGCTTCAGTTTCGCGTTTCGCAGGTTGTTCAGACCTAGTGCGGGCAGGTTTCTAACCACTTGCTGAGGTTAAAAAAATGTAACGTGTTCGGGCTAGGCCCTAGTCATGTAGCGGTACGAGAGGAGCAGATGGCTCTCTGGTCAACAGAAAGCGAGCGCTGCTTGCTAAAGGAGGCTTCGAAGGGGTGTAGTAGGAGATCAGAGAAGTAACCGTTCAACCAAGTATATTAAGAATACTGTCAGTCAAAGTCTGCTATTTCCATCATGGAAATCAGCGGTCTTTAAATACATTCTATCGCTTATCTCCAGTATGAGCGATATTTCAAAACGTTGTGTGTATCAACTGATAGCACATGAAACAATACAAGTATCAAAATGATACTGTAAACCCAAACATAAAACAATATGTGTACCAACCGATAGCACACAAAACAATATAAGTACCAAAATGATACTGTGAAACCAAACATAAAGCAATGTGTGTATCAACTGATAGCACACAAAACAATACAAGTATCAAAATGATACTGTAAAACCAAACATAAAACAACGTGTGCATCAACCGATAGCACACAAAACAATACAAGTATCAAAACGATACTGTGAAACCAAACATAAAACAACATCTGTATTAACTGATAGCGCACGAAACAATACAAGTATCAAAACGATACTGTGAAACCAAACCTAAAACATAACCTAGTACCCGTACCGGTCACAAAGGGGTACCCGCCCAGTGTGGCGATGAAGGCAAGCAAGGCTTCCTGGTGGTCCTTGATCTTCTGCTCTATCTTGGTTCAGTGGGGAATAGCACTACAGCTGATCAGCGTGCCATCTATTACTGTTAATTGAGTAGGTTCCTTTAATTCAAACAAGAAGAGGTGGTGGCAGTAAGCGAAGTTGTAATATATTCGGACAGGGCCCTGGTCACGTAGTGGTGCGATAGGAGCAGGTGGCTTCTTGATCAACAAGAAGTGAACGCTACTTGCTCAAGGAGGCTTGGAGAGCGTGTAATAGGAGATCAAAGAAGTAACCGTTCAATCAAGTATATTAAGAATACTGTCGGTCAAACTCTGCTGTTTCCATCATGAAAATCAGTGGTCTTTTAAATACAACATATCACTTATCTCCAGTATGAGTGATATTTCAAAACAAGGTGTGTATAAAGTGATAGCACATGAAACAATACCAGCATCAAGCGATACTGTGGAACCAAACATCAAAAAATATGTGTATCTACCGATAGCACACGAAACAATACAAGTATTAAGTGATACCATGAAACCAATCTTTAAACAATGTATGTATCAACTGATAGCATATGAAACAATACAAGTATCAAGCGATACTGTGAAACCAAACATAAAACATTTTGTGTATCAACCGATAGCACACGAAACAATACAAGTATCAAGCGATACTGTGAAACCAAACCTTAAACAATGTATGTATTCACTGATAGCACATGAAACAATACAAGTATCAAGCGATACTGTGAAACCAAACATTAAACCTAACCTAGTACTTATACCGGTTACACTGCCCACACAAAATAACAATTTCACTAAACAAATTAACGTAACAAAATCCTAATAGTGGGTAAACCCACTATTTTGTCGTAGGTCTCTCTAGGACCCATCTTCATTATCATTGCTATTCCGCAACGATCCCTAATTATCCTGCAACATCCATTGTGCACCCTCTAACCATTTTTGCAAACACTTCCGACAGGGCGCCTCCGACACCAAGCAAGCCGATTCCCAGTAGTGTGGCAAATCAATCCAGTCTTGGACTGTTCGGTCCTCCCAATGCTCTATTTCCATATCGCTTCGTCTGCATTCTTCACGGTAATTGACATAGAATACCTTCCAGTATGCGCTTAGTGGAATCGTTCCTCGCTATAGTAGATGTCCGATGACCTCGTGTTGTGCTCCTATATTGACTTCTTTATAGATCAACATTCTGCAGTTTTCTTTTACAGAAGTGTAAAATGTTTTGTTCGGGGTCTTTCGGTTGCACATAATAATAGTGAGTGTTTCCATATGCTTGCAGAAATGTGGATAGTATTGATATCTTGGTGGCGGTCTCACTTTGGTGCTCAGGGGAAGGTGTGGTATCTTAATTACGGTGTCGGTCTCGCTTAGGTATTCTGGGGAAGAAGTGGTATCTTAATTTCAGTATCTTCCCTTTCTACACACCTATTGCATTTTTCTGTACTCAGGTAGAAACTACTACCGATGTGGAATATCTCCAATACTGTTTCTCCTCACATCCGTCCTGTTGATTCAGTTGTTATTTCGAGGGATTTGTCGCCAATGTGTATGAATAATTGATGTGTAAGGTATCATCTGGGGATAATATCACGGTTCACCAACAGTCCCATTACCTGATGGTGCAGTCTCCATGGCACTTGCTTATAGTTTGACATCGTAATGCGGTTGGATGGTATGTGTTTTCTTCCTTTGTTATTCCAAGTAGTCAGCTTGTGCTAGCCGCGCTAGGTATGCAGTTTCGTCCTCCATTTCCCGGTTCTTATCTTTGCTGCTCTCAAAATCGCTTTCAAAATGGGCTGACCAGAAGCCATCTTGTATTTCTTCATTCATATCAGGGTGGAGGTGTTGAATTTCAGGCAGAGTGGGCTCCACGCCACTGTCATATGGTTTATTGTATGGGGTAGCTTTTCTTCCGGTTTGTTATCTGCCCACCATCTGTTTACTAATTCCATCGCATTTTCCAATCCTTCGAGTGGTTCCCAGATGTTCGTCGTTTCCGGGTATCCCACCCACTTTACTAGGAACTGGTCGTAATCATACCACTTTCTATAGTCTCATATTTCGTCCACTTCCCACTCCAGTTTTTCATTAACCACAATCGGCAGTGGTTTTGCATGGCTACTTCCAGGGAATGTAATATCCTCACTAAGAAGGTACCGTTTTACCGTTGATGCATGGAAGGTCGCTTCTCAGTTCCGGTACATTCTTCCCTCCATTTCGACCATGCAGCTTTCTATATAGTCAACATATCCTACTATCTTCAATGGTCCTCTCTTTAGCATAGTTGCAATTTTTTACTTCACCTAGACTCTGTTGCAAAGAGGTTTCCGTAAACCAATATTTGATTACCTATCCTGATCGGTGTGTGGTGTTTGCATTGTTTTGCTATGGTTCACGTACTCCTGAATCGCGCCAGCTTAATGGCATGGAATGCAGTGTTTCGGAATGCTCGGAGTCTGTTCAGCAATTTGTCGACTACTGGTACTGCGGAGTTCTTGAAATTTACTAGAGGGAGGAGCAGGGGAACTTTTTTTTTGTAAACTGCATTGTATGGTGACATACCAAGAGTTTTGAACCATCCTGCATTTAAGTATGCAGCCATTTCAGGTGTGGCCTCAAACCAGTTGTTCTGTCTTCTGTTGAGTAGGTTTCGAAAAGCTTTTTTCTATTCCCGAATTTTTCTTTCACCTTGTCCTTTTGTTTCGTAGTATCCTGGTGGGCTTTGATGTGCTCAATTCCTGGTGATTGAGACTATTGTCTCCACACATGTGACTGGCATCTTGGGTCTCCATCGCTTACTATTGTTGTCAGATAACCGTGGGGTGTAAATATCTTGTTGCGCAGGAGTTCCCAGGTTTTTATTACCGTTACTTTCTTGTTCGTCGTCATGAGCTATATGAATCCTGAGAACCTATCTATGGCCACTAGGATCGTGTTGTACCCCCATGAATTATGCCAGGATCCCGCAAAGTCAATGGCTATCGATTTAGAAATCTCAGATAGTAGGATAATTGTCTGCACCTTTCCTTCAGGTAACTTTGTGGGTTCTTTATTCCTTTGGCAGGTGTGGCATTGGGCCATATATGCTCTGAAGTCCTTGCACATTTCAGGCCAGAATAGGTATTTGGTAGCATATTGTAAGTTTTGTTCAATACTGTGATGGCCTTTGTTGTGGATCTCGGCTGTAATGCACTCTCTTAGTGTAGTATTTCCGAATGTGGGGCCTTTCGGAATACACAGGCAGTCTTGTCCATATCTTGTTTTTGCATATAGCATTCCCTTTGCGATCATGTTGGAGGACAAATATCCTTCGGAGTCCATATTTTCGTTGACTTCTTTCCATATTGGTTCCTTCCGGTAGGCTGTGACCATGTGAGCTTGGAAAGTTCCAATCATTTCATTGACTGTTTGTCTGATGTCCCATTCATGTTCTATCTTGCTTCTTCTAGTTGTTTCGGGTTCATCCTTGTTACACATAAGACGAGCTGGAAGAGCGTAATAGGAATATCACGGGATCATTGGCAAGAGGTCATATGTTTGATCCCAGGATCGGTCAGAGTATTTGGAGAATGAGTTGGTTTCTACCAATACGACATCAGCACAAAACTCTCAATTACGCCACCATCGAAGGTTGCCGACCGCGGGGTTTTCATTGAGTCTTCAAGAGAGGATTCTCGGCTATCCTGATAAGGTCAGACGAACTAAATCGGTCCTTTGATTGCAAAGATAAATGCAGACAAAGATCCCACCTGGTGAGGGAACGACGCCCAAGAGACGATCGTTCGCCCACACCCCAAAGGCATAATAAGGTAGGGTCAGATGAAGACCTACCACGTGAGAGATCAACCCTGAGCGCAATGAGGCCTGATGGCCATTGGCGTGATAAGACAGGAATATGCTTCCTGTGGGTTGATGCAGACAGATAGGAAATCCAACTGCATTGATAAGTCTGCCATCAGAGCTGATCACTTCGTATGCAGAGAAAGGACCAGTAACCGCTTGCCACGGTGAAAGGGTTTGAGTGACTACAATTAAAATGAACGCCGCGACGAGAAGGGTGGGACACCCACTCCGCTGTTCAAGGAATCAGAGTCAAGCGGGGTAAAGGTTTTCAGGGTCTACGAAGTTCGCACAGAGGAAAAGTGGGAGAAGTAGATAGGCCGCGAACACCCAGACGTGGAATATAAATATCGAGGTGCCTCCCACCCTTTACAAAGACCATCAGCGATGGAGAAGAGATCTTATCAATATATTCATTCTACGATACAGTTCTATAACTTGTTGACATCCTGAGTGAGCCTTCCTAGCAAACACTTCATCACGTATCGGGCCTTAGTCTAGACTCGCTTGTCCTTAGAGTTGGCTACCGCCTAACGGTGCTTGTCTGCCTTGTCTTCCAATACATCGTACAGTCTGCGCTGGTATTCATCTATCGTTGGGGGCATCACTGAGACTATTGTCTCATTGCCAAAGCTTTCTATCCATTCTTCTACTTTAATTGGTGGCGGACTGTCTGGTCCTGGCATTTGGAATGGCAGAGCTTCGGGGTTCAGTATTGCCAGGATTGCGGAGGATCTGTGCATTGGCTGAATGAGGGTGGATAGCCCTTCCTGTGCACTATCTGGCCTACTGCCAATTGTTTGCTGCCATTCGCAGTCACCCATCATGAGGGATTCCGGAGGACTTGGGTCGGGTTCTGTCCACGGAGGGCTTGACCCTTCACTAGGACATTGAGGGGTTGGCTTGTTTCGTCGTCTGGGGTGATTATTCGTGAACTTGATCTCACTCTGATGGTATGGACAATGGTCCACATAACAGTGTGAATAGCGGAGTTTGCTATCTTGGAGTTCCTCGGGTGGCATGCTTTGCAAGGTGCACATATCGCCCCAATCATTTCCCCTAATGATTGAGCAGGGACTCTCATGGGGTACAGGAGCCTCGTTGGGGTACTCAGTGTATAAGTAATGAGTAAAAGTAGGGGAGATGTCATGGTCGGGCTCAATTGTGTTTGATTCTTGCTTGTAGACTGTGTTATCCCAGATATTGTCAACTTCCTTTATTCAGTCATAGACATAGAGTGAGTTTAAGTCTGATCCTTCCTCATATTTCTGGGAGAGGGCATCAGCTAAATAGTTCGTGCTTCCTGGCGCATATACTATCTTCATGTAGTACTTTCCCCAGGGACTGAGCCATCTAACTTGCTTTCTACTCGAGTTCTTTGCAGTTCGTAGATGCGTCAAGGGCTGGTGGTCCGACACCATTGTGAAGATATTTCCAATTAGTACATTATGGAACTGATTAAGCACCTCCACTATTTCTAAGGCCTCTTTATCGGTGGTTCCATAATTGGTCTGTGCATTGGTGAATTTCCTGCTGTGTAAGGCAGCTGGTCGAGCTGTCTTGTATGTTGGTCCCTGTCCTACCCATGCTCCTATCCCCAAATATGAGGCATCTGTAACCAACCAAATCTGTTCCTTGCTTCGTATATCTATCGGTCGCATGACTTGGTGGTCCCCAACCCATTTTTTGACCATCTCGAATGCGGTCTGATGGGTGGTTGTCCATATGAATTTGGTGTCTCCCGTTAAATCCGTCAATAGTGTACTTAGAGTAGCATTGTGTGGGAGGAACAGGGCCACATAGTTTACTATCGTTAGAAAGTATTGCAATTCTTTCTTGTTTTAAGGTGTCTTTCAGCAGGGAATAGATGGTGTTTTCCAGGGGAGGCATGGAGTCCTTCGTTATCCACTATGTGTCCTAGTACTTCCAACCTTTCTGTGAAGAAACTGTTCTCTTTTTGCTTGCATAGAATTTTGCCTTTCCGAGTCGGTCACGTACCTGGTGTATGTGTTTTTCATGATCCTTCAGTGTGTTGGAGAATATTAGAATATCATCAATGTATACCCATACAAAATGATGTAGGAATTCGCTCAGGAGGTCTTCCATTAATTGTATAAAGGTCGCCGGTGCGTTCATGTACTCTTGTAGTATCACCTTGCTGACAAATCCTCCAAATGGTGTTTTGAACGAATTGAACTTAGCTCTGTCTTTGCCTACTCGTGTTTGAAAGTATGCATCGCTTAGGTCAATCTTAGTTCTCTATTTTGCTCATTCAATACAGTTTAGGATCTGCTGTTGGTTGGGGATGGACGGACTATCCATGATTGTGTTGTCATTTCTGGGTTTCAAGTCTATCAGGGGGCGGATTCTTATGCCTGGTTTTGGTTGTACAAATATAGGTCCTGCTCTAGGCACTTCTTGTCATGTGATTATTGCGGCTCGTAATTTCTCATTTATCCAGTTCCACAGCTTCTTCTTGTATGCTACTGGAATTGACTATATTGGTTGGTTTTTTAGGTCAGTTGGATCATTTAACCTAAGGTTGTAGTTAATCTTACGCACAGGGGGTAGTGTTTCAGGGACCTTGTCTGGGAATACATCCTTGGATTCCTTCATCAATGTTGCAGAGTGGGCGTCTAGAGCAGCATCTTGGAATTCCCTACTTGTTGGTTTGCATAGCACCCCTAGTTTGTTATTGGGAAATTCCACGGTGGTGTCCCCACACCTGATAAGCGTATTGTGTCTTTTTTGGAATAGCATTCCAATCAGGGTGTCATATTTTGCCAGGTTTCCTTCCAACATCTCCTGATTTGTCCATTTCTTTTTCTTGATCCCTATAGTCAGTCCATACTTCTTGTGGCTTGAGGAGCGGGAACCTTTCATGGCCATGTTGACTGTTGTTGGCTGAGGTAGGGGTTCGGTCGGTATGGCATAGGAAGATATAAAGGTGGTGCTAATTATATTGCAACTGATTGTTCTTGTGTCAAACAGTACCTTTGCCATGTGGCCCTTTATGTGAATCGTCCCTTTCAAAGCGTCATGGGACTTAATTGTTAGTACTGGTTGTGTTTGGAGGGTTTCTATCTCCACCGAGTCAATCTCAACTTCATCATATTCCCTTGTTTCCCAGTAGTTTGTACTAGCTTCTTGTTTTGCGGTTTTTCCTTTTACTTTTTCGGCATTACAGTCCTTTGCATAATGCCCCTTTTTCCCGCATTCAAAACATGTACCTTTATCGCGCCTTTTTTGCTTCTCATCTTTTTTTGTCAGCGAACTTTTGCAGTTTGGTTGTTCCTTACTTGCATTATCTCGCAATGAAGATCTTTTATGGTTTTTGCTGCTGGGGTATCTGCGTTCAGTAATCTCCTGTTTAGTAAAGGATGGCATCCTTGCATTCAGCTCGTTTGACAATCCTTTCAAGTGAGTCTTCTTCTTGTTCCATGGGTTCTACCACCTGCTGTAGTCTGGGATACAGTGCTTCATACAGCCTTTGCCGTAGTGTATACTAGGACACTAATCTGTTGGGCAATCGTCCATAGTACATTAGGAGGTCTGTCACTTCTATGGTTATCCTTTCAGTTTTTCCATTCCATACATGTTGGATCTCCTTCAACTTCTTATACAGTTCTTCTATATTTCGCAAGGACCGGAATTGGTCCCACAGGTATTTTATGCGAGCCGTTCCTGGTATTTTGTCTTTGCCATCATGGTGTTTCCTTGCTTGGTGATATGCTTCTTCTACCTTTCCCATACAGAAGCTTGCGAAGTATGCACCACTTCCTTCCTTTGTTTTGTATGTGCTATGAAGTGCAAGATATTGGGACGTGGTTGTCACGCAGTGGTCGAATGCCTTGAGTTTTAGGTCTTCTGGTTTGCCTGAGAAGATAGGAAGCAGGGGAAGTTTGATCTTAGGCCCTGGTTACCCGGCCTGATGGCCGGGCGGTGCGGCTGATTCTCCTTCAGACATACTGTGTTGGGACTTTTCGCTACTGAAGCTGTCGTCTGTTGGGTCGTCCGGGGAGTCATCTGGCGATTCTGCTGCTTTCGATTGTTTTGGTCCTTTCTTGCAGTCTTCCGCTTTTAGAGTGTTGGGTATTTCTTCCTTTAGTAGTTGTGACGGTGCCTTTCCTTTGCTGGGGCTCACGGAGAAGACTCCAGAAAGGTTTGTTGCTGCCTTAGCTAACTCGTCTGTTGATTCGCTAAAGGTTTGAGTAACCAAATCTCCCGCTATCCTTCTTTCTGCTTCGTCCATTGAGAAATCGCTTTTTGGCCCTTTGGGTTTCTTGGGTTGCCTTCTTTTGGTAAGACCTTCCTGTGGGACCTGTTTTGCACTTCCAGTCTCTCAGGACTCTGCGGTGTCGTATTGGCAGTACTGAACCTTCATAGCTCCTGCTGCTCCACACTGCTAGCTTTGGGTTGCACTTTTCATTGATTGATTAGGCCTGGTTGGAACATGTTTCTAACCACTTGCTGATATTAAAAAAATGTAACGTGTTCGGGCTGGGCCCTAGTCACGTAGTAATGCGATAGGAAAAGGTGGCTTCCTGATCAACCAGAAGCCAGCACTCCTCACTAAAGGAGGCTTGGAGAGGGTGTAATAGGAGATCAAAGAAGTAACCGTTCAACCAAGTATATTTAAGAATACTGTCTGTCGAAGTCTGCTGTTTCCATTGTGGAAATCAGCAGTCTTTTAAATACAACATATATCTTATCTCCAGTATGAGCGATATTTCAAAACAATATGTGTATCAACCGATAGCACACGAAACAAGACAGGTATCAAGCGATATTGTGAAACCAATCATTAAACAAGGTGTATATCAACCGATAGCACATAAAACAATACTAGTATCAAGCGGTACTATGAAACTGAACATTAAACCTAACCTAGTACCTGTACCGGTTACCGAGGTCTGTATCCATCAATGCATATCTAGTGGCTCTAGAGCCAATGGGACCATGCTCAGGAATTACATTTTGGTTATCTATGACATCACAGGAAACTACCAAGTGGTTATCTTCAATTCCATTTTCTATTTGATACAAAGACAAACCAGATATTGATAAACAAGGAAAAGACTTAACATGTCCCATGCCAGTACTGTATTCTGCACATGGGATGACCAGTTTTCTGACTACGCGGATTCTGGGGGTTTGCCTTTAAGGACCATAGGAGGTTTGAATTGTCAGGTGGCAGCAGACTCCATACATCGTGGTCTCTTATGCGGACATTGTCGAGCCATGTGTCCATGACCGCTATAGTATAGTCAAAGTCCCCTTCGTATAAAGTCATCCCGCTGCACCTTGCTTAAGGTGCGATGTCTTACAGAGGACTCCATAGGCTGTGAGGTAGTACCTTTGGCAGTGCTCGTAGAGGGAGTGGGGGTCGCAGAGCAGGGCTCAGTCCCCATGTGGGTGCACCATAAGGAGGAGGAGGAACCGTTCTTATAAGCTGCGTGGGCCTGGATATTGTGGTTTGGCTTCTTTAACAAGTTGGCATAGGCGGTCAGGGTCTCAGGGAGGTCGGCGATGTTGGTTGGGGCCTTCTTCAGCTCTGCCCTGAGACCTCGGTACAAGGCACCGCAGTTAGGGCATTCACTCTAGTTGGTAGCAGGAGACAGACCCTGGAAATCTGCAAGGTATTCCACCAACCTGCGGCAACGGGGGCACCCCTCGGAAGATGGATCCCAAGGTTGCGACTGCACCAAACAACTTCAAACTTATCGCCAAAAGTTCACATAGATGTAAGAGTAAAGTAAACGGTAAAACTCAATATCGTTAAGCTGGACGCTTCACTCAATTAAGGTCTCGAGAGGATTGATTGTTGGAGTAGGAGAGTTCTCACATAGATGTTCGAGTAGTTTTATCTTACGCCAGGAACTTCCCCATCACTTTACTCCAACTATTCGAGCACACCCTTCCCCGCTAAGGGTGGTCTGACATGTCTCCTGGCACCCCCTTCAGGCATGCATGTGTTGACACACTCTAGTCGGCATTCACAATATGCGCATGTCATTTCTGCGGCGCGTTTCCATTCTGCCTGCTGGAGTGAAAACTTCTTCACATCGGTGACTTGCCAGTGGCTAACAGTCAAGACACCTGCTGAACTAGACTATCTATGACACCCTTCCCATGTGCTTTGATTTCTACATGACCGCAGAAGTCACCGTCAGCGGTTTATCTATCTACTATTTACGAGTCTCGGGCTTCTGGTGTCTTCTGCAGGATCCGGTAGTTTGAGAGTGCTGCAATGGGCGCTACCCATGACCACAACCTCGGATCCACCTTACCTGTTGTAGGAATCATGCTTATAGTGTCTCTGCACTTCCCCTTCCGAGCCTATAGCGCTGGGGACACTTTCGGGTTTGGTAGGTGTAAAACTCTCCCAGTCGCCCCGGCACCCCCGGGGACTACCTTCGGGACCCCTATGGTTAACTCCCATTAACTCCGTCAGTTTTGGTCCGTTTTACTCCGAACAACTTGGAGGAGGTACTCCACCTCCCACCCTATGCCCCCTTATATATCCTGCGAACGGCTTACGGTCGACCGGACAGCAGCAACGTATATGGTGTTACAAGCAGGTCTCCAAAGATCCTTTTTTGCTAGACTACACACAACTACGCAACCGTTTACCCATGACGTCCGGGCCTCAAGGCGGGGCCTGAGGGGCATGATAGGAATAATGTCTCCAATTTACAGCTTCTTCATAGCTGTGTAGCTCGCCCAGTAGCATCTCCCGGAACCCCAGATTCCAGTATTATGCATGGCTTCGCGTGCGAAACATTCCAGTCGCTTTTCCCAAACTCCCCGAGGGACTTCGTATTGAAAGGTAGGGTAACTCAGGACCTGGAACAGGGTAACCCAAGCCTCAAGGTAGGGTTGCCCGCTCCTGAGAGTAGGGTAACCTTGTCCGGTGAACAAGAGGACTTTCTCCTGTTACCCTGTCTATCCCACTTCCGGAGATAGACACAGCAGGCCTTTCTCCAGTTACCCAGCCTAGCTGTATAACTGCCCCTTCAGAGGTCCCTAAGTACACTGACACCAGTCTCGGGTGTATCCATGTACCTAAGTACTTGTGCCCACTAAGTCTGCTCATCTCGGAGCCAGGGCCATCGGGTCCCCGTAGGTCAAGTACTTACTTGCCTGCCGGTTCCTACCAGTTCGCCTCCGGGCTACTTGTATGGGTGTAGGTTCCGGCTACCATAGCTCATGTATGCTGGGTCGTTACACCTGCCCTTTTTCAGAGCAAGGTCCTGATTTCCCTTTCTGCTATTGCCATACGGTTGTGATCCACAAAGGCCTGTTCTAATTCTCCCAACAGTGCCTCTGTATCGCTGTAGTTGATCCCTGTAGTGGTGGTATAGGCTAGTGCCTGCATGAAGGCAGATCCTGTGAGGAGGCCGATGGTGTACGCCAGATGGGGTTGTTTATTGTCAAACTGGTGGTGGTCTTGGCGGAGCTTCATCCAGTGCTAGGTGGCGAAGGAGTGGTACTGAAAAGGACGGATGAGAGTTAAAGATCCAAACACACAAAATAGGTAACCTTCACTTACTTACAAATCACTCAGGCAATCAACAACTTCATACACATAAAGAATTCTGTTAGTATATCTGCACACTTCAAATTTATACTAGGAAGAGAAAGAAAGGAATACAAACATAAGCTCCGCAGATGTAGATACAACTTCCTTGTTGTAACTAGTTGTTCGTTACTGGTCTCGCTTCCATAGTAGGTTTGTTGTCTCTCCATCTCTCATTTCCAGGGAAGGGAGAAAAAACCCCCTTTATCCCTCTCTGGTCCACAGCATACCACTGGAGCCAGTTACAACTAAATACTAACAACATAAAGAAAAAAAACCTACCCAACCTTATCACTCAGAAACCCTCAATGTAGACAAAAAGAAAACAAAAGCTTTTTATCTACTACAGTACTTGTCCATAGCACGATCGAATCTTTGTGGGTTTCGGATTGAGGCTTTCTTACTGCCACCAGTGGGTGCAGTAGGACCTGCATGGGCATTGGGGAGGGCATTGTTGGGCAAAGTGACTGTCACATTGGCGTACACCAGGTCTTGTTCGGTAGTAGTGGGGTGGGCTGCGAGGCCTTGGCCTGCGAGGCAAAGAGTATAGAGTTCATGTGTCAAATTTTGCAGCTACTGTTGCAACAGTTGGCCGGCAGGGAACTGGGCAACTGGTGGCAGGTTTACTGTCTGAAAGAGGATACCTCTGATGCAGGTGAGGTAGTTGTATCTCTGGTCATGGGCCATGTTGCCTAACCGCTCTAGAGACAGCCTGGTGGTTTGGTTCAGGTTGGTGAACAGCCCTGGGGGGATAGGAAGGGATCATGACCTGATGTGGTATGAATTGGATCCTCATAGACCCAACCTTGTGTAATGCAGGTGTCAGTGCCTGGTTCAGGGTAGATAGTCCAAGGCGTACCATGGTAGACGAGGTGCAAGAGATGTGCAAGTATACCAGCAAGATATATTTGTATCAGTACTTAAGGAGGTCTAGGTGTTATACATGAGACGAACTGGCATATGGAAATGGGCATATCACATGATCATAGGCAAAAAGTCATGTGTTAAATCCTAGGTTCTGTTGAAGTATTACGAGAATGAGTGAATTTCTACCAACACAACGTCGGTACCAAACCCTTATTTACACCACTACCAAAGGGTGCTGACCGAGGGGTTTTCGCTGTGTCTGCAAGAAAGGACTCTCGGCTATTCTGACCAGGTCGAACGAAGTAAATAGTTCAGTTGGTTGTACAGATAAACACATGCAAAGACCTCGCCTCATGCGGGGACGACACCTAAAAGACAATCGTTCGCTCACACCCAAAGACATGATAAGGAAGAATCTGGTGATGGCCTACCACGTGAACGGTTAACCTAGAGCATAATGAGTACTAAACGCTACAGGAGCATTAAGACCGGAGCAGGCCTCCTGCGCGTTAATGTGGACTGATAAGGAATCTGCCTGAATTGATAAGTCTGTTGTCAGAGCTAATCACTTCGCATGTAGAGATAGAACCAGTAATCACTTACCATGGTAAAAGGGTTCAAGTGACTGTGATTAGAGCGAATGCTGTAAGGAGAAGGGTGGGACACCCTCCCCGCTGTTGAAAGAAATCAGAGTCAAGCGGGGTAAAGGTTTTGAGGGTCTACGAAGTTCACATATGAGAAAGGGGGAGGAATAGATAGTCCATGAATACCCGGACGTGGAATATAAATATCGAGGTGCCTCCCATCCTTTGTAGACATCATTAGCAGTGGAGAAGAGATCTTATCAATATATTTGTTATAGGATACACTTCTACATTTTACTTCTACCTTGAGACTTCACTTGAGCCTTCCTAGCAATCACTTCGTCACGTATCAGGCTCTAGTACAGACTCACTTGTCCTTTGAGTCGGCTACCACCTAACACCAGGATGGCTTCTCTGAGATCAGGGTCAGGGTTCAGCGGTTCTGGTGACATGATAAAGAAACAAAATTGTAATTCCTAAGTACAGTTGTAGTCAGGCAATTACCAGGTTGTGTAAAGAAAGTAAATCTAAGAGAAGCATACCCCTTCATATAACCAAGAACAATTCTCTACTGACGAATCCCTGACCTCTCAACCATTTTCTTCTGCACAGCCGTGATCTTCCATCTGTTTCCATGAGGTTCCGTTATGCAAAACCTTGGCTAATTACCTCTTGCTCTCTGTTGCAACCAATACGCTAACTCAACCAGCCCCTCTGCGTGGGGGCTGTGGCAGCTGTATCAGAAAAGACCCTGTCTTATTCTTGTTTTCTTGTGATTTTCACTTATTTTTTCTGCTTATTTGATCTGCTAGAATCCAGGACTAGGAACTTCCTACACCCCAGAACTTTAGCCAGGCAGTTGATTATGGAGAGCAACTTGATTGACGCTTTCGGGACCTTGTCTACCAGTATTCCTCATCAGCTTCAACCTCGGTGTTTGCTTATTCTATGACTTCAAGGAAAATGGGGAATTCCCAATATCCTCTTCAGCGTATTGGAATGGTGTCAGCCTTTATAAAGATTGTGTCTTTTATGGGTAACAATGGAGATGGTAGTGAAAATAGTGATGAAGATTTAGATGATGTCGAGACTGCTGCATTGTCTTGGGATTTGACCATCAAACCTGATACAACTGAGTCTACGGATCAATCTAAGATTGGTCTTTTCTGACAGAATTTGGAGCATGATGGAGATGCATGGCATTGGTAGTACTTTGTAGTTTCTAAAGTATCAAAGAAAAGATATGCTAAGATTGTTGAGGAATTCAAGGAAGGGTATGGTGTTAAGGCCTCCAAAGCCTTATCCATTTTTGCTGTGCAGAATGAGATACTGTTGTTATTCCAGGGTGAAGTGAAACATATTTGTAACTATGTTTACCGTGTAGAGAAGTTATCCATGAAGGTTCCCAAGGGGATGGACTTTCTTTTTGTGATTGCTTTCATCAACAGCATGAAAGACCAGTATCGACGGCAACGAGTAACCTTTGATCTTAAAGGTGATCGAAATTTCTCATTCCTGAAGGCTCTCTCAGTTGTTAAATTTCCTTTTCAAGACATTGGAGAACCAGACCCCTTCTACCCTCAGTCTAAGATGAAGGAACCTGAGGCTTCTGCTCTATATGCCTCTCTGGGAGTCCCACAGTGGAATAAAGTAACTAAAGCAGAGGTTCCCTTTGCAGCCTCATATCCAATAATGATACAAGAACAATTTAATTCAGTTCATGGCATCTTATGAAGGGAGTATTGGCAGAGGACCTAGGATGGGTTTGAATATAGTACCTGGGTGCCGCCTGAATATGCATATTACATGTTACAATGGTGGTCAACATGGATATTGTTCTGATGTCTGCAATAACCCATCGGTTGTCGTACAAGAACAAGAGCAGATATAAAGCAGGATTTAGCATGAGCGGGAGTTCTAAGATTGAGATTTCGGAGGAATGGAGGGACACATTCAGGTACCACTCTCGGGCGTAAACTCAGTAGAGGTTGTGGCACAACAGAGTTTGCCAAGAGAGATGGATGTTAAACCAGTGAGTGCGCCAACCCCATCACCCTCTGTTTCTTGTATTCAGTCTTGTTCTATGGGAAGAAATGATTTGGGTAGAGCTAGTGAAGTGCTAGCAAGGATGCCGGTGGTCAGAATGATCTTTGAAAATGCGTTGTCAGGAAATAGAGCCGGAAGAGGGGATAAAAATGAAGAGAATATGGCTATGCATAGAGCTCCTAAGTTACAAAAGAAAGGTGTAGATGTAGGAGACAGTCACAATTGAGGAGATTGGAAAGGCCTACAAATAACCGTTAGCCTATAGATGGAATCAAGCAACTGGAAGAGATAATGCGCAAGCTGTTGAGGAGATGGTGGAACAGGTGAGGCAGGCGGAGTGAGAAGCTTTGGAGGGCAGACAAGCTGGTACAGGTTATGAGAATGGAAGAGTTACGGATAATACACTCACTCCAGGAGTAAGAAGGCAGAAGGTAACGCCACTTAGTGTTCCAATTAAGTGGATGGAAGGGTAAAAGCTATTTACAATAGTAGATACTCTTGATGGGACTTCAATGAATTTACAGATTGAACTTCCTCAGCTGCGCGATTGTTCACCCCATTTGTGTGGTGATTTGGTGCAGCGTCTCCAATCATCAGTTCTAAGAGTTAGGAAGAAGAAGTTGGTTTCTGATTAGCAACCTATCATGTTCTAGCTTTCGAAGACTATATCAGAGACAAAGGAACGTATGGTGATCAGTGAGGCAGCAGATGGAGTTGATGAAAATGTCGAGTATTTATATATTGAGGCCTGGGTTGTAGGCAAGCAGATTTCAGATGTTTTGGTGGATGCTGGTGCTATACTTGATTTGATTTCAACAAGCTTTATTGATCAGTTGAAGCTCCATTGATATCGAGTGACTGGCTTCGGGTTGTGATTGGCAGATGAGTATTGTGTGATTTTACAAAGTTATATCGGGATCGATATTGTTGTTGCTGGTGTTCTGGCATGGGTGAAGGCCTATGACGTAGTTGTCTGTAAGACCTATCAACTGCTTCTGTCTCGCAGGTGGCTTAAAAGAGTACATGCTGTAGAGTATCATGATAATTGAAGTTAATTTATCGAAAGAAGTGACCATGTTGGCCGCAAAGTACTGGGAGTCACTGCCGAGAAGTCTCAGATGCCGGCAGAACAAGTTGATTAAGAGTCATTTATGGAAGTTAGAGTTCGTTACGGGGCCTCCGGGGNATTACCACCAGAATCATGAGGATGTATGGTACATAATTTTATACCCTCAAATCAAGTTACCAAAAAGTCCAAATATCTATGTCCTCATGTCGTAAAGAGCACTTATGCTGTGTTGAAGAAAGGAAAGAGTTACTTTTTCACCAATGATGCAGCAAACTCGTTGGGGCGGGGAGGACGTACAAAATACGCCCCCCGGCCCTGTATAACGGCGGGGCCGCCATGGGTACAACCCGCCCAGCCCCGCCCCGTAACGAACATTAATGAAAGTCGATCATGAGGAGGTCGAGGATGCTATTGAGACTCCACTTAATGAACTTGATCATTGGGAAGGAAATGTTGATCACACCTCCATCTTGAGAAACTAAAAGTCTCACCTTGGTATCAGGGTAGAAGACAACACTTATGCAACCCTGGATGTGGAGAGATGGAGAGCGTGATGAGCTGTTTTGTTGTGGAGGAAGGTGAAGGGCAGTTTTGTGGAAGTGGGAAAGGAGGAAAGAGAAATGAGGGCAAGGATGAAGAAGAGGAGGAACAAAAAGTCCTAAAGGACGAAGAGCCGAGGCAGAAAAAGGAGAATTTAGTTGTTGAGTTTGAATAAGCAGACGGACCTCATAGGAGTAGGGGAAGAAAGAGGAAAGAGGGTTTGAAGATAGATATTGAAGAGGAGGTTGAAGAAGAAGCACCTAAGGCTTTAAATGCGATGGCACTAATGCGGAATAAAGCTCGGTTGTTTTCGACAAAGTGGTGGTCAGTTAAACATGATATTATTACCACAGATAAGACTAATAATAAGGTTGTGGATAGGTGGTTTGCAGGAATATCTTTGCAACTGGGAGAGTAGCTAAATCAGGAAGAGAGGATAAAAGCTCAATGCCTTTCACTTACCTGGAAAGATGTTTTCGAGACAGACCTACTTCGGATCCAACTGTTAGGTAGTTATGAACTCTCAGAATACGCGACTCTGTACGAGGGTCCAATACGCGACAAAGTGATTGCTAGAAAGGCTCACTTGAAAGGTCAGAGTGGAAGTATTATAAGAATTGTATCGTATGATAAATATATCGATAAGATCTCTTCTCCATCGCTGATTATGTCGGTAAAGCATAGTAGACACTACAATATTTGTATTCAGCATCAGGGTGTTCGCAGTCTATCCATTCCTCCCACTTTTACCTATGTGAACTTCGTAGACCATGGAAATCTTTACCCCACACGACTCTGATATCTTCAAACCACAGAGAGGGTGTTCCATCCCTGTCCTCACAGTGTTCGCTCTTATCATTGTCACTGGAACCCTTTCACTGTGGCAAGCGGCTACTCGTTTTATGTCTGCATACAAAGTGATCAGCTCCGATGACAGACCTATCAATGCCAGCAGATCCTGTATCCATCTGCGCCAATCCTGTACAAGGCATGCTCCTGTCTTATCGTGCTAGTGGTATTTAGGCCTTGTTATGTTTAGGGTTGACCTTGCATACAGTAGGCTATTATTGGACTCTACCTTATCATGCCTCTGGGTGTGGGCAAATGATGGTCTCTTTGGCGTCCTTCCCTCATGAGGATTTTCCTCCGCATTCCCCCGCCAAGGAACTTGAAATGCAGTCTTACAGGCTGCATGACAGCCGCGGACTACTATCAGAGTAGCCGACCACCCACTAGTTGGCATCCATCCACTGGTGTAGTTGAATGATCTTTGCATGTATTCCTCTCCCTAATCTCCTAACTGATTTCGTTCATTCGACCTTGTCAGGATAGCTGTGACATGTTCACACCTAGGGTGCTTATCACACTTCGAGTACGATAGTAACAGGTGGCCTGCTTGCTGAGCAAAAGGGGAGAGCTGTGTAGACTAAAGGAGGCTTCGAAAGGGCATAATAGGAGATCAAGCAGTAACCGTTCAACCAAGTATATTAAAGATACTGTCAGTCTAAGTCTGCTGTTTCTTTTTTGTAATTAGTTGTGTTTAAATACAAGTTCTCCCTCATCTCCAGTATGAGTGATAATATAAACTATTCAAAGTATCAAGCGATACCTTTGAAACATAACAAGTATTAAATGATACTATCTAATCAAACATAAAACACTCAAAGTATCAAGTGATACCTTTGAAACATAACAAGTATCAAACAATACTATCAAATCAAACATAAAACAATCGAAGTATCAAGCAATACCTTTGAAACATAACAAGTATCAAATGATACTATCAAATCAAAGATAAAACAATCAAAGTATCAAGCAATACCTTTGAAACATAACAAGTATCAAATAATACTACAAAACAAAACATAAAACATAACCTAGTATCTGTACTGGTTACAATAGCCAAGAGTCCTCTCTTGAAGACTCGGCGAAAACACCTCAGTCGGCGACCTTCAGTCATGGCGTAAATGAGGGTTTTGTGCCGCTGTTGTATTGGTAGAAATTAACTGATTCTCCAAATGCTCTGCCAGACCCTGAGATCAAACATGTGCCATTTTGCTAATAATCACATGACATGCCCATTATGCTATGCCAGTTCGTCTTATATGTAAGACTGGTAAACTGACTTGATGGAGCATACAATGATCCTTGAATGAGGATCCCACCCCTATTGTGCTCGTATTCCCCTATATGCAGAGGAAGAGATTGCATTTTGTCATCGTCTGTTGCCGAAGAGGGAAGTGGCCAGTTTGAATTTTTGGTGTGATAGTGAATGGGGGACTGGAACAAGATTTTCTCTCGAGCTGCAGGCAGATACATTACCACCAGAATCATGAGGATGTATGGTACATAATTTTATACCCTCAAATCAAGTTACCAAAAAGTCCAAATATCTATGTCCTCATGTCGTAAAGAGCACTTATGCTGTGTTGAAGAAAGGAAAGAGTTACTTTTTCACCAATGATGCAGCAAACTCGTATTGGACAATAACGGTGCGACCAGGAGATGAGACTAAGTTGGGCTTCGTTATTTCTTATGGAATGTATTGCTATAATGTGATGGGTCAGGGGTTGACAGGAGGAACTCATACATATAGCCGATTTTGAGATCTTGTGTTTGATGTGATACTAGAAGGATATGATGAGAGTTCAGGAACCAAGGTGCTGTTGGAAGATTTTCATTCTCTAATAGATGATAGATGTGATATAGCCTTTGACAAAATGATTGACGACAGCTATGGAAGTGCTATGATGTTCGACAATATGTATCAGTTTGCTCATGAGGAGCTCTTTCCCCCTTCTGTTTGGGGTCCCATGTATCTCAAGGATTCTAAGTCACACTTCTTCTGTAACTCACTTGATTTCGTCGGTTTGGAAGCAGAACTAAATAGATTACAACTCTCCATACGCAAGTGGCAGGCAATATTAGAATGGCTAACTCTAAGATCTAATACTGAAGTTGAGGCATTCTGTTACTTGACTTCATTCTTGTGCCGGTTTGTCCCAGGTAGGGAGGAATTGGTTCAAATCCTCAAGCATGGTCATAAGAGAGGAGACCTAGGGGAAAGGAGAAAAAGGGAGATTGTACAAAGTCAATTTGTAGATTCTGGGTTTATATAGTCGAAGAAGCAAGACATTGCATTCCAGGCAATAACACAAGCGATTGCCCATAATACAATGGCCCCTACAGATCCTAAAGGGTAGTATTATCTGACGGTTAATGCTAGCCAGTGTGACGTAGGTGGTGTCTTGTTTTAACTGGAAAGAATTGAAGCAGAAATTGAGGCCACAAATACTGAACAGCATAAAGGGTCAGAGCGGGTAATAATGTTTATGTCATTCAGGTTGGCAGATGCAGAGACAGGGTATTCAAATTCGGAGCGCGAGGCACTGGTAGTTGTTACATGCTTGGCCAAAGTTCATTGGATGGTTGTGGACTCCCAATACCCCATTCTGGTATATATCGATCATGAAGCACTGAAGACAGTACTCACAGGTCGCGATAATGATGCTTATAGAATGATTGCGAAATTGTAGCCAGTATGGGTACTAGGTTATGTTTTATGTTTGGTTTCACAGTATCGTTTTGATACTTGTATTGTTTTGTGTGCTATTGGTTGATACACACATCATTTTATGTTTGGTTTTACAGTATTGTTTTGATATTTCTATTGTTTCGTGTGCTATCGGTTGATACACATATTGTTTTATGTTTGGTTTTACAGTATCATTTTGATACTTGTATTGTTTCGTGTACTATCGGTTGATACACACAACGTTTTGAAATATCGCTCATACTGGAGATAAGCAATAGACTGTATTTAAAGACCGCTGATTTCTACGATGGAAACAGGAGACTTCAACTGACAATATTCTTAATATACTTGGTTGAACGGTTACTTCTCTGATCTCCTACTACACCCCTTTGAAGCCTCCTTTAGTAAGCAGCGCTCGCTTTCTGTTGACCAGAAAGCCATCTGCTCCTATCGTACCACTACGTGACTAGGGCCTAGCCCGAACACATTACAGAAATGGCAAGAACGTCTTGGGGAATATGACTTCCGCCTGCTACATGGACCTGTAAAGACACATTTTATCGAAATTGCAGATAAACTTTCAAGACTCCTAACATGCTTGATGATGTGACATACAGCTAAAGATGGTGAGGGGTTACAGCTAAAAATTTGCAATATTATTCCTGTTAGAAGACTTGCGACCAATGTTCCAGTTAATGCATTTCTTGCATGGAGTTTGAGAAATCAAAGGCTATTTTGGGGAGAAGAAGCAGGGAGTGAGGAAGATAGAGTTGTTGGGGGAAAGGGGGGAGTAGAAACTGAAATGAGAGTGTGTGGTTTATAAGATGAAGAAGAAGAGGAGAAAAGTGAGGGTGGGATGTTGATGGAGTTGGTAAAGGATCTACGACGAAGAAGATGGAAAAAGTGGTTGAGGTTGGAAATGTATGGAGTTATTGTGAAGGGAAGGTTGGATGAGATGGATTTTAGGTTAGTTGGAGCTGGAAAAGTAGGCTGAGAGCAGGGGAAGAAAAGAGTCTTGGAGAAGATGATGGGAAGATATGTATTAGTGGATAGAGCTGAGCCAAGGTTGTTCTTTCAAGAGAGGAATAGAGAGCTAGCAGGTTGTGTGTTGAAAGTGGATGTGGAATAGGTTTTAAGAAGTCTTTATGAAGGGCATGGACATTTTAGAATATCTATCACTCTTGGACGTGCTCATGGGAAGGTTTACTGGCCATTATGGGCTTCTGATATCGCGAGATGGGTGTCTTCTTATAATGCTTGCTAATGACTAACAAGAATTCAGATGACTGGAGTTATATGGCCAATTTTACAGTTTCGACCTATGGACATGATTGGAATAGACTATGTGGGACTAATTAATCCACCTTGTGCAATTACGGAAAAGGTTTATATCCTGCGTGTTATTGATCATTTCTCACAGTTCCGTTGGGTAGTTGCCGTGAAAAAGGCATATTAAATATCAACAATGAAAGCTCTTCTCAATCATATTATTCCTATTTTCGGTTGGCTATTAATAGTATATATGGATAATGGTAGTCATTTTACTGGTGGTCTAATTTCCAAGATGTGGACTGATGATGGTGTCTTACACTTTAAGTCTGCTATCACACATCCTCAATCAGCTAGGCTTAGCCAAAGACGCATTCAAATGCTTATGAGTTGAATCCAACTCAGATGTATACCACAAGGTTCTTCTCGAAATTGGGGACTACAGACACCAAATGCTGTCTTTAGCATCAATACCTGTTATATCCATCTTCATGGTTACACTCTGGCAGAAGTTCTTCTTGGATACAATCCTGCCATCTCCCAAAAATCTGATAGGGAACTGGAGTGTTAGCTGAAAAGAGAAATAGCACCTGTAGATCATATTCCATCTCCAGATAGGAAGCGGTTACATTCTTTATAGATCACCAAGAAGAGATACGAGCTGAAGTAGGATATCAGTTGGCAAACCATCAAGGTCAGCTAAAAACATGAGCTATGAGAAGCTATAAGCAACCTCAACTTGGTGATCTGGTTCTCGTTCGAGATTTTCAGCTAGCAAAAGGTAAAAGGTGAAGGCTACAATCCCGATAGTCTACCCCATGACCCCTTGAACCACTTTCTAAGTCTGGTGGTAGTGCACATATCCGACAGCTACATGATCCTCCTGAAATTACAAAGTGGTTTCACTGGGATGATTTGCTTCTCTAGATTCTAGGAACAAAGGACTTCCCTGCTGCAGCAAAGGAGGTGGTGATAGATAGATCAGGCATTGAGAACGAGAGGGGAGCAATAGGAAATTTACAATATGTTTGGCAAGTAGGACAGTGAGCATTTGATCTCTTAGATATTCTGAAAGGGCCCAAGAATTAGTCTATAGTCTTGTTTGTTGCTAAGTTTGGTTCAAATGGTATTAGTCTAAAAGAGAGAAAGATAACATCCTGGTCGATGTTATCGAAAATGGAGAGTGTCTGTAGTGGGTGAAGACATTTTGTTTTCTTTTTGTCTACATTGAGGGTTTCTGAGTAAGAAGATTGGGTAGGGCTTTTTTCTTTATGTTGTTAGGGTTCAGTTGTAACTGGCTATAGTGGTGTGCTGTAGACCAGAGAGGGGTAAAAGGAGTTTTTTCTCCCTTCCCTGAAAATGAGAGATGGAGAGACAATAAACAAACTGTAGAAGCGAGACCTGTGACGAACAACAACCTGCAACAATGAAGTTGCGTCTATATTTGCAAAACTTATATTTATATTCCTTTCTTTCTCTTCTTTATAAAAATTTGATGTTGTGCAGATATACTTTCAGAATTCTTTACCTGTGTGAAGGCGTTGACTGCCTGCCTGATTTATAAGTGAGTGAAGCTTACCTGTTTTGTGTGTTCAGATCTTCAATCCTGATCCATCCTTTTCATTACCTACTAGAGAGAAGGGTTGCTTAGCTGAGGTTGTGTATAATATAACGCTATAGAAACCAATAGAAGGTTGTGGCAGCATATAAGGAAGAAGTTAGGGGTATTGAAATTTGTTAGTAGAACAGTTTCCTTTATTATATAAAGGAGTATACCCTTTGGTAGTTTACTTTTCTAATGCAACCTTGTAATTTTCTGCCTACACCTGTATTTAGGAATTACATCTTTGTTTCTTCTTCATGTTACCAGAATCTGTAAACCCTAAGCCTGAATACTGGAACCCTGTCCCTGATCCCTCCCTAACCTGAACACAAATATGTCTTATTTGTATACTGGTACCTATCTCTCGTCCAATCTACTGTAGTATGTCTTAGACCATGGTGCCCTTAACCCTGCATGGACCCTGCCTATTATGAAAATTAAGCAAATGAGAAGCAAGTATATAATAAACTTAAATAAAAGCAGGCAGCTACCTGAGAGCACAATTGCAAGTTTTAAGTGTTCAAACATAGGAAACTAGTGGGTCCTTGTTTATCAGCTATTGCAAGTATAGAGAGACTACCAAAGTATCAGTTGAAGAAAAAGTAAACTATGCAATCACAAGCTATGAGCCCTAAGAGCTTGAGTTCTGAGACCAAGAATCTACTAGCTACAAATGTTGTTAAAAAGAATAGCTCTAGAGAAAGAATATAACAACATCATAATGGACTACAAGAATAGAATAGATATATCAAACAAGATCCTTTATTAAAAGAGGAACAAAATTATTGGTTTTATGCTAAAAAGTACCTAATTAGACTTACAGTTCAAGAGTTAAAAGCTGCAAATAAATATAGAAGTTGTAGTGTCACAAATAGTGGTTAAACAAAGCACTAGAAAGTTGGTGGGAATTGATTGAGAAAGCATGTAGTGGTAACTAGTTGAGGCAATTGGAAGGTTTTGCACCATGACCTATATATGAGTTATTGGGTTTCATATGACTCATAGTTGTGAGTCATTATTATGTTCTAATTGGTTACTGCGTTTGAGTGACTCACGGTTGTTAGTTATATGAAATTATAACTTTCGAATATGACCCAGGCTGTGAGTCCTAAGTTTCACACATATGACACAGCCAGTATATAATGCTAATATATGGACAGGCTAGATGACTCACACTTATGAGTTACAGGATTAGGGTCACATGAAGAGTGAGTATAAAAGAGGTCACTAAGATCCAGGAGGATGAGCTCTTCACACTATCATCTTTCTATCTTCTTACCTCTAGCTTTACAACTTTACACTTCACTCAAGTGGCTATACATAGTGAATATTCTTGTCCGCGAGTTATCAGATAGAAGCCTGAGGGAGTACTTGTCTATATGATGATGAGAAGAAGAAGAGGTGCCTTGCAGGAATGAGACTCAGGAATCATTAACCATGTCAGAGAGTACTAATCAGTAGAGAACATTACAGATGGAAAGAATAAGTACCGGGATATGATATCAAACTAATGGAACAATATATCTCTCACACCACAGAATATGGAATCAGGCATATCAGACATGACTATGCCTGTCTAGCCCTGTAAAGTTATTAAAAAAGGAAATTGTTAAGTCTGCTAGAAAAAGACTAAAGGGAAAAATTAAAAAGTAGTGAGGAAAGTAAGTAAACTTCGGTCTAAGTTTGGAGTAGAACTAGAATATTCTGCTATATACTTTGATAAAGCTTCAGTTGAAGGAAGAAAAGCAATAGAAGTTAGTAGAGTTGAGAAGACAGGAAACAGGTAGTATTACTCAAAAAAAGATATGAAGGGACCTTGAACATCTAGTTGCAAAACCTGAAGGGCGGGCTACATGCATTATAAAAAAGATTATGAATTATGAGATAGAATATATTAGAAGTTAGTACACCAGATCTATATTGTTGAAATATGTATTATAGACAATTAACCAATGTATATTGAACATAAAACAATTATTGACCACATAAGTGGCTGAGATATATATTACAAAAGAGAATTGTAGGAATTAATATATAATGTTTGAAGAAATATAATTATTTTAAACCAAGCGTTCAATGCCAAGCTGAATAAAACAGGTCTGTTTAGTAAAATTGAACCTATGTAATAGCTTGTAATTACTTGTCAGATGCAAGCTTACTAATATCTTACTTCTAAATTCTAGCAAATATACTTAGCTACTTGTCATAGAAGATTGGAAGCAGAGCTAGCAAAAAATGCTAACAAAGCAAAGTATCCTAGTTCAAGATATTAAAAATAAGATATATAGTACCCAGAGGTATAGAAAAAGCATCAAGACGAGTATTATAAAAAAGGCAGAGAACCTGGAAAAGAAAATCAATTGAGATAGCTTTTAGCAGAAGCACAGCATATGCAAGCAAAGAATATAGAGATTGAGAAACCTCAAGGGTTATAAATAGGCGGTAATATTAAATCTGAAGTGCTGACTTGGTTTCCTGCAGTAGGTGCAGGCGGGAGTACTACTAAAAGAGATATCCCACTGCAAAATATTAGAAGAAAGATAGAGAAAGATATGCGATGGAGAGGAGTGTAGAGAATACAGATTAGTAGCTTTTTGAGAATATCATACAATAAATATATGGCTTTGTTCAATGAAAGCAGAGACTAGAAACATCCTAAGACTCCAACCTAAAACCTTAGTTGAATTATTTGGCTGTAGTATTATAGTATTACAACTTCAATAGACTTTTTCTCCCAAGCCTGTAAGTTAGATATTAAATAGCAGAGTCTTGTTTTTTTAATAGAGTCAACACCATTAGAGGCCTACCAGGAGTCTAGCCATATCATTGTTTCCCTCGGATATAGCAAACTCAAGTGGTGTAAAACCGGCATTTCCTGGTATTTCAGTATTGATATCTCTTCTTTTGAGCAGAATTTTCACAACTTCCTTACAGTCAACAATAACTGCATACATAAGTGCGGTTAGGCCAGCAGTGCATTGCTTGTTAATATTTATATCTTCACTTTGGAGCAGAATCTTAACCAATTCTATGTGCCTATTAGTACTTGCATACATAAGTGGTGTTAGACCACGCAGGTTAGTGACATTAGGGTTGACCTTTCCTTGATCTAATAGTAGTTTTGCAATTCTCTTCTGTCCATTACGGGCAGCTAGTAAAAGTGGTGTAAGGCCAAAATAATCTGGTATTTCTGGATTAACATTCTTATGTTGAAGAAATATCTTTACAACTCCTGCATAACCCTCTGCCACAGCCCAAAAGAGTGGAGTTCTATGATGGTTATCCCATATATTGCTGTTATTGGACTCCTCTTGTAGTATAAGCTTAACAACACTCTCATGCCCTCGTTGGGCAGCCCATGAGAGAGCTGTTCGTCCAGCTTTGTCTCTTGTATTAGGGTTGACATCTTTGCGGTTCAATAATAACTGAACAACTTTTGTACTACCACAACTAGCAGCCTTTGCAAGTGTTGTTATCCCATTTGTATCAGATAGTTCAGTGTTGATATTTCCTGATCCTAGCAACAGTTTTACTATATTCACATATCCCTTCTCACAAGCGTGGAAGAGAGGAGTGTTGCCATCAAGATCCTGTCGGTTTTGATCAATATCTTTTCTTTTCACTAGTAGCTTGACAATTTCATCACTACCTTTAGAGCAGGCCATTGCAAGTGGTGTTACACCATAGTTGTCTGATATATCAGGATTAATGCCATTATCCTTTAGTAGTATTTTAACAACTCCATAGTGCTGTTTCTGTACAGCCTGTAATAGTGGTGTTTCACCTAAAGTATTTTGTATATTAATGTGTATATCTTTCTCTTTCAGTAGCAACTCAACCACATTCTCATGCCCACTAGAAGCAGCATAAGAAAGTGCTGTTTCTCCCACATTGTCAGCTAGAGTAGTGTTTACTGATCTGATTGCTATATCTTGATCCATTTATTTTCCTGTATTAATTCAACCTTCAACCACAACTTGTGGACTTTGTTACTAGATTTCAGATAATATTGTAAACTCTAGATAAAGCAGATAGAGAGCTTGGTTAGTGAATTTTGGTGCTGATTGGATAAAGCTGATTGCTATAGTTTAGTATACCTGCAATAGAGTGTTAATAGAACTGGATGATATATAGGAAGGGGCCATAAATGAACTAATTGAATGACAAAAGTTTGGAGAGGAAAGGGAAATACTACTTATAGTTCAATGTTACTCTATCAGGAGAATATTATCAACTGATCTCTTAACACACACACCAGAGGCTTTCCCAATAGTCCTACAGGTGGAAGGCTGAGTTGAACAAAAAGAGCTATCAAAAGCAGTCAACCAAGATTGCTGTTCTCTTATTAAGAGAATTTGTTGTTTTTCTTATTAATCTTAGTCTTTCACTATTGAGTTGCATGTAGCACAAAGAAGAGGAGCAGGAAGGGAAGTCTTTATATACCTTTCTGATCTATGAATTCTTCTGCAAACTGCTCTGACCTAAGCCCTATAGAAATCAAGAACCCCTGATTAATACTATGGTGCTATGTATGATGCATACTACATACAATATATACCAGTGGCGTTGCAAAATGTAATGCCTTATATAATCAGGGTACTAGCCCTTAGACCTAAATTTCTAGTTTCTAAAGGTCAGAAGTTCAAGTCCAGTTCACTTTCATCCTATTTTTCATAATTTTTAAGTTTTATATATTACTATTGTATCATGATACTCATAGAAAAAATAAATAGAAAATATAGCATAAACAAAATATTAGAATATTATTACATATTTTTCAATAACTTGCTTCTGACATATCCTACCTCTTTAATTCTATATATTCAGCTGAGACACCTCATACAGTTTAGAAACTGGCAGATATATCAGCCTCTAGATAGCAAAGGAGCAATTCTAATCGCTCTTATCCTTCTGTTCCTGTCAATCTTAGTACCCAAAGATCTAGAATCCGGAGAGAACAATTAAAGCAAGCAAAAGTAGCTATAAGTTTACTAGAATCCTGCAAATCTCAATTGATTTAAAGATAAGTATTAAGTTCTGAAAACTATAAGTAGAATCAAAATTTGAATGAAAAAAGTCTAAATGTGAATGCATTATGTGTTTGTAGATATCGCCAAAATCAAGCTATGCACAAAGCTGCTACTGCAACTTCACAAGTGCTGAGCACTGTCGAATGACTTTTGCACAACTTGCAAAAGCAGGTATGTGTGTTAATATAATATATATATTTCTATTTAAATTTAATGAGTGTACATATAGCTATAAAAAAAAAACCAATCTAGATATTAGTCAACACTACACTATCCCCGCGCAGAAGATACTGTACTTGAGTAGGCACTACAAACGAATCTCGACCAATCAGACTGCAAAGACTTGCCTACCCTCGCGGTTCGGGAATCCCGCGACGCCGGAAGAGAGTGTTATCATTTCCCCTTTTTCGCGTCACACTCGCTTTTTAAATTTACCGACTGTGATAGAAGTAGATGGGAGTGGAACCGGCTATTCGTGCGAGAACGGATAACTCTGAATCGGAGAGCTACACGATAAATTGACCTGTTCGAGCTTGCCCAATATCTGCCAAAACTGAACAGGTGAGAAACCGTCCAAAATGCTCACAAGTTCCGGGAGAATGAAAGTGCAGTAGGGTACTCGTACAGGTTATCTTCAAGCCTTATCGCGTGGAGAGATGAGTTGAGAGGAGGGGAGGAAGGGGAATTAGGCGTGTTTCTAAGGTCTTGGCAACGGAATATCGTAAGACACCAGGGTAAGCCTTAAATCCTTGGCTTGAGATCCTCCACCATCGCGAAGGAAGACACGCATGTCGGTTCGACACATCTGAAATTGTGAAAATGGATCGGCGGACGCGCCAGAGTCGGGCGGTAGGTCATCTGGGTTGGACGACCTATGATAGCAAAATAGGTTGGTTCTGTGGTGGATAAGTCTGACTAGAATCATGATTTATCACTGAAATCTTTAGCTCGAATGCCGGTTGTTTGTTACTGACTGGGCTAAAGGGTGCATTGCCATTGCCGGTAGCTATGATATCATACCTGGTTCACACCCCCCCCGTTCTCGCACCATACTTTACGGTTAACCGTGCGCAGAGTTGGTCTCAGTAGGGCGGTGAAAGGGTTGCATGTCGCATAATCTACCGGCCGGTATGGAGGCCTGAAGTCGGGCACATGCGTGGAATTTGGGAATTCGACAAGGCATCCACCCGCGGAATAGCAAAGCCAAAAATAGGAGACACAAGAACCTAAAGAGAATAAGGAAAAGGGTTAGCTATTTCCGGGAGTCAGCACATTGGATGCCTTCTCTGCCGTGATGTGAGCACAGTACCGTACTCGAGTGCTTGGGGACTCATCGTGTTAGTCTCTAGCCAAACAACGGTGGGAGTGAGGGTTGTGGCTAGTAGTACTGTACTGTACGCTCGCCAGCACCTGTACGGCTCCTGGCATATTCCTAAAGGGTAGGGTTTCTAACTTGTCTACTGGCTCTTTGCACGTTGCTAACAGGGGAATGCCGGAATTTTTTCTGGGCTCCCTTGCCATGCAGAGTGCCATTTCTTACGCGACTGAACCGTGAAATATGTAGCGAAATACACCATCTGAGGTACGGGTATTGTAATTGTAGCCGGGGAAAAATGCGTATCGAACTCTCCCCCGTGGCTGGAGCAAAAATCTTGCTCACTGGGTGGCCGATAGGTCCATCGAGCCGGTGGGTGGTGGTTCGGTGGAGCGGGGGGGTGTTTTTTGGGTGTCGAGCGTATGATACACGTACAGTATGATACAGTACAGTACTCACCATCCATAGAAATACAAGAAACCTCCAAGACTCGTCGGATTACCGCGCAAATTAAGATACAGGATGTGAAGCTTTCCTGGAAACGACCGAGGGTTTTCGGGATTGGCTCTTTCAAAATTCTGGATGTCGAGATCCCCTGGACTCCCGTAGTTGGCACCCTACTGTACTCGAGCACGATAGATCAGAAAATCGCGTCGCTAATGGAGGGGACGTGCCTCTTCCGGAGAGGGAAGGTGTAGGGTGGGGCACCGCCCCTCGGATTGGGTCTGATAAAATTACCCAATGAAACTCGCCAAACTCGCGGCGCGGCTAAGAGAAAAAAAGAAGTGCATAAACATGCATATGCACGCAGGGGCAGTCAGGAAAGAACAAATGTTTGATTGTGGATACCGCATTGGGTTTGTATGCGGGGAGCGGATGAGAAATATTTCCATTCGTCACCATCCATGAGGTCCCCAAGAGCATACCGGGACATGTACAGTACTTCCTCTAAACAATAGTGCTATGTGCAGAAGAATGGGGAACCCGGTGCACGAGTGCAGTACAGTACTGTACCCGAGTAACTCTCTCCAGTCTCCAATCACTAATTGCGCGCCCCTGAGCCCGGACGGTAGTCCTTCACAACTCCGTTTATGACGGTATGGTACGGGCACGCTACGGCTGAGGCTGCCGTCTGCGGCTCATAAACGACGTGGGTTACACCGGTACGGGCCGTGGAACCGCTCTGCCGCCAACATTTTCCTTGGCTGCATAAAGGGTTGGCAAGTGCTCGAGTATGATATCATAACTTGAATTGCGGTATTTTTCAAAAATTATGATACACTCCGGCGGTTCGGACATCGGAAGTCGGGAGTGATGTCCATTGTGAACTAGGGCTGCTGGAGTCCAGAGCTCGGGTGCTGCATAGAGGGGGCACAGAGGAGTGTCGGCGAACCTACCCAGCTGGGTCACCCGACCGCCCAACCGATGTAAAGTTCTACTCGAGTAGTGTTGTGAGGGCGATATGTCTTGAGTGGAGGGTCGGCCTTACATTTTTACATCTCGGAAGAATGGGTTGGGGATTGATAATAGATACTGGTAATCCTTACACACTCTAAAATTGGGCTAGTAAGAACCGAATTCGTTGGAGTGGGAATCGCGCATCGCTCGGGACAATGGATACTTGCACTAGTAACCGCCCGGGAGTGCCGTGGCTGTACAGCGTCGCACCAGTACTCATGTAGACCGCATCACTGGTATCCGGCTCCACTGCCTCTAAACGTTGAATCCGCATCAAAATGTACTCGTGCTCGAGGTAAGGCGTGCCCTGTAGTATCACGGAGTGCCTAGCCTTTGCTACCGCAGTGACCGCCGTCGGATTTTGTTGTACAGTACACAAATTTGGATGCCATATCCTGTATGGGGTGCCCGGGTGCGATAGTCTAGGGTAGGTGAGGTTATCTATTGGCTGTTTGGAGGATATACGCTATCTACCGATCCAGTAGCGGTTCCCCGCGGCGTGGGAGGCGCTGATACGACGTGAGTGATTGAGTTGCGGGGGGTTAGCTGAGCCGCCGTGTTTGTGTCAACACTTTGGCGCTCCTGGGAGAAATATAGTCTCCATACTACCCAACCCTCTTGCTTCTGCCGCTGTTCCTCTCCTGGTTGGAAATTACCTTTACGAGTACCAAAGAGCACATCCAATTGCTACGTCGAAAAAGCACAAGTTCTTGATAATCAGCGATCGGTCAATAAGATGGGCAATTGGTTATCAAAACTTCCTATTGAGGACAGTTCCTCGCCCCGAAGGTAGCCTCCTAGGATGTCGCGTGTATTTGTGCTTGTTTCTATCCACTAATTTCACTTGCTATCCCTCTAGCTCTGTGGCGGGCAGCAATATTCAGGGCGAAGGCGGTCCCTCTACCGCTACGAACTCCGTTAGCATCGGCTCTGGCAACATCAGCTCTGGCAACATCAACTCCGGTAACATTACCTACAATATTTACTGCCACCACGGGGACACAGACTCGCCCGAGAACTACGCCAAGATCATGCAATGCCTTTACTCATCTGGATACGAGGAGCACCGAGGTCGGGTTCAGACACCCGTGGAGGGAACGTGCGCCTGGGTTACGGAGCATCCAAAGTATCGGGAGTGGTTCGAGAATAAGACCTCCGGTGTCCTATGGCTATCGGGGGACCCCGGTTGCGGAAAGTCTGTCATCGCTTCGTTCCTCATAGCGCATCTGAAGGCCCAAACGGACGCCACCGTTTGCTATTTCTTCTTCAAGGACGACAGCGAGGAGCAGAGGAGCGCACCATCTGCTCTCTGCGCGGTGCTACATCAGCTTTTTTTCCAGAACAAAAGCCTGCACGTATATGCCCAGGAAGCGTTTGATGCTAAGGGGAGGAGGTTCACGCAGGAGGTGGAAACATTATGGAATATTTTGGTTAAGGCGGTGGCCGAGGGGGGGTGTGGCGATGTCATCTGTGTGGTCGACGCCTTGGACGAGTGTGAAGAAGCAACCCTGACCCCGCTTATCCGTTACGTCGCCGGCCTCCCTGAGTCGTATAATTCCTAAATACTATTGAAACTCCTTGTTACTTGTCGCCCATACCACATAATCGAGATGGAGCTTGGCTCACCCGCAACCACCATCCGGCTGAATGGGGAGGATGAGGTTATTTCTATTGCGGCTGACGTTACCCGTGTTATATATGCGGGTATTATGGACCTCGAGTCGTGCTGGGTTCAACCTGGGGGCCTAGGATATTTGCGTGATCTCCTGGAATCTTCTGCCGATCGAACATTCCTCTGGGTTTCTCTTGTTCTCGGGATTCTGAAGGAGAGTGAGGATGGCTCGCCGGAGGAGTTTACTAACATTGTCTCCACTACGCCGCGGGATCTAGCAGAATTGTACACTAAAATTCTGGATAAGACCAAGTACCCCGACAAGGCCCGGCTAATCTTAAATATCGTGGTAGCAGCTGCGAGGCCCCTTACACTTCGAGAAATGAACGTGACATTCCGAATCAGTCGGGATGGCAAGGATGTAAGGAACCTCCGTGATCTTGAGCCTGGATTCCAAAAGACGGTAAAGAATTACTGTGGGCTTTTCGTTCGGATTATCGATTCGAAGGTCTACCTCGTTCACCAAACGGCAAGGGAGTTCCTGAT
The DNA here is from genome assembly GCA_003182015.1 of Tuber magnatum. Classification (NCBI taxonomy): domain Eukaryota; kingdom Fungi; phylum Ascomycota; class Pezizomycetes; order Pezizales; family Tuberaceae; genus Tuber; species Tuber magnatum. Next base: position 637,349 of record PYWC01000068.1, on the reverse strand, counting down.
TAAGCGATCTTCATCTGGCGAAGGCAACTGGCAGTATACCATGTGTCCCAAAGATTCTAACTTTATATTGGCCGACATCTGTATCACTTATCTTTCACGCGAGGACTTCGAAAACGTCTCGTTCATGATAGGTACTAGCGGCGAGGTCGAACAGGGGACGCTTGATGAGATCCAGAAATATTCCTTTCTTGATTACGCATCTAGGTTCTGGGCGGACCACTTTCGGGACTCAGGCGATCGGCAGATGGAGTTTTTCGAGTCTACACGACTGATTTGTGAAGCTGGATCTAAACGCTTGCTGACGTGGTTGCAGGTGTACTGGCTCGACGCCCAAGGGTGGTATACATGCCCCGATGACTTGACACATTTGATGATTGCATCGTGGTTTGGACAGGGACCGGTAGTTGAGCGACTATTGGGGGAGGGAGGAGATAACAATGCTCTATGCAAACTATATGGCACGGCATTGAACATAGCAGCTGTCCGTCATGACGAGGGTATTACCAGAATCCTTATGCGGAACAGCGTCGAAGCCTATATACGGGGCAAGTGGTATAACGTTTTGCAGGTGAAGCAGCCTCTTCCCTTGAAGTGACAAGTTTAGGGCTGACAATAAATTAAAATTTTTTGTTACAGACGGTATGCGAATTTGCAGTCCTCTGGGAGAGCCGAAGCTAATTCAGTACTTGTTTTGGGTCACAGAAGGCAAGTCGAAGCCCCTGACCATGTATCCTCCTAACAATTGTGATGCTGATACCCGGGGATTGGTAACTATAGAGAGTAAGTGAACTGCATTAGGGATGTCGAGAAATCGTCATAACTAACTACGGATTGATCCGCGGTGATAGAGTGTAGGTTGACCTTTTCAATGTTGCCGGGTAGCGGGGTAAGGTTTGCTAATCTACAGCGAGATACAGGAGGTAGGGGACTTGGTCAACGGCATTGATAACAAAGGTGACAGCTAATTGCCGGGTTGCCGGGTGCTATAGTTTGTACGTAACCATCTCGAGTTAGATTCTGACATGCGACAATTTCTGACCTGTGGTGCACTGAGCGTAATAGGAAGTAAGTGAACTGGATTGATCGCGGTGCTAAAAGAGTTAATTCCTGACCTGAGGATGGATGAGTGTTATAGGGGGTGAGCCAGATCAACCGCTGCCGTTGGACGTGGGAGTTTCTGACCTATGGTCTTCTGAATGTTGTAGTTTGTAAGTGAATTTGTTGACTCACAGCTCACGGGCGAGGCAATTTCTGACAGCTGACTCACTGGGGGTTGCAGGAAGTAAGTGAACGGGTTCGCCAACGATTCCCTGACGAGTAAAGTACTAACCTCAGGCTTGCCGAACGCTACAGGAGGTGGGTGAACTAAAACAACCATGGCGCGGGGATGAGGTATGAGCTGACTTTAGGTTTGCGAAATGTTGTAGCTGGCAAGTGAACTAGAGCAGCAGTCGTGCTGGGCAAAGAAACCTGCTGACCTCGGGCGCGCTGAGCGGTTGTAGCTTGTAAGTGAATAGTGTTAGCTATAGCACTGGCGCGGGACAATTGCTGACCCCCCGCTTGCGGAGTGTTGCAGTTGGTCAGTGAACGAGAGCGGCTGTGGTGATAGGGCGAGGCGAGCGCTAACATCAAGCTCCTGGAGTATTATAGGAGGTAAGTGGACTGGAGCGAACGGGGTTCTTGCACGAGACCACTGGTCACCTTTTGCTCAACGAGTGTCGCAGATGGTAGGTGAACAAGATCAGCCACGGTACTTGTACAGGTCAATTGCTGACCTCTGGCCCGCCGGATGTTATAGGAGGTGGGTGAACGGGATCATCAACGATTCTGGGACAAGGAAAGTGCTGACCTCTGGCCCGCCGAATGTTGCAGGAGGTAGGTGAACTGGATCATCAACGATTCTGGGATAGGGAAAGTGCTGACCGCTGGTCCGCCGAGTGTTGTAGGTAGTAAGTGAACGGGATTACCAATGATTCCCGGCTATGGAAAGTGCTGATATCCGGTTTGCCGAATGTCGTAGGAGGTAAGTAAACTGGAACAACCGTGGTTTTAGGCCGAGCCAAGTGCTAACCCCGGGCTTGTGGAATGTGATAGGGGGTAAGCGAACTAGAGAAACGGTGGTGTTGTAGAGCGGCAATTACTGACTCCGGCTCGCCGAGTGGTTGTAGGAAGTAAGTGAATAGGATCAGCGACAGCACTGGCATGGAACAATTGCTGACCGCAGGCTTGCCGAATGTTGTAGGAAGTAAGCGATCAGGAGCAACCGTGGTTCTGGGACGAGAGAAGTGCTGATCATAGGCATGCGGAGTGTTGTAGGAGGTCAGTGAACGGGAGAAATCGTGGTTCTAGGGCGAGGCGAGTGCTAACCCAGGCGTGTTGAAGGAGGTAAGTGAACAGCAGCCCGAGTGTTTGGACGAAGCGATGGCTTACAACTCTCTTGCCGAGCGTGTAGAATGTAGGTGGACAAGATCACCGACGATGGTTATACAAGGCAATTACTGACCTTTGGCTTGCCCGGTGATTAGCGTGTATGTGAACATGATGAGCGGCTATCCAGAGACGATCCAATTACTGATCCATCGCTCCCCCGAGTGTTACAGCAGGTAAGTGATTAGGGTGAACCATGTCTTCAGGATGATGCTCTAACTGACTACTGGCTCGTTTCGTGTTGCAGTGCGTAAGTAAACAGGGCAAACTGTCGTCTTATCACAAAGACAGGACTGATTCCCGGGATACGGATGGTGGTAGAGGGTGAGTGAGCAGGACCGAACACGGCGCTCAGACGCGGAAGCTGATGATGCCGCAATCGCGGAGTGATATAGCAAGTAGGTGAAAACGATATCACCACGGTTGTGGGGCGACACTATTTCTCACCGCTGGCTCACTGAGTGCTGTAGTTTGTAGGTGAACAGGGTGAATCACAATTCTGGGACGGGATATCTCCTGACCTCCTGCTCGGCGAGTGTTATAGATTGTAAGTGCACGGGAATGAGAGTGGTCCTGGGATGGGATGATAGCTGACCTCTGGATTGCGGAACGTTGTAGAGGGTAACTGAATAGGATCAACCGCGGCTCGGACCTAAGATAGTTGCTGATCTCAGGCTTGATGAGGTTGTAGGAGGTAAGTGACTAGGATCAACTGGTGTAATGGAATGGGAGAGTTGCTGACCTCTTACTCGACGAGGTTTATAGATCGTGAGTGGACACGTTCAGCCACAGTGATGGGGCGAGAGGCTGCTGACCTCTGGCCAACGAGGGGTGTAGATTGTAAGTGAGCAAGACTAACTAGAGCTTTGGGATGAGAAAATGGCTGACCTCTGGTTTGACGGGGCATGTAGAAGGTCAGTGGGTAGGATCAGGCAGGGTTCAGGGAGAAGAAAACTGCTCACTTTCGGGCTTGCTGAGCGTTGTAGAAGGTCCGTGAAAAGGATAAACCTGGGTTCTGGGACGAAATACCTGCTGACCTCTGGCTCGCTGAGTCGTGCAGTTTGTAAGTGAAGAGGATCAACCACGGTGCTGGGGCAAGACGGTTGCTGATCTCCAGTCGTGTGAGATTGTAGGATGTAAGTGAATGGGTTCAACCGCAGACAAGAGAATTGCTGATCGCTCCGCGAGGTTGTAGTCGGTAAGCGAACAGGATCAACCACAGGCCCGACACGACGCAATTGTTGACATCTGGCCTGCTGAGCCTTGTAGTATGTATGTGAACACAACCACCCACTGATTTAGAATGAGACAGACCCTGACCTGTTCCTTGGTGAGCGCCGTAGGCAGTAAGTGAATAGGATCAACCCACTTTGGGAACCGGACAATTTCTCACCACTGGCCCCCTGAATGTTGCAGGCTGTGAGTAGAAGGGATCAACCACCCATCTCGAGCGAGGGAGTTCCTGACCTGTGCCTTGTCCACTGCTGTAGTGGGTTAGTGAACAGGTTTAATCCGTTGTGGGACGAGATAGTTGCTGATATATGGCTTTCTGAGTGTTAAAGAAGGTGAGCGAATGGCATTAGGCGCGATTCCCGGATAGTACAATTGCTGACCGGCGGCTTCGTGTGTGGTGTAGGAGGCAAGTCAGCCGGTTCTAGAACGAGGCGATGGCTTACCTCTAGCTCGGCAAGGTTGCAGTCAGTAAGTGAACAGGATGCACTACGGTTTTGGGGGCGACAATGGCTAACCTCCGGCACAGGGAGTGAGTGAACAAGATCAAGAACAGTCCTCGGACGGGGCGGCTGCTGACCTCTGGCTCGGTCATGTTGCAGTCGGTAGGTTGACAGGATGAACTGCGGTTTCGAGACTTGACAATGGTTGACCTCTGGCTCGCCGAGTGGTATAGAAGGTGAGTGAGGAGGATTAAGCACGGTCCTCGGAAGGGGCGGTTACTAACATTTTGTTCCCTGAGATTGCAGTCGGTAAGTGAACAGGATGAACTACTACTCTAAGAGGTGGTGATTTCTAATCGATGGCTTGCGGAGTGTTGTAGAAGGTAAGTGAACAGGACCAGCCACTTTTAATCGGGCCAGATCATTGCTGACCTCTAGGTCGACGAGAGTTGTAGATGGTAAGTGAACGCGGTGAGCCACAGTTTTGAGGAGAGACTAGGACTGACCTCTGGCTCCGTGGGTTGTGTAGGTGGTACGTGAGCACTATTGGCAGCGGTAGTTGAGCGAGATAGTTCCTGACCGGTGGCTTGGCAAGTGTTCTAGAAGGTATGTGAAGATAAACGAGAGTTTAGGCACGAGACCGTTCCTAATCTGTTGCTCGACGAGTGTAGATTGTAAGCGAACAGGATCATTACCGCGCCCAGTCAGCACAGTTGCTGACATCTGGATCAACGAATGCATTAGTTTGTGAGAGAACAGAACCAACGACTGCCTTAGCATGTGACGATTGCTGATCTCTGCTGAGAGAGTTGTAGATGGTACGTGAGAAAAACTAGCCATGGAACTTAAGTGAGAGAATTCCTGACCTCGCTTGCTGGGTGCTTAGGATGTAAGTAAAATTGATTTGCTGCGATCCTGGTGAGTAGTGATTACTGACGAGCGTTGTAGGTTGTAAGTGAACGGGATCGATCACGGTTTTGGGAGGTGGCTATTAGAGCTGATTCCTGGCTTGCTGAGCGCCATAGTTTGTAAGTGAAGAAGGTCACGCGCAGTTCTAGTGTGAGGTAGCTACTGATCTCTGGCTTGCTGAGGTTGTAGGGGGTAATCGAACCGGACCAACCACTGTGATCAGACTAGGCAATTGCTGACCTCGGGGCCAACGGGTGTTGTAGTGTGTAAGTAGGCGGGATCGATCGCTGAAATCAAACGAGGAAATTGCTGACCCGGGCTCGCGAAATTTTGTAGGAGGTACGTCAGCAGGATCAACTATAGTTCTTGGACAGGGAAATTGCTCATATCTGGCGCACCGAGGGTTGTAGAAGGTAGGTGACCAAGATTAGGCACCGTACGTGTACGTGACAATTACTGAACTCTGGCTCACTGAGTATTTAGGATGTAGGTGACTGGGATGAGCCACACTCCCGAGAAGGTGTATTTGCTGACCGTAGGCTCCCCGGGCGTCGCAGGTAGTGAGTTATCAGGATCAACTCTGCCTCCGGGGTGAGGCACGGACTAACCTCTGGCTCGCCCATTGTTGCAGGCGGTAAGTGAGAAGAACCAGGAGGGCTTCGAGAGCGAGACAATGGCTCATCTCGAGCACGCTGAGCATTGTAGGAGGTGAGCGAACGGAATGACGCACGGCTCTGGGATGAGATCACTGCTGACCTCTGGCTTGCTGATTGTGGTAGTATGTAAGTGAACTGTTTCAACTACAGCTCTAGAGCGAGACAATTCCTGACCGGATGGTCGTTGGGTGTCATAGTTTGTAAGTGAATAGGATAAGACACAGCTATATCGGAAGACGGTTGCTGACACCTGGTTCGGTGGGATTTTGTAGTTTGTAAGTTATCTGATCAGCCAGAGCGCTGTGGCGGTGCAATTGCTGACCGCTGGCTCGCCGGGCGTTGTAGGAGGTAAGTGAGCCCTATCCATCGTGGCTCTGGACGACAAAATTTCTGACCTCTGACTTGCCGAGGCTTCCAGGACGTAAGTAAATAGGATCGATCACGGTTCCACGACCAGAGAGTTGCTGACTACTGGCTCGCTGGGGCCTACAGTTTGTACGTGAGCGGTATCATCAGTGTTTCTCGCCTGCCCCAATATCTAACGTTTGGTTCCATGGGTATTGCAGAAGGTAGGTGAACAGAATCATCAACGGTACTTGAAAGAGCCAATTTCTGATTTCTGCTTGACGAGGGTTTTAGCAAGTAAGTAAACAGGATCAACGTGGTCCGGGAGGTGACAGCTGCTGACCTCTGTCTCATTGACTGTTATAGAAGGTGAGGTAACGGAATCCGGAATGATTCTGGGACAAGGGAATTGTTAACCTCTTGCTCTTGGAGTGTTATAGGATGTAAGCGAAGATATCAGCCATGCTTTTGGTGTGGGGAAATTTCTGACCCCCGTCTCGCCGATCCTGGTAGGAGGTAAGTGAGCCGTATCAATCGTGGCTCTGGGACGGCTCAACTGCTGACCTCTAGCTCACCTGGGCTTACAGGAGGTAAGGGAATAGTATAAACCGCCCATCTGGGGCGACACAATCTCTGACCTCTGTCTCTCCGAGTGTTGTAGGAGGTAATCGGCCCCAATCAGACTTAGTACCGGGGAAACGCAATAGCTGACCGCTAGCTCACCGAGTTATGTAGGAGGTAAGTAAAAATAGTCAACCGCAGTCCGCACAATTGCTGACCTCTGGGCCCCTGATAGTTGATGCTGGTAAGCCAACAGTATTCAGTTTCAGATGCTGGGACGAGACAATTGCTTACCCCCGGTTCCACGGCTGCTCTAGTATGTAAGTGAATATGATCAACCACCGTTTAGTCGTATACAGCTGCTGACCTCCGGCTCTGGAGAGTTGTAGGATGTAAGTGCAGATATCAGCCACCGTTCTGAGATGAGATTATTTCTGACCTCTGGCGCATCGGGTCTTGTAGGGGGTAGGTGGATCGATTGACAATGGTTCTGTTATTCGAGGCTTTCTGACCTCTTGTTCGTTGGGTGTTGTAGAAGGTAAGTCTCTGTGGTCAACTACGGTGTGGGCGATTTCTGACCTCTTGCTCTCTGAGCACTGAAGCGGGTAGGTGAACACGATTGACCACGGCTGCCGGACGAGAAAATGACTGACCTTGCGTCCCCTGAGTCCGGTAGTTTGTAAGTGAAGAGGATCAGCCACAATATTGGAGCATTCCGCTTGTTGACCTGATGCCTACCGGGTGTTATAGATGGCAAGTGAACATCACCACAGACCCTTCTGGGATGACACAACTGATAACCTCTCCCTGGCGGTGTGTTGCAGGACGTAAGTGCATAGGGCCGACTGCCGTTCTGGCACTAGACAATTTGATGACCTTTCTCTTGCTCTTGGTTCTAGTTTGTGAGTGAATAGGATCAACTGCCGTTCTGTGAATAGAAAATGGCTGACCTCTGCATCACTGAGTGTTGTAGAAGGTAAGCGATCGGGCACGGTTCTGCGACGCGGCAATTGTTGATGCCCGGTCTTGGTCTTTCTTTAGGCTGTGAGCACCCTTTCCCCCTCCCCCGCCTTCGTTTGTTCATAGTTTACTCATCTCCCTCCACCGCTATCACAGATCGTATGTGATCCGTGACTCTTATGACCCGCCTTGGTATCACCGATTCCAGACTCACTTCGTCCTTATGGCCCTCAATAGGCGGTAAGAATTGTGAATCTCCTCACCGCGACTCTACAAAAGCTAACCAATTGCTCCATTCCCCTCTTAGTTTGTATGAAAGCCACTATACCCCTAATCAGGGCGACAGACTGATCCCTATTTGCTATTGCGTTACAGCTCGTCAGTAAAAATATTGTCCCCCGTTCCCGCTTCTCTTATTGATACTCTGTTTGTCTCAACCTTTTCGACAAGTTAGAAAGTAAGTGTTACGATCTCATTGCTACTACTAAACTTGTCAGCTCTGGATGTATGTTAACTATACTTGTAGCCGGTGAGTTTTTCCGACCCACCACGTTCATCCTGAGTGCTGGTTATCATTGACCATGTAGTAGTTTTGCCTCCCAAATACACCAGATCAAGAATCCTTACCCAGCGTGGGCGCGATTTCATTGGACTAGAGGGCTGGTTAGACGACTGATGGGTATTGTGCCCGGTCCCTGATTATGTTTTTTAGCGGATACGCAAATGTCGGAAGATCTAATTTGTGAAGCGTGTATAGTGGGCTATTTCTGGGAGGCAGGACTTATATTCAATCATGCTCCTTGATCGGGGCAGCCCTGGTTTCTTGAGCCCTCTGTTATGCGTCTTGTTCCGAAGATTTTTCTGTGGGGGGTATGGTATCTGTGTTGTGGTGCGTCGGTTGCAGTAGTCTGTCAGGGTGGTTGGGGGTGTTCGTGTTACTCATGCACTGCAGTTATCAATGAAATTTCTTTGCAAAATATAACCTTCAAGAGTGATTATAGAGAGGCCGGGACCTGCCTCACAAACCATACAGTTTCGTAGAATACTGTCACCAACAAGGGAGCGAAAGGGGGTTGATGGCTGACCGCAGTGCGTAAATTGTAACGTTACGGGAAATCGCTCGGTTTTAGGGCATCCGGTCGACGGCTTCAAAAATTGATAAAATATAGGCTTCTCCTCTCCGCGCTGGGAGTGCATCTAAACAGTTGAAAATCACCGAACCTGGAGCGATACACCGTAGGATAATAGACGGAAGCGAGTAAACCACTTCCGGAAGGCTCAAGAGCTGTGAACAAGCCTTGTACAATACCGGAGTAAGGGAGATTTTCGCACATAATAGAACATAAGAGATGGAAATAAGAACGAATGGGGAAACAGGGCATTGTTTTGTATGCTATAAAGAGTGTATTCCCGCGACCACGAAGGCGATTTTTTGCCACTTCCACTGCGAGAGACCGTGAAATAAGGAGGAATCTGTCGGGCAGTGGAGATCCTTGTTGTGCCGTGCATCATGGTATCCGGATGAGGAACTACTACTACGGACCAGGCTTGGGAGGGAAGATTTCAGCAACGGGGGTTGGGTGGAGTTGTGCAAGGAGTTTAATGGGAAACAGCAGAAACAAATGCCGTGTTTACTAGGACAATCTACTGTCTCCCACAGGCCTATTATCTCCAGAAGCACAGACAAAGCATTTGTGAAAGAGATAGTGCTTAAATTTACATTATGGAGTATAGCTCGAGCGAGCTAACATTACAAACGTCAGGGAAGGAGATGTATAAGTTTTGGAGCGATCAAGTTATACGGCATTAGGTAAACACTATTACTCTCAAGGGATTTTGTGCGTGCTTATAGAGATAAGAAGCTTGTCTTACGGCTACGACGAAATTTTTCTGACGGAGCACTGAGTGGCGCCCAACGCAGCGGGGCCTAATTCTGAAAGTGAAAATGATGAAAAACAGCTTTTCTTCTAAAATACTTGGGATTTCTACTGCGTATTATGCTATGCCACGGGACACTCATTTTACTCTTGATTGCTTTCCGTCGATTCTAACTCTCCCCGGAATTGCATTGGTGGCAAGGTGGACTTGCGGCAGACGAGATTGGGGGAGCAGGGAAGCTGTGTATCGAGGAGTGGGGAGTATTATCAATAAGACAGCTCGTGTTTTGGATTGATGGCTTTGGTCTTTGAGTCGCTTCTCGCTTCATTAGTTGGACTTGTTTCCCGACTCTCCGCAGCATTGGACAGCTCTATTGAGCTTAGTCGATTTATAACCAACAGATTCACAATAAAATTCCTGACACCCTCACTTCCAGACACTCTCCCATCCATGTCCATTGCGTTCTACCGATATTAACCCTGCTTACGTCCGCGTAGGCGTACCTGAAATCGAGTATTGTAACCCCCCCGAGCCTCCAGAGGATCACGAAATCAACTCATGGGAGCGACAACTTGGGCATACTAAGCCTGTTGCTCCGATAGTCTCCCGGTAAGTAAATTTGGTACCGTGGCCATCATATCCGGGCATTCGTGCCAAGAGAAGCATCAGTGAGTACTCCATGAATACGCCGAGAACGAGTTTAGAGCCAAAGGCCGGAGGTTCGCTGCGGAGGTCAACACATTGCGGAAAATCTCGATTAGTGCGGCAGCCGAGGCACGGTGTCGCGAGGTTTTCCGTGTGTGACGGAGGTATGGGGGTTATGATAAGATGGGGTATACGGGCCCACTCAATTCAGTCAATATATAATAAAAAGTATGCCTTGAAAGCATATGTACAGGGTGAAAGAAGTCATTGAACTGGAAGTTGCTCAACTTCTTAGAAGCTGAGAGTTCTGGAACAATGTGGAAGTGTTCTGAGATATTATTATCCTGCCGATTTATAAAATTCAACTGCGATTGGAATCAGGAAAGTCACACTTGGGATTGGTTGTTCAATGTTGGCTGGATATTGTGTGTTATTTACAGCAACATATTGCCTCTCTGGGCCTTTATAATGATACTATAAGATTATTCAATAAGCAGATAGCATATGAGGTACCACCCCTGTATTGGGTTACTTAGTACCTTGTTGCTATGGCAAATATCACTGTAACAACTACTATGGAGCAACAGAATATGGTTCTAAGGTAGACAGTACAAACCATCCGCAAGGTGTGGAAAAATTTGGCATCTCTTCTTAATAGCAGGGTGACTAGTCTTTTTTTTTCATCCTCTAAGTCTTCAGGTTCCTTGGGTGTCTCTTTTCCCCTACCTATTTTTCTTTTTTCCCAATACAAACAATCTATAAAACAAACCCTTATCAAAATTATCCTAAAAGAAGTGTCCTGGTTCAGAGGTCTTAACAACAAACTGAGTGAGAAGTCTACTAATTCTCTACTTGAAGTAGAGACTATGTTGGTTACAGACACTACTGCTTATTCTGAATTTTCTTAAAAGGTTTCTTCCTACAGCAATTCTCTAACCTCATCTCCTGATATACAAGATATCAACAGTTTCAATCATAGCTAACTGGTCATTGAGTAGGTCTCCCTGTAACCCCTACTTTCTTAGAAAAGTATGTGTGTGTATGCACTTAGCACAGGGCCACTATGGCATTATTTAACCTCATTTTACACGTCTGTATCATGTCACCTTTGACACCTACCTGTAGTAACCAAGCATACTTTGCTTATAATTCTATAGTTATCTGACCAAATTTCTCCTTCTGCTTTCTATGCCTTGCTTATGGTCCTCTCTTATATATCTGATAAGCAGGTCATGGCTAGACAGATAGCTTTGACATATATGGTATTATGAGAAACTCTCCAGCTAGTGAGTATTTTCTTGAGTGAATAGATACAATTATACTAAAGTCGTGTAGTAATATGTAGGCCTCAAGACAAGGCCTAATGGGGTGTTGGGCTAACAACCTTGAGGTCTGTATACTTGCTTAGAGGTCTGTATACTTGCTTAGAGGTCTGTGCACCATATATGTCAGCCTACTATTATATTATTTGAGTAGGTTATTGTATTCATATTCTGGAATTTGATATTACTTGTTTAAGTTCCTTGTTGCAAAGTTTGATTAAATTCAGAAAAACATATATAAAATGCATACAAATATAACTTCAATGAGTGTGGAGAAATGCTTTCTTATTTATAGTATAAGTATTTAGAACCAGGACCTCTGGGGATCGATTTTTGTAATACCTGAATTGAGTGTAGGTTAGGGGTTATAGATATTAAAAAAAATACTACAATATTCCAGGTTCAATCTTAATAGCAATTACTCATTTTCAAGCTAGTTACATAGTTTTAGATCAAGTTTCAATGTGATTAATATTGGTAACTTTTTTGTACAACTTGTATTATTCCTAAACTAGTCTTATATACTCTGAGTCCTGTTAGATGCAATATAAACAATATTCTGCTTGTAGGGATCAATTATTCTATTGCTCTGTGTCCTTGTAATAGATAACAATACCACTGGCAATTGGTAGTTGAAGTGTTTACCCCTAAAGAGCAGGTATCATAAGTAAAATAGAGTAATCAGGGCTAATAACTTGGGCAATTCAAAATATATTGTGTCATGTAATTCTTGAAAATAATCCAGGCAGAATTTTTCAATATAGATCAAAAATACATAAAACAACTATCATATAAACTGTAGCCAGATTGAACTTGGAACCCTGCGGTGTATTTTTTGATATTTATAGCCCCTTACCCTCTATCCATTTAGGCATTACAAAAATGCCCCCACCTTGGCCCTGGTTGTAAGCGCCTCGCACCATACACTTCTGCGCCTTCTGTCCAAGAAAAAAAGAATTTCACATCAATAACCCTAAATATGATGTAAAACCCTAACAAAACAAATAGGTATCATATAATACAGGATACACAACTCAGGGCATCATAAAAAAAACGTTTTCCTCCACAGTACTCCGGAGGTTGGGGGGAAATGCCTCTGTAAAATGTACGACGCTCGCTCACATATCTTCCGTCTTAAGTAGATACCCTCAAACAAAACTAATTGACCGATGCAGTCCAGATAAAAGTACATCCCAACATGCAGTATTTGAAAACATCGGCATGTATTCCTAAGGAAATTACGGAGCCATTTACACTATTTGTGCAGTGTGCTCCTCCTTCTCCCTCTTTCATGTCTTGTTAGGTACATTTTTTGGAAATTCTGGGCTTCACAGTTTGTATGACTGGTAGACCCATGAGAGCGTTCGACAGGCAATTCATTCTCTCTCGTGAGCCGTTTCTACGTAACCCGAATTGTTGTCAGACCTCGGACCGGAAAAATCCTGCGAATTATTATTCCGGAAATATTGTCACTAGGATCCACAATGGGAAACAAACGCTGAGAGTATGTCTAACCAAGACTGGTGCGGTACTGTTTATTATATTTGTCTTTATTAAAGCCGCTGTAGAAATTGTAGCAGGCTTGCCACTGAGTGCCCGGTTATATTGATGAAACCTAAAGGAAGCACGAAAGGACGAAGTGGTAAGGGTGGAATCATGATAGATGATAGATAGAGATGAGCGTGGAAGGAGGGAAAATCTATGACTGACAACCAATCTCCTAGCTAAGGACAGGATGGGAGGTATATATCTCCCAAACTCCAGAAAACTCAACGGACTCCAAAGAAACACACCAAGCTGACAAACCATGATCTCAAACAATCTAGAACCATCCTGATATCTCATGATCCACCATGGTCCCTTAAGCCTATACCCTATGCGAACTGCCATATACCTAATGGTATAGGGTGTGAAAGAAACAACACAAAACCAAAGACCTATATCCTATGCCTAGTAGCATAGGATGTGAAAGAAAAAATCTCCTGCCTCACACCTAGTCACCGCACACCACAAAAACACATGCCCAATAACCTCCTATCTGCCTAATCACATATCCACCAAACTCCATAGCCATACATGCACCGAACCACATGCCCTATAGGTAATCCAACATATATGTGTGAGCCAGTAACATAGTAGGGGGACAAACAAACAAAAGTGCGAGTGTCCCAAACCGAGGAACTCTTTTGTCTTCTAATCCTACGACCAGTTTTCAACTTTTAACTAAAATCCTCAATTCACTAAAATTATCTCCCAGCCTAGCAGGGTTGCCACCATAATGGGGCGATTCACCGCCATAAGGACGTCAGATGAGCACAAGGAATTTTGGTAGGCCGCACCACCAACCCGACCGCATTACGTATATATTTTGAAAGAATGGGGTGAGGAATCACCGCGCTGGAGGGTGGAGGAAGTCTACTTTTTATGGTGCGCCGGCCAGGGCTTGAGCCCCCGGACCAAACTCACTCCCAAGCACTGTCATTCTCTATTTCCCGTATTATCTATATGTGTTGGAAAACCGATATCTCGGCACTGATCGATGCCGGATCTTATGAACGATATGAGGCCTCCCATTGGTCGCTGAAAAAGTACTGTCTAATCTGATGATCTGCACAGGTACGTGCCAAGCCGTTGCGGGACCACCTCCACCTGTGCCCTTATTTCTTCAGGACAGAGGGAGAAACTGCGAGAAGGAAAATAAAACCGCGAAGCGGCACCCATCAATAAGTACTTGTAATGCAGAAAGAATTAACGTTGATAGGAAATAAGGAATAAAGAGAGGAAAAAACATATAAAGAAAGAAGAGTAGAAATGAGTGGAAGAGAAGAAATGCAGAAGAGGAATATAAGGGGGGAGAGGGGCAAGGGAGAAGAGAGAAGATAAATAGATAAGGAAATAGGGGATAATTGGGGAAAAGAAAGACATAAATGGATGAAAGAATTGCAGAGACAAAAATAATAACCTCAGATATAATTGAATAGGCGAATGGATGAAAAAAATATTCCGGAATATAGAGAAACCATGAGAGGTGGTAAATACAAACAAAATAAAAGTAAAGAAAAGAATTTGGAATAGATAAAGAAAATAGCAGAGAAAGGAAGAAGAAAATATAGAGCACTAAGTGTGGGAATATATTTTAACTATCTTCATGAATAGGTGAAAACATAGGAAAACCTAGAATACAAGTATTATAGAGCAATGTGAATGATAATTGGAAGCAATGAAAAGATTAATAGTCCTCAAGATGAAATCATGAAACTAATATATTTGCTGAATATGAATCTATCTGATTTGGCTTAGTAATATAAGTGTGCTAAGAAATATCAGATTTTATGTCGCACTGTAACCACTATCTTCAATATTATCATGTTTTACTTCCCCCTCTGCTCTCCTCTCTACTCAACCACTACGGTCGCTTGAGTACCAATTTATTTTCCCCTTCATATCATCTTTCAAAAAAAACAGACACCAGTATCATCAGCTATTTACCATCGATCATACCCAAGTATCTTCTACCAATACCCTCTACAACTTCTGAACAGCGGTTACTCAGGAGATACTGTCAGCAATGCATCGATGCGGGCAGTGTATGGTTGAAAAACCAGGAAATGCCTTCAATGTTAACTCCAATGGCCAAAGAATGAGGTCTTGCAGACCCTGCTTGGTATGTACTCTTGAATAAACTTATTACTCCACAATTGAAATTGCAGGTTCTAACTGCTCGCATTTAAATAATAGGAGAGAAGGAGAGTAGCCAGAAGGCCCTCAGTACTTGCAGCACCTTTAGCACCTCCAGCACCCCCAGCAACCCCAGCATCACATGTACTCTTAGTACACCCAGTATTTCCAGCACTCCCAGCACTCCCAGCACCCCAAGTACCCCAAGTACCCCCAGCACTCCCAGCACTCCCAGCACCCCAGGTACTGCCAGCACCTTCAGCACCTCCAGCACCCCCAGCACCCCCAGCACCCCCAGTCCGGAGGTTGGGGGGAAATGCCTCTGTAAAATGTACGACGCTCGCTCACATATCTACAAATGCCGTGTTTACNGCTGAGTATATTGATCACTGTACCAGCACCCCCAGCACCCCCAGCACCCCCAGCACCCCCAGCACCACCAGCACCCCCAGCACCCCAAGTACTGTCAGCACCTCCAGCACCTCCAGCACCCCCAGCACCTCCAAGAACCCCAGCACCTGTACCGCAGCCAACAATTGCAGCAACTGTGGTACCTGCGCTTCTGTCATCACCTCTAGCATTGTCAGTACTCCCACCACTGGTATACATATTTCCAACAACCCTACCGACAGGGCCATTCGACTACCTTCCGCCATCAACCTGGAGTGCAGCATTACAGGCACCAAGACCAGCACAGGCAAGTGCTCCACCAGTTGCCCTATGTACCCTAGCTTCTTCTTATCTACCATTGCAACTATATCCAACCCAGCTACAAGTAGATGGAGCTGGTGTAGAAAATAGGACCCTACTAGAAATATGTGTGAGCTGCAGGTCTGAGAAATCAGTAGGGGATTTTGATGTTGGTCGGGGAGGAATTTTAAGGGGGAGTTGTAAGAAATATTTGGTAAGTAATTTGATCTCTGCGGAGGAGTTAGATTATTACGTAATGCGAAATACTAAAGGGTATCATATTAGACTTTGCTGAGGGGTAGAAGACACCAAGCACAATCAGAGCAACACCCTGGTGCTCCACTCCATGTAATGGAACATATCTCTGGAGTGCCTGCCCTGTAGACTAGAGTGTTCCTTGCATTTGTGGAGAAGCGGGCATATTGGACCCAGCACAATCTGGGTTGGATGGATGTGGTATGCAGAGAGTGCAATGCCCTGCACTGCAGTGCGGAGGTGATAAGAAAAACTGCCAACCAAGCACCAGGTACCTTTGAGTCCTGCTGTAAGCGAGAGGATACTGTGGTTGAGAAAATGTGGCCATTACCAGAACCTCTGCACACTTTGATAATGGGATTGGAACTGGAATCAAGGGCATTTAAGCAGAATCTAAGTTATTAGAATAGCCAGTTTGCATTCACGTCCATCAGGTACAATATGGATGATCGGCCAACAGTGATAGGAGATGGTTTTCAACTGTTCCAGATCCATGGTGCGCCTACCATAGACAAGGACCACTGGTTCTACCAGCTCGTCTGGATGCACAATTTTCTCAGGTCTACCTCTATGATCTGGCCCACGCAGCCCAAGTGCGATCCGCTAGAGGTCTGGATCTGAATGGGGCTCTCATCAGCTCACTTACTAGGATGTTGCAGGAGACATGCCCTTTCATACAGCTGTATCGTACAGCTAGAGAAAGGTTTGCCCAGATTTCTGAGCAAGAGCAGAACTTCCGCATCATCCTGGATCCACAGCTGAGATTGAGTATAGAGTCGGGGGCTGATATGCGACAGGAGAACCTTCCAACAGCGGATGAAGTTTCAATGATTCTGCCAGAGGAATATGGTAAGGGAGGATTCCCGGATGTTATATTGGCACAAAGATTGAATGGAGAGGAACCCAATGGGGGATTCTCTGTCATCAACCGCAATCATGCCTCCTAGGTCTAGCGCCATTACGTTCTCCTATTTCCCTATAGTCAACCTGGGTAGCATTGGGGAAGAAGACTCAACCTGGTAGGAAATAATAGAGACAAAGATAGGTTGTCCCAGAGAGCCTTCTACTGCTTCCACCTCCATACTCGGACTGATGAGCCATCCACCATCCTTCGTACCCAGCGTCTGTTGCAGCAACTGGTAGTTGATGTTTGGGCGATCTCTGATAAGAACAATCTCCACTGGCTGCATTTCAATCAAGCTCGCTGGAGGACGAACCTGTACAATGGGCTAAGGGATGCGATGAGTGCAGATGATGTCAACTTGGAGGAGGTGGGAAGAAGAATTGTATTACCATCTACCTTTACAGGTGGGAATAGATTTATGCAGCAGCTGTTCCAGGACAGCATGGCTCTGGTGCGTCACTTTGGCAAACCATCCCTGTTCATCACCTTCACTGCTAATCCAAACTGGTCAGAGATTGAAGCAGAGTCGTTGCCAGGGCAGACTGCTGCGGATCGCCCAGAACTCGTAGCTAGAGTCTTTTATCTCAAGTTACGCGACATGTTAGATCAAATCAAAAACAAACAAATCTTTGGGCATTGGGAGGGGTGGGTGTGGACTATCAAGTACCAGAAGCGAGGCCTTCCTCACATCCATCTTCTGCTCTTCTTGAAGACTACTCCCCAGTTCCTGACGGCTGAGTATATTGATCACTGTATCTCTGCTGAGCTCCCTTCTGATGATGATCCGATGGGACCAGGGTTGAGATCAATTGTTCAGAGATCCATGGTCCATACCCAATCTGCTGGTGGCAATGGTCATACCCTCTGCATGAAAGATTTGAACCCCCTCTTCTCTCCTACCTGTCAAAAGGGATATTCCCGTGAATTTCAGGAGGAGACCGTGATACAGGCCAATGGATACCCTCTCTATCGGAGGCGGAATATGGGTGAATCCTTTACTATTCCTGTGTATAGATCAGGGGGTACAGTTATGGCTACAGTGGACAATCGTAGAGTCGTATCTTATAGCCCCTACCAGACCTTACGCTACAATGCGCACATCATTCTAGTGGTATGTGGGTCTGTTGGTTCTGTGAAGTATATTCACAAGTACATTTACAAAGGTGGTGATAGGGTAACTGCCACTGTGGACTCAGAGGTTGATGAGATCATGCACTACCTTCATGGCCGCTATATTGGTCCAACAGAAGCAGTATGGCCTTTGTTTGAATTCGATACTCACAAGGAGGAACCGCGGGTGATGCATCTGGCCCTACATCGGGAAGCCCAACAGCCCGTATACTTCAAGGGCCTTGAACATCCTGAGGAGATTCGGAGACTGATTGAGTCTTCCCTATCAACATTGATTGGATTCTTTGACTACAATTAGAGGAATGAGGATGGGCGGCAGTACTTGTACCATGAGTTCCGCGAGCATTTTGTCTACAAGCGAAAGCTGGGTTGGAAAAGAAGGCAGAAGGGAATCTCAATTGGACGCATGTACTCCGCAAATCCATTCATAAGTGAGAGGTATTCCCTCCGCATGCGATTAACCTTTGTACCAGGTCCTATGGGCTTTAATCACCTAAGAACAGTTGATGGTACTGTGCACCCTACATTCAAAGGTGCATGCATAGCTTTGGGATTCTTGGAAGATGATAGGGAGTGGGTGGCAATGTTCAGAGAAGGTTCAGAGTTCATGACTGGTAGGGCATTGCGACATCTGTTCACTTTGGCTCTCCAGTATACTACAATCACCAACCCAAATTTGGTTTGGCAAACATTTGGGGATCGTATGTGTGATGATCTTCCAAACCTGATCACCAGTGGCAGGTCCCCACAACCTGTAGTCATGGGGATTTTTGAGGGTGAGCTGCATCTCGAGTATGGTCTGTACCTCTTGCAGCAAGATCTGCTGGAATTTGGATGGACCTTGACCGAGTTTGAGTTGCCCCAACCGGTCCTTAATTGGGCTGTATGGGTAGCCATACAAGGCAATCCAGTATTGGATGTAGGGACAGCCTATGATCCTGGGCGGGAAGAGGAAACCTTTCCTGTGATGCGTGCAAAACTTAATCCAGAACAGGCTTCGTGCTTTGAGGATATAGTGAATTCCGTCGAGCAATCGGAACTCAATCCACATCTTTATCCTAGTTCTGTTTTCTTCCTCCCAGGCCTAGCTGGGATGGGTAAGAGCTTCCTCTATAACCACCTTTGCAGTTATTATCGGGCTAGAGTAAAAGTTGTACTCTGCGTAGCATCCTCCGGGATTACTGCACACTTGTTACCTAGGGGACACACTGCTCACTCTCGATTTAAGATTCCACTGTCCACATCTATCGGTGCATGCAATATTACAGGCAACTCACCTCTTGCCCACTTGGTCAGAAGTACATCCTTCATCATCTGGGATGAGGTGCCCATACAACACAAGTCGCGCTTTGAGGCAGTTAGTTACCGAATGACCGACATCTGTCCAGTAGGTGATCGCTCTCTGTTTGGTGAGATCACCACCGTTCTAGGTGGTGATTTTGCCCAGATCTTGCCAGTGATGCGGTGAGGTTCAAGGCCAGCTACAGTGCATGCTTCACTTAGACACAGCTGTATTTGGAGTTCATTGCACATATTGAGGCTAAGGACCACTATGTGGATTGCAGCTACAGAGGCCAATCATATCTTCATTGACTTTCTCAAAAGTATGATGATTGATCACAACTTCTATAGTAGATTGGACTTACCTGCCTACATCCGCAGAGTGGGAACTGTAGATGAACTTTGTGATGAGCTCTACCTATAGGCACTGTTGAATGAGGTGGTTACAAATTATGGTACCCTCATTGGTAGGGCTATTTTGGCCTTCAAGAATGATACCGTTAATGATTTCAATGACCTCCTGCTAGACCGGATGCCGGGCCCAGAACATTGCTTTAAAGACTCCAATATGGTAGAGCTGAGCAATGAAGCTGCAGCTGTGGAGCCCTACCCAGTGGAGTATCTCCAGAGTATCAACTTGGCCTCATTGCACCATCCTGCCTGAAGCTCAAAATTGGAGTACCACTTATCCTGATCCGCAATCTCAGTCCCAAGCATGGAATATGCAATGGGACTAGATTGAGGTTGTTAGGAGTGGATCGCAGCTGTCTACAGGTTGCGATACTGGGTGGTAAGTGGGATAGTGAGATTCGCCTTCTGCCACAGATAAAGCTAACCACCAGTGACGAGGATCTGCCTTTCATTCTTGAGAGAAAACAGTTCCCCATCCAGTTATGCTTTGCCATGACAGTGAACAAATCCCAGGGCCAGAGTCTTGAGAAGGTTGGAGTGGATCTCTGCTCTGATGCCTTTACACATAGGCAACTTTATGTTGCTCTGTCACGGGTAACCTCTCTTGATGGGCTTATACTCTTGCCATCCAGCAATACTCCAAATACGACAGCCAATGTAGTGTTCCCCGGGGTACTGGAAGGATTATATGACTTGATATAGTCAGCCTGTGGTACCTCTACCTTATGATGATCTTTGATCTGAAGGTTCCTGGGGTTGAGTTTCAGGCTGTAGTTTAGTTCCTATTGGATTTAATACTGAGCGCTCCTGTGGGATTCTGGGGGATTTTTCTGCTTCACCTATTGATATTTTTTCTGAAGGTACTCACTTTATTGGTACATATCTCTATGCTTTGTGGGCAATGTTCTATGATTTGTAGGCATTGTTCTAAATACTTGATAGGATTGTACCATTGTCTGCGAGCATTGTATTTATATTTGATTATTATCCTAATGACGAGATTATATCTCAAGGGTTTGTTCTGAGAACTTCTGTGAGACTACTTATTCTATCCCGAATGATGATAATTATTCTGAAATCCCTCTCCCTGGTTTACTTTCTATACTATCCATCTCTTTTCTCTTTTGTTGTTATTTCCTTTTATTTATCTTTTCATATTTCTTTTTTTTATTTTACTTTTTTTATGTAATGCTCTAAAACCTGAAACCTAACTTTTGATTTTTTTTTAAAAACTTGGAGTAACTGCAATGAATGAGCACTGGCCATGGACAGGGGGGGGATGCTAGTCTATATGTGTTGCAAAACAAATTTCCCAATATGATCTTATCAGCGATCCCAGGCCTCCCAGTGGTCGATGAAAATAGGGTATCGCGGGCGATCCATCTGATAGCCTGCCACCATTGCTGGGCCACACATCTCTCTCCTCAACCCTGCAAATATTGAGGTGAGGAATACCAGTAGGGATAAAAATAAAACCACGATAGCGGCAGCCAGGGATGCGCAATAATTAACAAAGGAAAAGGAAATATATAAAGAAAGCAAATAGAGACAAAGGAAAGAAGAAGAAGATGAAATGGGATAGAGCAAAGAAAAGAAAAGGAAGAGAAGTGGAAAGAAAGATGGTATACAAAAGGAAAAAGAAAAGAAGGTGCCAGAAGGGGTGGCTTGGCAACAGTGACCATACTCTACCAAGTTCTGATCTATTTCACTGTGAAAACAACCAAATCAATTGGTTTCCAATTCCACCCATACGAGGACCAAAGTAATAGAGCTGAATAAATAAATTGAAAAGGGTGATAAAATGGGGATAGAAAGAAGGCTTGTGGGTAGAGGATATGAAAGTAAAGTAAAACTGCTTCATTGGGAAAATGCCAAGAAAACTGTTTTGGCTTGGCAATGCATCTCCTGTATCCAAACTCTCTTCTTTCCCTTCAATCATCAGGGGAGTACCAGCAAGAGGGGAACATAAACTACGAAGTGGAAGCTGTTTATGTGAAATGAATTACTGAACAAGAAACCAAGAAAAGAAAGAAAGGCAAGGCAGATAAAGAATAGAAAATGTACTGCAAAATAGATAAATGGAAAAGAACGTCCAGTAACAGGAAAGAGAGTTGAAAACAATGTAAGGAAAAGTAGGAAACAGTAAGGAAAAAACTTTGCTTGGCACTAGCCTATTCAAAATACCTCCACTTTACCCCTTTAACAATGAAATGAAAGAAACAGGGAGGCAAACCAGTAGAGAAAGTAGTAAACAATGGAAACGATTTGTTATCTAACAAGAAAAAGTAGACGTAGAGGTGGTATAGGATTAAATCACAACTCCAAGCTCAAAAACAATCAGGCTCCACGTGATAATTTTGCTGGTCATCTGACTGCCAAGAAATATCAAGTCGCCTTGGCACTACAACTGGTTCTCCTATATTATGTCTTTTTTCCTCTTCCTCTTCTTCACTCCCTGCTCAACCACCTCGGTCCCCTTGAGCTAAATTTCTTTTATCTTTCAATTACTTTTTTAAACTGCAAACCAATTTCAGCAACCATTACGGAATCATTAATTTCAAGTTTCCTTCCCAAATTCAGCACAGACCTTGCTGATCATTGTTATAGGAAAGGTTATGTCAGATATCCACCAAGGTGTGTGGTGTAGAGTTGACAAACCATGGGATATCTTTGATATTAATTCAAATGGCCGGAGGATGAGATTATGTAGACACGGCTTAGCAGGAACTCTGTGAATGATTTATTACAATACATTAAAGGTGCATATTTTAATCTATGAGTTATAAATGATAGGATAGGAGGAGAGAAATCTGGAGGCTCCCAGCACCCGCAGCACCCGCAGTACCAGTATATATCTTTCTAACAACACTAGCAACAGGACCATTCGACTACTCACCCCTGGCAACCTGGTGACCACCATTACAGATACCAATACCAGAAGGGGTAAGTGCCCCACTGATTGCCCCCTTTCCTCCTCTCTCTTCTTATCCATTGTTGGAACCACATGGAACCCTGCTATACTCCGAGGAGGCAACCTTAGAAAATAGGATCGAGCTGGGGAACTGTGACAGGTCAAGGATAAAGAAAGTGGTGGGGGAATTCGATCGCACACTGGGAGGAATGTTGCGGAGCAGTTGTCGCGAATGTTTGGTAAGACCATATCCTGGTACAAGAGAAAAATAATTGTTAAGCAACAAACTAACAACTATTCTATTAGAATACACTGCGGAATAGAAGACACGAAGCACAAGCAGAGCTATGCCCTGCTGCCCCGCTTTATGTAATGGAATATCTCTCTAGAGCACTTGCCCTGCAGACTAGAGTGTTCCTTGCATTTGTGGAGAAGCGGGCATATTGGACCCAGCACAATCTTGGTCGGACGGATGTTGTATGTAGAGGCTGCAATGCCCTGGACTGGAGTGCAGAAGTGACAAGAAAAACTGTCAACCAAGTACCAGGTACCTTTGAGCCTGGTTGTAAGCGAGGGGATGCTGTGGTTGAGAAAATACGGCCATTACCAGAACCTCTGCACACCTTGATGACGGGATTGGAACCAGAATCCAGGGTATTTAGGCAGACTCTGAGGCACTGGAATAGCCAGTTTGCATTCACCTCTATCAGGAACAATGTGGATGATCGACCAACAGCGATCCGAGATGGCTTTCAACTCTTCCAGATCCATGGTGCAATCTACTATAGACAGGGACCACTGGTTGCACCCAGTGGTCATGATGCCCAATTTTCTCAGGTCTACCTCTAAGATACGGCCCATGCGGCCCAAGTGCGATCCACTAGAGCTTTGGATCTGGATGGGGCTCTCATCAACTCACTTACTGCGATGTTGCAGGAGACATACGCTTTCATACAGCTGTATTGTAGGGCTAGAGAAAGGTTTGCCCAGATTTCTGAGCAAGAGCAGGACTTGCGCATCATCCTGGATCCACAGTTGAGGTTGATCGTTCAGTCCAGGGCAGACATTGCGACAGGGGGAACCTTCCAACGCTGGATGAAGTTTCGATAATTCCGCGCGAGGAATATGGTAAGGGGCGATTCTGGGATATTGTGTTGGTACAGAGATTGAACGGAGAAGTACGCCATAGGGGATTCTCCATAATCAACCCCAATCATGCCCCCTATCTCCCCCTCCATTACCTTCTCCTATTTCCCTATGGTGAATCTGGATGACATTGGGGTAGAAGGCTCTCAACTGTGGGGAAGCATCCTGTGAAGGACAGATTATCACAGTGAGCCTTCTACTGCTTCTGCCTTGATCCTCGGACTGATGAGCCATCCACTATCCTTCATGCCCAGCGTCTGTTACCGCAATTAGTAGTTGATGCTTGGCTGATCTCTGGTCAGAACAATCTTAACTAGCTGCGTTCCAATCAAGCTCGCTTGAGGATGGACCCATACAATGGGCCGAGGGACACGATGAGTGCAGATGATGTCAACTTGGAGGAGGTTGGGAGAAGAATTATATTGCCATACACCTTCACTGGTGGGGATAGATTTATGCAGCAGCTGTTCCAGGACAGTATGGCTCTGGTACGTCACTTGGGTGAACCGTCCCTGTTCACCACCTTTACCACTAGTCCCAAGTGGTTGGAGATGGAAGAGGACTTCTTCCCCGGGCAGACTGCCTTGGATTGCCCAGATCTTGTAGCTAGTGTCTTTCATCTCCAGGTGTGGGATCTTCTTGATCAAATCAAAAACAAACAAATTTTTGGGCATTGGCAGGGCGGGGTGTGGACCATCAAGTACCAGAAGCGACGCCTCCCTCACCTCCATCTTCTGCTCTTCTTGAATACCACTCCCCAGTTCCTGACTGCTTAGTATATTGATCGCTTCATCTCTACTGAGCTCCCTACTGGCAATAATCAAATGGAACAGGAGTTGAGGTCAATTATTCAGAGATCCATGGTCCATACCCAATGTGCTGCTGGCAATGGTCATGCCTGCTGCATGAAAGATTTGAACCCCCTCTTCTCGCCTACCGGGCATAAGGGGTACTCTCCTGCATTTTACGAGGAGACTGTGATACAGGCGAATGGATATCCCCTCTATTGGAGTCACGATAGTGGGCAATCCTTTACCATTCCTGTACATGGATCAGGGGTACAGTTATGGCTACAGTGGACAATTGTAGGGTGGTGCCTTATAGCCCCTACCTGACCTTACGCTACAATGCGCACCTCAATGTAGAGGTATGCGGGTCCATTCATTCTGTGAAGTATATTCACCAGTACATTTACAAAGGTGGTGACAGTGTAAAAGCCACTGTGGACTTGGAGGTTGATGAGATCAAGCACTACCTTTGGGGCCGTTATATTAGTCCAACAGAAGCAGTATGGCGTTCGTTTGAATTCAATTCTCGCAAGGAGCAACCATCAGTGATGCATCTGGCCCTACATTGGGAAGGCCAACAGCCGGTATACTTCAAGGGCCTTGAACATACAGAGGAGATTTGGAGACTGATCGAGTCTTCCTTATCAACAGTGCTGGAATTCTTTGACTACAATCAGAGGAATGAGGATGGGCGGCAGTACTTGTACCACGAGTTCCCCCTGTATTTTGTCTGCGAGCGAAAGCTGGGTTGGACAAGGAGTCAGAAGGGAATCTCCGTTGGACGTATGTACTCCGCAAGTCCATTCATGGGTGGGAGATATTATCTCCGCATGCTCCTGACTGTCGTGCGGGGTCCTAGGGGCTTTGAACATTTATGCACAGTGGATGGTACTGTGTTTCCTACATTTAAGCGGGCCTATATGGCATTGCGACTTTTGGAAGATAATGGGGAGTAGCTGGCTATATTAAGAGAAGGTTCGGAGTTCATGACTAGTAGGGCACTGCGATATCTGTTCCCTTTAGCACTCCAGTACACTACCATCACTGACCCAAATCTGATTTGGATGACATTTGGTGATAGTATATGTGGTGACCTTCCAAACCTGATAACCAGTGGCAGGTCCCCGCAACCGTGGGCATGGAGATATTTGAGGGTGAGCTGCATCTCAACTATGGTCTGTACCTCATTCGGCAAGATTTGCTTGAATTTGGTAGAACCTTTGCCGAGTTTGGGTTACCGATACAAGTTCTTAATTGGACTGGTGGTGCACCCATCTTGGCCAACCCAGGTTTGGAGGGAGAGAACTACTATGATGCTGTACAGGAGCAGGATGCCTATGCGATGATGTGGGATAAGCTAAATCCGGAGCAGGATCCCTACTTTGAGGAGATAGTGACTGCTGTGGAGCACCAGGAACCTAATCCGCATCTGCATCGGACTTCAGTTTTCTTTCTTCAAGGGCCAGCTGGGACGGGTAAGACTTTCCTCTATAATTGCTTATGCAGTTACTTTCGGGCTAGGGGAAAAGTTGTCCTTCGTGTTGCATCCTCCGGGATCACAGCCCAATTGTTACCTGGGGGTCGTAAAGCCCGCTCCAGATTTAAGATTCCATTGTCTGCTTTGTTCGGTGGATGCAATATAAATAGCAATTCACCTCTTGTACAATTGATCAGATGTACTTCATTGATCATTTGGGATGAGGTGCCAATGCAACATAAACCTGCTTTGAGGCAGTGAGTTGGACACTGAATGATATCTGTCCAGTGGGTGACCGCTCCCTGTTTGGTGGAATCACAACCTTCTTGGGTGGCAATTTCGCCCAGATATTACAGCTAGTTCGGAGAGGTTCAAGGTAGGCAACGGTGCAAGCTTCCCTTAGACACAGTTCTATTTGGAGTTCCCTGCTGATATTGAGGCTAAAGACAACTATGCAGATTGCAGTCCATGTTTCCAGTCAGGTCTTCACTGACTTCCTTAAAAGTGTAGTGATCGACCATTCCATGCATGACAGATTGGAATTGCGGGCCTATATCGGCTGGGTGGCAACCGTGGATGCACTTTGTGAGCAACTCTACCCACAAGAACTGTTGAATGAGGCGGTCATGTCTCACGGTACTCTCATTGGAAAAGCTATTCTAGCCTTCAAGAATGATACCGTGAATGACTTCAATGACCTGTTTCTCAATAGGATGCTGGGTGCAGAACATTGCTTTGAAGCTGCCAATAAGGCAGAACTAAGTAATGAAGCTGCTGCTGCCAAGCCCTATGTACTGGAGTACTTGCAAAGCATCAACTTGGCCTCAATAGCTCCTTCATGTCTCAAGCCCAATATTGGAGTACCACTAATCTTCATCCAGAATCAGAGTCTGAAGAATATGATGTGTAATGAGACTAGATTAAGATTGTTAGGAAAGGCTCACAATTGTCTGCAGGTTGCGATACTGGGTGGAAAGTGGGATGGTAAGATTCACCTTCTGCCACGGATAAAGCTTATAACCAGTGATGATGATCTGCCTTTCATCCTTGAAGGAAAACAGTTCCCAGTCTGGTTGTGTTTTGCCACGACAGTGAACAAATCCCTGGGACAGAGTCTTGAGAAGGTTGGAGTTGATCTCCGCTCAGATGCCTTTACACATGGCCAGCTTTGTGTTGTCTTGTCGTGGGTAACCTTGCTGGATGGTCTTACACTATTGCCATTCAGTAATAGTCCTAACAGTACAGCAAATGTGGTGTTCCCGGAGGTACTATAAGGATTATATGCCAGTAAGTTTCCCCTTTCCTCCTTGGTTTTCCTGATACTGACCTTGATGTTTCATAGTGATGTAATCCAGCAGTAGTACTCTCGCCGGTACCCAATAAAGATCACCTTATATCTGAAGGCAGCATTGGGGTTGGATTTCCTACCCAGGGCTCTTTATGCTACACCTTATGATGACATTATACCTGGAGGTATTAAGTACCTTAGACGATGATTTTATATTTTATGATCTAAGTTCTAAAGGTACTTAGAATCTGAATCTGGTACTGATAGCAGCTGGTTGGCTCTTCTATACCTTATAGTGATAGTCTTTCTAAAGGTTTTGATAATTTCTTTATATTTTTTTTTTCTTTTTCACTTTTTTTTCTTTTAAATTTCCATTCTTCTCCTGTCTCCTTCTATTCGTCTCTCCTCTATGTCCTACTATTATTTGCAATTTATTATCCCTTTACGTGTAATATAAGGTTTTTTTTTTTTTTCAAATTTTTTTCTACAAGCCCTAAACCCTAAAAACTGTTTTTCTTAGGGTACTACATTTTTGTTTTTACACATTCAGATATGTCTCAACCTTGGGTGAGAGGGCTGGTAGTCTATATGTGTTGGAAAACCAATCTTCCAACCCAATCTTATCAGGGATTCCAGGCCTCCTATTGGTCAATGAAAATGGGCTATCTTGGGCAATCCATCTGATAGCCTACCGGTGTTGCTGGGCCACACATCCCTCTCCTCAACCCTGCAAATATTGAGATGAGGAATACCAGCAAGGATAAAAATAAAACCCCAATAGTAGCAGCCAGGGATGTGCAATAATTAACAAAGGAAGAAGGAAAGAAATAAAGAAAGCAAATAGAGATAACCTATATGTACTGGAAAGCATATCTGATTGCCCGTTTTTATCTGATTTCACGTGACCACGCCTGCACCACAGGGTATTTCTCATACTGTGCGCCCGCGACCACATCTGCACTCTGTATTTTCCATCACCTCTTTATCCTGCTAACAAATATATGCGCTAAAAATGAAATTAATAAAAATAAAATAAAGAAGAAAAAGTAAAAGAAAAAATTGGGAACAATAAATAAAGAATAATATAGGTGGAAAGAAAGAACAAGAAAGTGGTGGATAGAACTTAGTTGTATTTCACAGAAGTGAGCAAGCTGTTTAAATACAGCAGTCAACATAGTATGAGATCTCCGCTGACTCTTAGGTCTACAAACCCTCAATATCCCTGCACAAAACATCCCATCCATCCTCCCTCCTTCTATAGAAGGCCCCTCTTTCCCCTTCTCATCTCTCCATCTTCCTTCTTCTCTACTCCAGAAAGCAATAAAAAAATAGGATGGAATATAGACAATGAGAAAGAAATAAAATAAAATAAAATAAAATAAGAACAGGATGAAAGAATAATAAATAATAAATACTAACGAATAATAAAAATGAAAAGGAAAAAAGATAAATAAAGAATAATGAACAAAGAAAAAGAAATAAAAATACTGGAAAACAATAAATAAGAAAAAAGAATAAGAAACAAGGAACGGTGAATAAAGAAAAAGAAATAACAAATACTAACAACCAACAAGTAATAAAAAAAAGAAAAAATAATAATAAAAAATAAACAAAAGAAAAAGAAATAATAAAAAGAAAAAAAAAGAATAACAAATAACAAATCAGAACAAATAACAAATAGTATTAAATAACAAACAATAAAAAGCAAAAAAAGACAATAAAGAATAAAAAACAATAAAGAAATAACAAATACTACAAACAATAGAGAATAAAAAAAAAAGAATAAAGTGTAACAAAATATAATAAACAACTGAGAATAACAAACAATAAATAAGAAATAATAACAAACAATAACAAACAATAAAAAATAACAAATAAGAACAAATAACAAATAATATTAAATAACAAATAATAAGAAATACTAACAAATAATAAATAGTAACAAATAAAAGAAATTACTCAATAATAAGCAACAAATAAAGGAGAACTTTAGAGGTGGTAGTAGTGTGCTACACACTACTACTACTCTAGAGTTTTAATCTATACTATTTTCAAGCTTTAACCTATACCATTCTATATACTATGCTCTTTATATACTAGGAAACAAGTAATACATCAAATGTGGCTTGTTTTGTCTAATAAGCTATAGGAATATACACTCCAGGACTGAAGGGGGCCTACTAAAAACTACTTGGTATTCATCTTAACCTCTACTACTCCTTTTACTATACTCTTTCTATAATACCAAGTAAGCAATACTCCTTTAATATATAAAAAAACTTCAAACAAGATTTATTCTCTTAAATAACAATAAGAAACAGGCCTCAAGGTTTGGAGGCGGTCTGCTAAATACCACTACCACTTCAATGTCTTAAACCATACTACCTATACAATATACTTTGTATAACAGCAAACAAGTAATACTACTTTAATGTATAAACAAATACTAATCCCAATTTACTTTTTAATACATTCCATATAGAATACTCTCCAGATTTGGAGAGGGCCTGCTAAAGACTACAGCTACTTTCAAGTCTTAACCTATACTACTTATACTATACTCTTTGTTCAATACCAACCAAATAGGACTTCTTTAATGTATAACCAAATACTAATACCAATTTACTTTTTAATTCACGCTCTAAGGAATACTCTCCAGGTCTGGAGTGGGCATGCTAAAGACTACTACTACTTTCAAGTCTTAACCTATACCACTCATACTATACTCTTTATACAACACCAAACCAGCAATTCTGCTTTAATGTATAAAAAAACTTCAAGCAATATTTATTCCCTCAAATAAGATATAAGGGATACCCCCCAGGTCTGAAGGGGGCCTGCTAGTCTAGATGTGTTGGAAAACCGATGTCAAAAAACTATCTTATCAGGGATCCCAGGCCTCCCATTGGTCGATGAAAATGGGCTATCTTGGGCGATCCATCTGATAGCCCGCCACAGTTGCTGGACCACCTATCCTTCTCCTCAACCCTGCAAATATTGAGGTGAAGAATACCAGCAAGGATAAAAATAAAACTGCAATAGCGGTAGTCAGGAATGCACAATAATTAACAAAGGAAAAAGGAAAGAAATAAAGAAAGAGAATAGAGATAAAGGAAGGAAGTAGGAGATGAAAGAGGATACCGGAAAGAAAAGAAAAGGAAGAGAAGTGGAAAGAAGGATGGTATACAAAAGGAAAAAGAAAAGAAGGTACCAGAAGGAGTGGCTTGACAACAGTGACTACACTCTACCAAGTGCTGATCTATTTCCCCACTAAAATAACCAAATCTATTGGTTTCCAATTCCACCCCTGCGAGGACCAAAGTAATAAAGCTGAATAAATGAATTGAAAAGGGAGATAAAATGGGGATAGAAAGAACGCTGGTGGGTGAAGGATGTGAAAGTAAAGTAAAACTTCTTGATTGGGAAAATGCCAAGAAAACTGTTTTGGTTTGGCAATGCATCTCCTGTATCCAAACTCTCTTTTTTCCCTTCAATTATTAGAGCAGTACCAGCAAGGGAGAACATAAAGTGTGAAGTAGAAGCCATCCATGTGAAATAAATTACTGAACAAGAAAGCAAGAAAAGAATGAAAGCCAAGGCAGATAAGGAATAGAAAATGTACTGCAAAATAGATAAATGGAAAAGAAAGTCTAGTAATAAGAAAGGGAGCTGAAAACAAGATAAGGAAATATAGGAAACAGTAAGGAAAAAACTTTGCTTGGCACTGGCCTATGCAAAATACCTACACTTTACCCCTTTAACAATGAAATGAAAGAAACAAGAAGGCAAACTAGCAGAGAAAGTAGTAAACAAGAGAAACAATTTGTTTTCTGACAAGAACAAGTAGACGGAGAGGTGGTATAGAATTAAATCACAACTCTAAGCTCAAAAACAATCAGGCTCCACGTGGTAATTTTGCTGGTCATCTGACAACCAGGAAATATCAAGTCGCCTTGGCACTACAACTGGTTCTCCTATGTTAGCACTTTTATCCTCTTCCTCCTCATCTCTCCCTACTCCGTAATGTGTTCGGGCCAGGCCCTGGTCACGTAGCGGTACGATGGGAGCAGATCGCTTCTTGATCAACAACAAGCGAGTGCTACTTACTAAAGGAGTCTTCGTACGGGGTGTAATAAGAGATCCAAGAAGTAACCGTTTAACCAAGTATATTACGAATACTGTCCATCGAAGTCTGCTGCTTCCACTGCGGGAATAAGCGGTCTTTAAGTACAGTATATCGCTTGTCCCCAGTATGAGCGATATTCTACACAATGTGTGTATCAAGAGATAGCACACGAAACAATACAAGTATCAAACAATAATGGAAAAACAAAACGTAAAAAAAGTGTGTGTATCAACCGATAGCACATGAAACAATACAAGTATCAAACGATACTGTGGAACAAACATAAAACAATGTGTGTATCAACCGATACCACACGAAACCATGCAAGTATCAAACGATACTGTGGAACAAACATAAAACAACCTAGTACCTGTACCGGTTGCACTCCGAAAATAAAATAACACTTTCCCCAAACAAAATAACCTAATGAAATCCTAATAGTCAGTAAACCCACTATTCTCCTGAAAGTCCCCATAGGACCCATTCTCATCGTCACCGCTATCCTGCAACAATCTCATGTCCTCCTGCAACATCCATTCCGCCCCTTCCAGCCATCTTTCCAAGCACTCCTGGCAGGGTGCTTCGCGCACAAAGCAACCTTATTCTTTGTAGTGCAGTAGGTCGATATAGTTTCGGACTGTGCGGTCTTGCCAGTCCTTCCTCTTGATATCAATCTGTCCGCAATCGTCGCAGTAGTCGATGTGCATTATTTTCCAGTATGCCTTTAGTGGAATGGTTCCTCTGCCCAGTAGTTCATCAACAATAATATGTCATCCCTTGATGCTTATCTCTTCACAGGACGACATTCCTTAGTTTTTGTGAGGGGATAAAGGTTGGTAAGAGTTTAAAGATTTTTCTTTCGCTTTTGGAGAGCTGGTAGTATGGTTTTTTCTCTTCAGCATGGTTTGAGGGATAGTGGGTGGTATTTGTGTCTTGGTGGTGGCCTCGCTTAGGTGTCCAGGGGAATGTGGGTGGTACTTAATTTCTGTTTCTTCCGTTTCCATGCACAGCGCACATTTTTCTGTCCTCAGGTAAGATCCGTTTCCAAAGCGGAATACGTCAGCCACCGTTTCACCCCACAACCTTCCTGTTCACTTGGTTGCTATATCTAGGCATTTGTTGCAAACATGTATGAATAATTGGTGTGTAAGGTATCGTCTTGGGATAATATCACGGTTCACCAACAGTCCCATTTGCTGATAGTGCAGTCTCCACGGTACTTACTCATAGTTTGACATCGTAAGGCTGTTGGATAGTGTGTTTCTTTTTCTTGTTATTCCCAGTACTCAGCCTCGGCCAGCCGAGCTAGGTATGCTGCTTCATCTTCCATAATTTGATTCTTGTCTTCACTGCTTTCGAAATCGCTTTCAAAATGGGCTGACCAAAATCCATCTTGTATCCTTTTATTAGCATCTGGACAGAGGTGTTGTATTTCCGCCAGGGTTGGGCTCTATACCACCGTTACATGGTTTACTGTAGGGGGTAGCTCGTCCTCTGGTTTGTTCTCCTCCCACCATTGGTTTACTAGGTCTATCGTATTTTCTAATCCTTTGAGGGGTTCCCAACTGTTTTCTGTTTCTGGATATCCCGCCCATTTCACCAGAAACTGGTCATGGTCATAGCGCTTCCTGTGGTCTCTTATAACCTCCACCTCCCATTCTGGTTTCTCATGTACCATGATTGGAGGGGGCTTTGCATGGCTGCTTCCGGGGAAGGTGGTATTGTTGTTAGGAAGGTATTGTTTCACAGTAGACGTGTGGAATGTTGCTTACTCGTTCCTGTACATTCTGCAGTACATATCTAGTGCGTAGCTTTGTGTATGGTCATCATATTTGATTATCTTGAATGGTCCTCACCAGCGTGGTTGCAGTTTCCTGCTTCGGCCTCATTCTAGTGAGAATAGGTTTCCATAAACCAATAGCAGGTTACCTTTCCCTATCGGTTTATGGTGTCTGCGCTGTTTTGCTGCCATTCTTATACGCCTAAATTGCACTAATTTGATAGCATTAAATGCAGTGTTACGGATTGCTTGGTGTCTGTTCAACAATTCGTCGGCAGCCGGTACTGCAGAGTTTGTGAAATTCGCTAGGAGAAGTAGCAGGTAGTCTTTCCCAAAAATAGCTTTATATAGTGACATACCGCGCATTTCTGACCATCCTGCATTCAGGTATGCTGCCGTTTCTGGTATGGCATCAAAACAATTGTTTTGTCTTGCATTGACTAGGTTTCAAAGATCTGTCTTCAATTCACGAAGCTTCCTTTGGACTTCTCCATTCATTTCATCATGGCCTGATACCCCCTTGATATGCTCGATGCCTAGCGATCGACACTGCTGTCTCCACACATGTGACTCAAATTATGGGTCAGTATCGCTTACCGGAGATGTTGGGTAGCCATGGGGTGTAAATATTTTGTTTCTTAGAAGTTCCCAGGTTGTTATTGCTGTTACTTGCTTAGTTGTAGGTGTAAGCCACGTGAATCCGGAAAATCTCTCCATCGCAAGTAGGATTGTGTGGTATCCCTATGAATTATGGAAGGGTCTTGCAAAATCAATGGCTATCGATTCGAAAATTTCCAATGGCAGGATAATTGTCTGTGCCTTTCCTTCCGGTAACTTTCTGGGTTCTATATTTATCTGGCATGTGTGGCATTGGGGGACATACGCTCTTAACTCTTTTCCCATGGCAGGCCAAAATAGGTACTCGGTAGCATACCGTAGGTTTCGTCAAATACTGTGGTGGCCTTTGTTGTGGATTTTGCTAATGACATACTCCCTTAACGTTGTATTTCCATATGCGGGGTCTTTTGGGATATATAGGTAGTCTTCCCTGTATCTGGTTTTTGCGTACAGCATTCCATTTGCAACCTTGTAGGAGGACGAGTCTCCTGTGGTGTCCATACTTTCATTGACTTTTTTCCAAATTGGTTCCCTCTGATATGCTGCAACCATATGTGCTGGGAACGATGCGATCATTGCATTGACTATTTGTAAGGTATCACGTTCACCTTCTGTCTTGCTTCCTCTGGTTGTCTCGGGTAGGTCGACCTGCTCACTTTCTTCCAAGACAGCGCAAAGTCCTCGTCGATAATCGCTCATCATTGGGGGTACAACAGAAACCATTGTTTCCTTTGTTAAACTTTCTAGTCGCTCTATCCGCCTAATAGGTTGCGGGCTCTCAGGTCCTGGGATTCGGAATCCGGCTATTGTCTCATAGGTAATATCCTCTATTGGTTCCGCTCGTCCAACCGGTGGTGGACTATCTGGTTATGGCTTGTAGAAAGTCGGGGCTTTCAGGCTTAGCAGTGCCAGAATTGCATAGGACCTGGGCGTTGGCCGGGCAAGGGTGGATGGCCCTTCCCCAGCACTATCTGGTCTTCTGCCACCCATTTGTTGCCATTCCCAGTCATTGATTTCGGGAGACTCTGGGGGGCTTGGGTTGATGTCTGTACTTGGGGGGCTTGGTCCTTCTCTAAGAGGGTGAGGGGTCAGGTTTATAACGTGTTCGGGCCAGGCCCTAGTCACGTAGCGGTACGATAGGAGCAGATGGCTTTGTGATCAACACGAAGCGAGCGCTGCATACTAAAGGAGGCTTCGAACGGGGTGTGACAGGAGATCAAAGAAGTAACCGTTCAAGCAAGTATATGTAAGAATACTGTCTGTCGAAGTCTGCTGTTTCCATCGCGGGAATAAACGGTCTTTAAATACAGCATATTGCTTATCTCCAGCATGAGCGATATTGCAAAACATTGTGTGTATCAACCGATAGCACACGAAACTATACAAGTATCAATTGATATTTTTATACCAAACATAAAACAATATGTGTATCAACCGATAGCACACGAAACACCACAAGTATCAAACGATACTGTGGAACCAAACATAAAACAATTTGTGTATCAACCGATAGCACATGAGACACTACAAATATCAAACGATACTGTGAAACCAAACATAAAACAAGGTCTGTATCAAGCGATAGCACAGGAAACACTACCAGTATTGTAAAGTGTTCGGGCCAGGCCCTAGTCACGTAGCGGTACGATAGGAGTAAATAGCTTTGTGATCAACACGAAGCGAGCGCTGCTTGCTAAAGGAGGCTTCAAAGGGGGTGTAATAGGAGATCAAAGAAGTACCCGTTCAACCAAGTATATTTAAGAATACTGTCCGTCGAAGTCTGCTGTTTCCATCGCGGGAATCAGCGGTCTTTAAATACAGCATATCGCTTATATCCAGTACGAGCGATATTGTAAAACATTGTGTGTATCAACCGATAGCACATGAAACAATACAAGTATCAAATGATACTGTGAAACTAAACATAAAACCCTAGTAACCCGTACCGGTTACACTCCGAAAAAAATAATAACGATTTCACCAAAACAAAACAATCCAAGGAAATCCCAATGAGCTCCTAACAGCTGGCAGTCCCGCTATCCTCCGGATAGGACCCATCCTCATCGTCATCGCTGTCGTGCAGCAATCTCAAGTCGTCCTGCAACATCCACTCCGCACGTTCCAACCATCTCTCCCAGCACTCCCCACATGGAGCTCCCCGCACAAAACAACCGGTTTCCCAGTAATGTGGCAGGTCCACAAAGTTCTGCACTATCCGGTCCTCCCATTCCTCCGTCTCGACATCGATCCGTCCGCAATCCGCGCAGTGATCGATGCAGAAAATCTTCCTGTATGCGTCTTCTGGAATGATTTCTCGGTAAAGTAGGTACCCCAAAATGAGGTCTCGTCCCTTGATGCCGACTTCTGCGTAGGTTGACAGTTTGGTTTTCCTTTCTCGCCTAAGGGTAAGTTTATAATATGGTGAAGAATTTTGTAAGGGGTTAAAGGTTTGGAGGTACGGTGATATGGTCTGTTTTTTCCTTCAATGGTTTAGGGGCTGGTGGGTGGTATTTATGTTTCGGTGGTGACCTCGCTTAGGTGTTGGCCTCGCTTAGGTCTTCATAGGAAGGGGGTTGCTGCTTAATGTCGGTTCCTTCCGTCTCCATGCAACTATCACATTTTTCTGTGCTCCGATAGCACCCGCTACCGAAGCGGAAAACATCTGACACTGATCCTCTGCACATTCGTCCCGTCGATTCTGTTGTTATTTCTAAGCAATTGCTGCAGATGTGTATGAATAGTTTGTGTGCAAGGTATCATCTAGGGATAATATCACGGTTCACCAACAGTCCCATTAGCTGATAGCGCAGTCTCCAAGGTACTTGCTCATAGTTTGACATCGTAAGGCTGTTGGATGGCGTGTTCTTTCCTTTCGCTATTGCCAGTACTCTGCCTCGGCCAGCCGGGCTAGGTATGCCGCTTCATCTTCCATTACCTAATTCTCATCTTCGCTGCTTTCGAAATCGCTTTCGAAGTGGGCTGACCAGAATCTGTCATGCATTCCTTGGTCCCCGTCCGGCCGCAGATGTTGAATTTCTGGTAGGGTTGGGCTCCACGCCACCGTCACATGGTTTATCGTAGGGGGTAGCTCGTCCTCTGGTTTGTTGTCTTCCCACCATTGATTAATTGCTTCCATCGCATTTTCCAATCCTTCAAGGGGTTGCCAGCTATTTTCTGTTTCCGGATACCCCACCCATTTCACTAGAAACTGGTCGCGGTCATATGGTCTTCCGTGGTCTCGTATGGTTTCTACCTTCCATGCCAGTTTGTCGTTTACCCCGATTGGGGGTGGTTTTGCGTGGCTCCTGGCAGGGAAAGAGACATCATCGTTAGGTCGCTATTTTTTCACGGTGGAAGCATGAAATGACGCTTCTCGGTTTCGGTACATTCTGCGATCTATTTCTCCGGTGCAGTTTTGTGTATGCTCATCGTATCCAATTACCTTGAATGGTCCACGCCATCGCGCTTGCAATTTCTTGCTTCGTCCTGATTCTGTTGCGAATAAACTTCCATATCCCAGTAACAAGTTGCGCTTCCCTATCGCTGTATGGTGTCTGCGTCGTTTCACTGCCGTTCTTGTGCTTCTTAACTGTGCCATTTTACTCGCATTAAATGCCGCGTTCCGGATTGCTTTGTACCTGTTTAGTAATTCGTCGGCCGCCGGTACTGCGGAATTCTTGAAGTTTGCTAGGGGCAGTACTGGGTAATTCTTTCCGAAAATGGCTTTATATGGTGACATGCCGAGAGTTTCTGACCATCCCGCATTCAGGTATGCTGCTGTTTCTGGTATTGCATCAAACCAATTGTTTTGTCTGGTGTTGACTAGGTTTCAGAGACCTGTTTTTAATTCTCGCATTTTCCTTTCGACTTGTCCATTAGTTTCATGATGGCCAGGTGCCACCTTGATATGTTCAATGCCTAACGATCGACACTATTGTCTCCACACATGTGACTCAAACCTTGGGTCCGCATCGCTCACCAGAGATGTCGGGTAGCCATGGGGTGTGAAAACTTTGTTGCGTAGCAGTTCCCAGGTTGATATTGCTGTTACTTGCTTTGTTGTTGGTATTAGCTACATGAATCCTGAAAACCGATCCATCACAACCAGAATTGTATCGTATTCCCATGAGTTGTAGAGGGGTCCTGAAAAATCAATGGCTATTGATTCGAAGATTTCTGATGGCAGGGTAATTGTTTGAGCCTTTCCCTCTGGCAATTTCGTGGGTTCCTTATTCACCTGGCATGTGTGGCACTGGGCTATATACGCTCTAAAGTCTTTCCGCATTTCAGGCCAAAATAGGTGCTCCGTTGCGTATCGCAAGTTTCGTTCAATACTGTGGTGGCCCTTGTTGTGAATTTCGCTAATAACATATTCTCGCAACGTCGCACCTCCTGATGCGGGGCCTTTTGGGATATACAGGCAGTGTTCTCCGTATCCAGTTTTTGCGTATAGTATTCCGTTTGCAACCTTGTAAGAGGACATGTCTCCTGTGGAGTCTATTTTCTCTTTTACCTTCTTCCAAATTGGTTCTTTCCGGTATGCTGCTACCATGTGTGCTCGGAATGTTCCGATCATTTCATTGACTGTCTGTAAGCTGTCGCGTTCATCTTCTATCTCGCTTCCTCTGGTTGTCCCAGGTAGGTCACCTTCCTCGTTGTCTTCTAAGACATCATAAAGCCCGCACCGATATTCTGTCATTGTCGTGGGCATTACTGAGACTATTGTCTCATTGGTAAGGCTTTCCAGCCATTCCGCTCGCCTAATCGGTATTGGGCTGTCAGGTCCTGGCATTCGGAATGCCGCTATGGTCTCGGTCGGAGGGCTTTCTATTGGTTCTGGCTCCGGCATCGGGAATGCGGGGGCTTCCGGGTTTAGCAGTGCCGGAATTGCATAAGACCTGGGCGTTGGCTGGGCAAGGGTGGACGGTCCTTCTGCCACACTTATTGGTCTTTCGCCCATGGTTTGTTGCCATTCCCAGTCATTGATTTGGGGAGGCTCTGGAGGGCTTGGATCAATTTCTGTACTTGGGGGGCTCAGTCCTTCGCTAGGTGGATAAGGGGTCGATCTTCCCTGTCATCTAGGATGGTTGTTCCTAAATTTGATCTCGGTTTGATGATATGGCCAATGATCCATGTAACAGTGTGAGTAGTGTAGGGCAATATGTTGGACTTCTTCTGGTGGCGTACTGCGCAGAGTGCATGCGTTACCCCAATCGTTTCCTGCAACCATCGCACAGGGGCTTTCAGATGGTACAGGGGCCTCATTGGGGTACTCAGTATAGGAGAAAGGAGGGGAAGTAGGGGAGAGCTCCTGTGCGGGCTCCATTGTGCTTGATTCTTGCTCTTAGACGGTGTTATCTGAGATGTCATCTGATTCTTTCGTAGGATCATGGACATAGAGTGGATTCAAGTCTGGTTCTCCCTCATAAATTCGAGAAAGGGCGTAAGCTAAATAGTTCGTACTTCCTGGTGCGTAGACTACTTTCGCATCATATTTTCCCTAGGCACTTAGCCATCTCACTTGTTTCCTGCTAGGGTTCTTGGCCGTTCGCAGGTGTGTTAAGGGTTGGTGGTCTGTAACTAT